>SJYX01012126.1:53107-65584 GCA_006410675.1 Oreotragus oreotragus
GCACTGTTAAAGTCTAAGTTGAAGGATTTTGAGAATTACCTTTCTAGCATATGAAATGAGCATATTTGTTCGGTAATTTGAACATTCTTTGGCATTGTCCTTCTTCAAAGCTGGAACGAAAACTGACCTTTTCCAGTCCTGTGGCCATTGCTGAGTTATCCATTTTTGGTGGCATACTGAGTCCAGCACTATAACAACATCATCTGTTAGGGTTTGAAATAGCTCAGCTAAAATTCCATCGCTTCTACTAGCTTTGTTCATAGTAATACTTCCTTAGGCCCACTTGACTTCACACTCTAGGACGCCTGGCTTAGGTGAGTGACACCACCATTGTGCTTATCTATTTTTTGGTTACCCATTTTAAATATAGCAGTGTATAGTCACATATTATCAGTTTTTGAGTTGTAATGCAATTTCTGAGTAGTTGGCGGCTCAAATTCTATCAAGAAAACCCTGATGAAAGATGAATGACTCTCACTGAAAACTGGTAGTACTCAGATTAACAATGTTTCCAATTGCTTTATGGAGATACAGATGCTATGTGAACTTCTTAATTCTTAAACTTGTTCAGTTGAGCTACATAGTCCTTGAGGGACCATGTTATAACATTTTCATATTCTAACATGTGGTCTTGGAAGCAGCAATTCAGTTGTAGGAGTATCTTAGAAGCTTGATAGGAGAGTTATTTGAATTTAATGATTTTATGTATATTCATAATTACTGGTTTTATCATTCTGACATTTGGAATTCATGCATATGTTTTACATTAAACAGTTTAAGTATATAAAGTACTTTTCAAAGTATCTGTCACATTATTTGTCTTAAAATATAGGTAAATAGAATTTGATGAACTTAAAACAATGATTTCTCTTATTTCATACTAGCTTTATCTGTTATTGTGGATAAGCAAGGCAAAGATTACCTCTGAGTTTGCTAAGGGTCTTGATTAGAGACAGAGAGAGATGATAGGAGAGAGAGAGACAAAGAGACAGAGACAGAGTTTGAGTGAAAATAGTTTCCAATATTTATTTCTACATTTCAACAGATTACCACAGTGCAAGAAAAGATATGACTAAACTATTCCAGTGTGCTCATTCAAGCCAACAACTATAGCTTCTGGGTATCTGGAAAAATTAGAATAGAGAATGAGAATGACTGAAGAGAAATGAATTATTTCTATAGTCAATCATATTAAGGTGTTCCTTTTATGAAATACAAATTGTAGTAAATGAAAAAAACATCAAGGTAGCTCAACCGTCTCACTGAATCTTCAGCAAAACCTTAATTGGAGGGTGAAGGGAGGCAAGGAGACAAAAACAAAGCAATAAAAAGTCGATCAAACATGGCCTAATTCTTAGCAAACTCAAATGGAAATTTTTCTCTACTAAAAAATGACATAATTATTTGTTTAGTTAAAGAACTATTAAAAAGGCCTCTTTGGAAGTTTCATTAAACCAGAAATTAAAAAAAAAATAAAACTAGTTAATTCTCAAACACTTTCTCCCTAATTTAAACATTAAATCTATTGGAAGCTCTCTCTCTCTCTTAGAAGGACAGCTGAGTGCCTCACCTGCACACTGGAGGACTCACTTTCAGGACTGATCATTGTGGTGGCCACCATATGCTGCCTGCTATGGGCATGATGCTCATCAGGGCGCTTCCCCTGTTCTCACAGGTATTTCTGCAGGTTACTTGAGCTTTTGCCAAGTAGGGTGGCTTGGTTACAGGAGGGATTATCACTGAAAGGCTGAAACATATACCATTTTTGTGACATCAGTTCAGAATTACATGGAATCATTTATGCTGCACTTCTTCATTGAACCAGTCAGAAAATTCTGCCCAGTTTCAAGGGAAGAAGATATAATCAATCCATGATGCAGGAGTGGTAAAATTCTAGACACAGAGTAGCGGCCGTCTTTAGAAAATCCAAACTCACACTTGGCCACTTTATGATCTACCCACAATATTTCTGACAAAATAAGCTCTTCAGCCTTCAGTAAGCATAAGGAAAGCTCACGTTTCCACACATATTCCTTGAGCAATTTTAGATGCTTAAGTTCAGCTTTGATGGAGAAAGTTTTAGTGATGCAGTTGTTCTGCTAAATTTATTGACAAATATTTATAATTGCTGGCTTATATTTACCACTTTGCATAAATCTAGGAAATGCCTTCATGCAAATATGCTAATTTTTATTATACTGAATTTAAAAATGTATGTAATTATTTCTAAAATTTACAAAATTCTTTACATCAAAGCATAATTAACCAACCTATTGACATTGATTTTTTACTTCCCTTCCTATTGACTTTATTTTTTATTTCTATTCTTTTTAATTTCAAATTGCCCTATTCTAAATAATATTTACATTAGAATATTTTTAGAACTTCACTTTTTGGCTTTATTTTAGAGATAGAGAATATCAATTTGGTATAACATAGTATCTCTTAGATATTTCTTGGACTTATCTTTGAAAATAAATGANCTGTCTCTTATACACATCTAGATGTGTATAAGAGACAGTACATGACCACAGGAAAAACCATAGCCTTGACTAGGCGGACCTTAGTCGGCAAAGTAATGTCTCTGCTTTTGAATATACTATCCAGGTTGGTCATAACTTTTCTTCCAAGGAGTAAGCGTCTTTTAATTTCATGGCTGCAGTCACCATCTGCAGTGATTTTGGAGCCCAAAAAAATAAAGTCTGACACTGTTTCCACTGTTTCCCCATCTATTTCCCATGAAGTGATGGGACCGGATGCCATGATCTTCGTTTTCTGAATGTTGAGCTTTAAGCCAACTTTTTCGCTCTCCTCTTTCACTTTCATCAAGAGGCTTTTTAGTTCCTCTTCACTTTCTGCCATAAGGGTGGTGTCATCTGCATATCTGAGGTTATTGATATTTCTCCTGGCAATCTTGATTCCAACCTGTGCTTCTTCCAGCCCAGCATTTCTCATGATATACTCTGCATATATGTTAAATAAGCAGGGTGACAATATACAGCTTTGACATACTCCTTTTCCTATTTGGAACCAGTCTGTTGTTCCATGCTCAGTTCTAATTTTTGCTTCCTGACCTGCATCTGGGTATCTCAAGAGGCAGGTCATGTGGTCTGGTATTCCTATCTCTTTCAGATGTTCTTAGAAATTGTTAATTATATAAAGCCCATTAAACTGACCATCATTTGTTGTCTTTCACAAATTTTACATTTTTATTCAATGAAGTTTCAATTGATTAAATATTTTTGGTATTCTCTCCTTGAAAATGTTCTCAAAAGATATGAATAGAACATAGAATTTAATTGTATTTTATATCTCTAATGGGAAAAATTATTATTCCTCATTGCTAATTTTTTTTCTTTTTTCTTTTTAGTAATTTTGTGATCTTGTTTAGTCTCTAAGTCATGTCTAACTCTTTGCAACCCCATGGACTGCAGCATGCTGGCTCCCCTGTTCCTCACTGTCTCCTGGAGTTTCCTCAAACTCATGTCCACTGAATCAGTGATGCTATCCAACCATCTTCAGCATCAATCCTTCCAATGAATATTCAGAGTTGATTTCCCTTAGAGTTGAATGGTTTGATTTCCTTGCTATCTGAGGGACTCTCAAGAGTCTTCTCCAGCACCACAGTTTGAAAACATCAGTTCTTCAGTGCTCAGCTTTCCTTGTGGTCCAAATCTCACATCCATGCATGACTATACAGACATTTATGGGCAAAGCGATGTCTGCTTTTTAATATGCTGTCTGGGATTGTCATAGCTTTGCTTCCAAGGAGCAAGCATCTTTTAATGTCATGGCTGTAGTCACCATCTGCAGTGATTTTGGATCCCAAGAAAATAAAATGCTTCACTGATTCCACTTTTTTTCCAGAAAGTGATGGGACCAGATGCCATGATCTTAGATTCTGAATGCTGAGTTTTCAGCAAGGTTTTTCCACTCTCCTCTTACATCCTCATCAAGAGGCTCTTTAGTTCCTCTTGACTTTCTGCCATTAGATTGGTACCATCTGCCTATCTGAGGCTGTTGATATTTCTCTCAGCAATCTTGAATCCAGCTTGTGATTCATCCAGTCCAGCATTTCAGATGATGTACTCTGCATAGAAATTAATTAAGCAGGGTGACAGTACATACCCTGGTCATCCTTCTTTCCCAATTTTGAACCAGTCAGTTGTTCCATGTCCGGTTCTAACTGTTGCTTCTTAACTTGCAAACAGGTTTCTCAAGAGACAGGCAAGGTGATCTGGTAGTCCGTCTCTTTAATAATTTTCCACAGTTTGTTGTCATCCACACAGTCAAAGGCTTAGCAGAGTCAATGAAGCAGCAATAGATGTTTTTTTTCTGGAATTACTTTGCTTTCTCCATGATCCAACCAATGTTGGCAATTTGATCTCTGGTTGTTGTGCCTCTTCAAAACCCAGTTTGTACATCTGGAAGTTCTCAGTTCATGTACTGGTGAAGCCCAGCTTAAAGGATATTGAGCATAAACTTGCATGTGAAATGAGCACAACTGTACAGTAGTTTGAACATTCTTTTCATTGCCCTTCTTTGCGATTGGAATGAAAACTGATCTTTTCTTGTCCCATGGCCACTGCCAAGATTTTCAAATTTGTGGACATATTGAGTACAGCCTTTAACAACATCATCTTTTAGGATTATAAATAGCTCAGTTGGAATTTTGTCACCTTCACTAGCTTTGTTCATAGTAATACTTCCTAAGGCCCACTTGACTTCACATTGTAGGATGTCTGACTCTAGGTGAGTGATCACACCATCGTGGATATCCAGGTCATTAGTAATTTCTGTGTATAGTTCTGCGCATTCTTGCCACCTCTTCTTAATCTCTTCTACTTCTGTGTTTTACCATGTCTGTCCTTTATCATGCTCATCCTTGCATGAAATGTCCCCTTGATAGCTACAATTTTCTTGAAGAGATCTCTATTCTTTCTCATTCTATTTGTTTCCTCTAAATCTTTGTATTGTTCACTGAAGAAGTCCTTCTTATCACTCCTTCCTATGAAGTTGAAAGTTGGTCATTCAGTCGTGCCCGACTCTTTGAGACCCCATGGACTATAACCCACCAGGTTTCTCTGTCCATGGAATTCTCCATTCAAGAATACTGGAACGGATTGCCCTCCTCCAGGGGATCTTCCTGACCCAGGGATCAAACCTGTGTCTCCTGCACTGCAGTCAGATTTCTTTACCATCTGAGCGATCTGGATTCTTAACCATTGGCTCATTCTGTCAGTATCTTATGCTAAAAATAAATCCAGATTATTCAAGTATCCATTATACATGGGAAACATTAAACTATACCATATTGATCTGTCATAACATGCGTTGATGCCTTCCTAACAGACTATAAAGTTTGGAACCAGACGACTTGTGTTTCAATCCTTGGTTTACCATTTGCTCTCACCTTAGAAAGCATTTTACCAAACTCCTTCAGTGCTATCTATAAGATGGTTAAAGTGAAAAGCTACATCAGTTATGATATTGGCCTGAGAATTAAATGTTTTATCTAATTGTTTAGCATATAATCTTTTAAAAATGATATATCTCACTCTTTTTTGATGATCTTTCTGCCCAAGACCATATCTTTAGGTGACGCAAATTATTTTAGATTTGGTCTTATCAGAAATAATTATTAGCAATATAAATACTAATTTCTACAAAAATTAATTCTATCAAAAGCAAATAAAAATGACATTTAAAATTTCTTTTTGTTAATTTTTTTTCTGTAACTTTTATATATTAACTTGAAAGAGGAAAAGCATCACATTATCTCATTGTTTTTGCCTCATGAACACTGACTTTCAGAAAACAGAAAAATAATTTGATACTGATTGCAGATTTTCTAGTGATTCATTTCACTGATTCAGCACCCTTGTTGGATAATAATCATATATTTATTTTCTGTTTGCACATTTTACAATGCAGTTGTCTCAGTACTCTACGTGAGAAAACTCAATATTAGAAATGAATTTAAGCAAGCACATCAAAGCACACTTGTGCTTTTTTTCTTGTATTTATTCATTTACTTATCCAATAGAGGGAAATAAAACTCACAGTACCTGTCCATGGTGCATTATAATGGTTGGGCTACCAGATTTTATCAAGGCTCTTTACTCTGACATCTTTCTAGTAACTGTGTTCTTCCCTCAGAATCAGAGTAAAGCCAAGAGATAATAGTCCTTCAGTTACATGGTTTTCAGTATGCTGATAACCTTTCACCTCAGCTAGATTATTGAGAACTAAAAAAAGAAAAAAGAAATTTAGAACACAGATTCATTTTACAGATGTCCCTTGGGGAAAATTAGAAATATATCTCATATATTTTGCTTTATTTGACTATGCCAAAGCCTTTGACTGTGTGGATCACAATAAACTGTGGAAAATTCTGAAAGAGAGGGGAATACCAGACCACTTGACTTGCTTCTTGAGAAACCTGTATGCAGGTCAGGAAGCAAAAGTTAGAACTGGACATGGAACAAGAGACTGATTACAAATAGGAAAAGGAGTACATCAAGGCTATATATTGTCACCCTGCNCTCTTGCAAGTTCCTTAGACTGCAAGGAGATCCAACCAGTCCATCCTAAAGATCAGTCCTAGGTGTTCATTGGAAGGACTTATGTTGAAGGTGAAACTCCAATACTTTGGCCACCTGATGTGAAGAGCTGACTCATTTAGAAACCCTGATGCTGGGAGGGGTTGGGGGCAGGATGAGAAGGGGGCGACAGAGGATGAAATGGTTGGATAGTATCACCTACTCAACAGACATGAGTTTGGGTAAACTCTGGGAGCTGGTGATGGACAGGAGGGCCTGGCATGCTGCAGTCCATGGGGTTGCAAAGAGTCAGACACGACTGAGCAAGTGAACTGAATGTACCTTGCAATAATCTCAATTATTTTAAACTAAAGTGGTTTTACGCCCTTATGATTTATGTGTTTGTCTAAAATTTATGAGAATAATAATTTCTGAGTATTTATAATTTTATTAATTTATTCCACATATTTTACTGCATATAGTCATGTTCAGATGACTCTGCTAACTGAATGCTGTGAAATATGAGAAAAGTAATTTAGGGAAATAATAATAACATAGTGTAGATAAATAAAGGGCCAAAATAGTTATAGCTTTTTTTTTTTGGTCTTACTCTCCTATTCCTTAAAAGGAAAGATTGAAAAGGATTTAGATGATTCAGTGCATACTAGATAAGTCTGGTCTTAAGAAATTACTGTGTTGTCCTCAGTAAAATAAGATTGAAAAATGTCATGATAATGGGAATGATTAAATCTCTTTTTCAGTCTTGGATGTATAACTTCAGAGTAGGGCAGAATCAAACAAGTGAAAATAATTATCAAATACATATATGTCACACTGAAGTATAATTTGTAAAATTTATTTTCTTTTTATAAAATGTTTATTATTGAAATTTTGAATGACAAAAATCACTTTACAAAATTAAGAACATCCTTCCAATTTACCAAATGACTTGACTCTTTGGGTCTTGTAAGAATAATTACTAAATCAATTGAGGTACTCAAACATATTGAAATGCTAGTGGCAAATGCACATTTTCCTTTCATAAATTCACATACACTCAGATTTGAAATGTATCAATTTTCTGTGTTCTTCTTTTATCTAATCCACCAGCCCACTAGTTTCAGCTCAAGTATATATGCCCCAAATGGCTTATCATTTGTATTTGGAGATGCATGTTGTTGTCACTTTTGTGTTATAGATGATATCTTTTATATGAAATTCTACCATTATAAAATAGAAATATGATATAAAGCTGTTAGCAAAGGTTTAATTTTCATTGCTTTGTTATGTAGCTACTCTCTCCCTGCAGAATTACTGTTACTAGAGTTAGCAGCTGTTGTTGTTCGGTGCTCAATCAGGTCTGGCTCTTTGCAACCCCGAGGACTACAGTACGCTACCCTTCCCTGTCCATCACCATCTCCCAGAGCTTGTTCAGACTCATGTCCTCTGAGTCAGTGATGCCATCCAACCATCTCGTCCTCTGCCATACCCTTTTCCTCCTGCCTTCAATGTTTCCCAGCATCAGGGTCTTTTCTAATGAGCTGGTTCTTTGCATCAGGTGGCCAAAATATTGGGGCTTCAGCTTCAGTATAAGACCTTCCAATGAATATTCAGAATTGATTTCCTTGGGGATTGGCTGATTTGATCTCCTTGCAGTCCAAGGAACTCTTAAGAGTCTTTTCCAACACCACAGTTGAAAAGCATCAATTCTTTGGTGCTCATCTTCTTTATGTTGCAACACTCACATCCATATATGACTACTGGAAAAACCATAGGTTTGANTTGGGGATTGGCTGATTTGATCTCCTTGCAGTCCAAGGAACTCTTAAGAGTCTTTTCCAACACCACAGTTGAAAAGCATCAATTCTTTGGTGCTCATCTTCTTTATGTTGCAACACTCACATCCATATATGACTACTGGAAAAACCATAGGTTTGAATAGGTGTACGTTTATCATCAAAGTAATGTTGGCTTTTTATATTTGCTTTGTAATATTCTGTCTAGGTTTATTATATCTTTTCTTCCAAGGAGAAGGTGTCTTTTAATTTCATGGCTGCAGTCACCACCTGCAGTGATTTTGGAACCCAAGAAAATATAGTCTGTCACTGTTTCGATTGTATCCCCATCTATTTGCCATGAAATGATGGGACTAGATGTCAGGATCTTAGTTTTCTGACTTG
This sequence comes from Oreotragus oreotragus, assembly GCA_006410675.1. NCBI lineage: Eukaryota > Metazoa > Chordata > Mammalia > Artiodactyla > Bovidae > Oreotragus > Oreotragus oreotragus. The sequence goes on from SJYX01012126.1 coordinate 61,830, forward strand.
AATTTTAAGCCAGCTTTTCACTCTCCTCTTTCAACTTCATCAAGAAGATCTGTAGTTCCTCTTTATTTTCTGTCATTAAGGTGGTGTCATCTGCATATATGACATTATATATTTCTCCTGGCAATCTTGATTCCAGCTTTTATGCATCATCCAGCCCAGCATTTCACATGATGTACTATGCATAGAAGTTAAATAAGCAGGGTGACAATATACAGCTTTGACGTACCCCTTTCCCAATTTTGAACCAGTCTGTTGTTCCATGTCTGGTTCTAATTGTTGTTTCCTGACCTGCATACAGGTTTCTCTGGAGGAAGTTAAGGTGGTCTGGTATTCCCATCTCTTTCAGAATTTTTCTGTTTATTGTGATCCACACAGTCAAAGGCATGGCCAATAAAGCAGAAGTAAATATTTTCCTGGAATTCTCTTGCTTTTTCTATGATCCAGTGGATGTTGGCAATATGATATTTTTTCCTCTGCCTTTTCTAAATCTAGACTGAACATCTGGAAATTCTCTGTTCATGTACTATTGAAGCCAGCCTTGGAGAAGTTTGAGCATTACTTTGCTAGTATGTGAAGTGAGTGAAATTGTGCAGCAGTTTGAACATTCTTTGGTATTGTCATTTTTAAGGATTGGAATGAAAACTGACCTTTTACAGTCCTGTGGCCACTGCTGAGTTTTCCATATTTCCTGGCATATTGAGTGCAGCCCTTTAACAGCATCATCTTTTAAGACTTGAAATATCTCAGGTGGAGTTCCTTCACATCCACTAGCTTTGTTCATAGTGATGCTTCCTAAGGCTCACTTGACTTCACATTCCAGGATGTCTGACTCTAGGTGAGTTATCACACCATCATGGCTATCTGGGTCATGAAGATCTTTTTTGTACAGTTCTATGTATTCTTGTCACCTCTTCTTAATATCTTATGCTTCTGTTAGGTCCATGCTGTTTCTGCCCTTTATTGTGTCCATCTTTGCATGAAATATTCACTTTGTACCTCTAATTTTCTTGACAAGACCTCTAGTCTTTTTGTATTTCTTTTTTGGGGGATAATTTTGGTCACCACCTCCTGTACAGTGTCACAAGTGTGCATCCATAGCTCTTCAGGCGTTCTTTCTATCAGATCTAATCCCATCAATCTATTTGTCACTTCCACTGTATAATCATAAGGGATTTGATTGAGATCATACTTGAACGGCCTAGTGGTTTTCCCTATTTTATTCAATTTAAGTCTGAATTTGGCAATAAGGAGTTCACGATCTGTGCCACAGTCAGCTCCCAGTCTTGTTTTTGCTGACTGTATAGAGCTTCTCCATCTTTGACTGCAGAGAGTATAATCAGTATGATGTTGGTATTGACCACCTGGTGATGTCCATGTGTAGAGTCGTCTCTTGTGTTGTTGAAAAAGGGTATTAGCTATGACCAGAGAGTTCTCTTGGCAAAACTCTGTTAGCCTTTGTCTTGCTTCATTTTTACTCCAATGCCAAACTTGCCTATGCGCTGCTTATAACTGCCACTTTGTGTACTGAGAAAAATAGTTTTTATAAGATTTTTAGTATTTTAACGTTTCATTGTGACATTTCAAACACAGAGAAAATAGCAGAAATTAATATTACATATATATACCAGTTTATTTTTATAACCAAATGAACATTATATTACCTTTAGATGATTTTATTTCTCTTTTAGAAAGAAAACTGCAAAAATAGACTTCAAGTCCACATGCTGTTTTTTCCTTTCTGATAATCTAGAGTTAATAAAATTCCAGAAATTGATGAATATCATTCCCATATTTCCCAGTATTCTTTTGTTGTGTATGATCAATATGTAATATATATAGAATATACATCTTTGCTTTGCTTTGCTTCTTGAAATGTTACAAAATCATGGAATCAGGAAACTGTCTTATGTAGGATTTTTTATATCAGTGTGAAGAAATGAAATTAGTCTGTATTATTCTATTCATATTTCTCTTTTTGTTTTTAGTATAAAATGAAATTACACTAAAATACATATATTTTGGGTTCAAGTTCTGGAAAAAATATGTATATACACTACTTGTGCCAGACTTTATTTTGGGGGGCTCCAAAATCACTGCAGATGGTGACTGCAGCCGTGAAATTAAAAGACGCTTACTCCTTGAAAGAAAAGTTATGACCAACCTGGATAGTATATTCAAAAGCAGAGACATTACTTTGCTGACTAAGGTCCGCCTAGTCAAGGCTGTTTTTCCTGTGGTCATGTATGGATGTGAGAGTTGGACTGTGAAGAAGGCTGAGCGCCGAAAAACTGATGCTTTTGAACTATGGTGTTGGAGAAGACTCTTGAGAGTCCCTTGGACTGCAAGGAGATCCAACTGTCCATTCTGGAGGAGATCAGCCCTGGGATTTCTTTGGAAGGAATGATGCTAAAGCTGAAACTCTAGTACTTTGGCCACGTCACGTGAAGAGTTGATTCATTTGAAAAGACTCTGATGCTGGGAGGGATTGAGGGCAGGAGGAGAAGGGGATGACCGAGGATGAGATAGCTAGATGGCATCACGGACTCGATGGACGTGAGTCTGAGTGAACTCCGGGACATGGTGATGGACAGGGAGGCCTGGCGTGCTGTGATTCATGGGGTTGCAAAGAGTCGGACACGACTGAGCGACTGAACTGAACTGAACACACTACTTGTGTGTCCTAATGAATTCTGAGTGCCCTCACAAGCAGATAGAGCAGGCAGAATCTACAGGCAGTTACCATTTTTTCTCTGCTGGTATGTCATGATTTGTACCCAAAGTGCCAGGAGATGCCACTGGGCACAAACAGAGAGAGCTCCAATACAAAGCCTTTAGTCTGGCCAAGGAGTGCAAAAGGGAATCTCTAACACTCAGAGAGTGTGTATAACTATGTCTTTTGTTTTCTTTCTTCCGTTCTTCTTTGCTCTCATCCTTAAGCAATCCCATCATGGCAGCTTCAGCTGGCAACAATAGATCCTAAAGAAGCCAAAATTCAAAGGGAGAAGAATCTTCTTTCTTCTTTGGAACTGTGTTTCCAACAGAGTGGGTGGAATTCCATTTTGTTTCTTGTTTGTTTTGTTTTTTTCCTGTCCTTGTTTTGCTTGATTCTGTGTGCAGGAGCGTTTTGGGCCTGATCAGCAAGGCAGAGTATAGACTAGAGTTCCAGAGATGAACCCAAAGAAACCAAAAGTATAAGAGATGATGTGTAGAGGGAAGAGCTGAGGAAGGAGATACACTAAGCTGTTTAAACATTTCTTAGCTCTTCCTCAAACTCTACATGTGTGCATCTGATCCAATTCAATATATCAAATGCTTTAAGAATTGAACAGGTAGACCACTACCTAGGTCTGGATATTGACTGACACACACATGGAACATTTCTGAATAATGCAAAAAGGATTAGAATAAAAACTGAATTTAAAACAGTAGCCCATGGAAGATTGTCAAATTAAATCCTGTTCACCACAGGATTTAGTCAAGACTCAGAGTCTCATTGTCCAACAATAAATATGTCTTGGGTAGAATTCAGAATTCCTTGGAATTTGAAGAACCAGGAAAATCTTATCTCATATGGGGAAAAAAATCAAGGTACACCAGTGATGAAGTGACATATATATTGGAATTATTTGACAAAGACTTTAAAGACACTTTTAATTTCACAAAGCTCTAGAAAACAATTTAGAAAGATACTTGAAACCAAAAGGAAAACTAGATACATGTTACTTTGGGGAAAAACACATACACACACACACACA
>SJYX01012126.1:66027-84691 GCA_006410675.1 Oreotragus oreotragus
CTAAAGCTGAAACTCTAGTACTTTGGCCACGTCACGTGAAGAGTTGATTCATTTGAAAAGACTCTGATGCTGGGAGGGATTGAGGGCAGGAGGAGAAGGGGATGACCGAGGATGAGATAGCTAGATGGCATCACGGACTCGATGGACGTGAGTCTGAGTGAACTCTGGGAGATGGTGATGGACAGGGAGGCCTGGCGTGCTGTGACTCATGGGGTTGCAAAGAGTCGGACACGACTGAGCGACTGAACTGAACTGAACACACTACTTGTGTGTCCTAATGAATTCTGAGTGCCCTCACAAGCAGATAGAGCAGGCAGAATCTACAGGCAGTTACCATTTTTTCTCTGCTGGTATGTCATGATTTGTACCCAAAGTGCCAGGAGATGCCACTGGGCACAAACAGAGAGAGCTCCAATACAAAGCCTTTAGTCTGGCCAAGGAGTGCAAAAGGGAATCTCTAACACTCAGAGAGTGTGTATAACTATGTCTTTTGTTTTCTTTCTTCCGTTCTTCTTTGCTCTCATCCTTAAGCAATCCCATCATGGCAGCTTCAGCTGGCAACAATAGATCCTAAAGAAGCCAAAATTCAAAGGGAGAAGAATCTTCTTTCTTCTTTGGAACTGTGTTTCCAACAGAGTGGGTGGAATTCCATTTTGTTTCTTGTTTGTTTTGTTTTTTTCCTGTCCTTGTTTTGCTTGATTCTGTGTGCAGGAGCGTTTTGGGCCTGATCAGCAAGGCAGAGTATAGACTAGAGTTCCAGAGATGAACCCAAAGAAACCAAAAGTATAAGAGATGATGTGTCGAGGGAAGTGCTGAGGAAGGAGATACACTAAGCTGTTTAAACGTTTCTTAGCTCTTCCTCAAACTCTACATGTGTGCATCTGATCCAATTCAATATATCAAATGCTTTAAGAATTGAACAGGTAGACCACTACCTAGGTCTGGATATTGACTGACACACACATGGAACATTTCTGAATAATGCAAAAAGGATTAGAATAAAAACTGAATTTAAAACAGTAGCCCATGGAAGATTGTCAAATTAAATCCTGTTCACCACAGGATTTAGTCAAGACTCAGAGTCTCATTGTCCAACAATAAATATGTCTTGGGTAGAATTCAGAATTCCTTGGAATTTGAAGAACCAGGAAAATCTTATCTCATATGGGGAAAAAAATCAAGGTACACCAGTGATGAAGTGACATATATATTGGAATTATTTGACAAAGACTTTAAAGACACTTTTAATTTCACAAAGCTCTAGAAAACAATTTAGAAAGATACTTGAAACCAAAAGGAAAACTAGATACATGTTACTTTGGGGAAAAACACATACACACACACACACAAATTACTGCACACAGGGAATAATTAGCAGAGTAGAGATGACAGAGGAAAATAATGAAACTGAAGATAAAGTTTCATTATCTAATTGAAACACGAGTGAATAAAATTAATGACAATAACCTTATGTCCTACAACAAAATATGTATATTAATTCTGTCTTTGGAGAATCAGGAGAAGAGAAAGAGCAAAGTGCTGAAAAAAACTTTGAAAAAATCAAGAAGAGAAACTTCCTAAACATGGTGCTGAAACTTACCAGTTGAAGAAACTTAGTGAATCCCCAAAAGGGTAAATCGGACTCCATGACCAGACACTACTGAAAATGACCTATAAAGAAAAGTAATATTTTAAAAATTCTCAGAGAAAACAAAACAGCAAAGCACTGTCTGTAGGGAACAAAAAAATCAATGACTGCAGATTTCTCACTAGATACCATGGGCTCCTGAAAATAGAGGAAGCTGTGCTAAGTCCTGAAAGGAAAAAGCTGGAAGCCCAGCTTCAATATTCAGGCAGATATCATTTAAGGATAAAGATAAAATAAGAACTTTCTCAGATGAAGCAAAACTAAAATCATTGCAAGAGAACTGCTCTAAAATAATCACTTAAAGGAGTTTCTTCAAAAAGAGAATGTTAAGGGTTGATGTGTCTCCCCCATAATCCCCCCAAAAGGCATATTGAAGCTCCCAGATTTCTTACAGAGGGAATCAAGTGATCATTGAGATGATCTCCAATCCAATATGACTGGTGTCATTATACAAAGAATTTTGGACACAAAGACAAGGAGGGAAGACAAGATGGAGACACAGAGAGGAATGGAAAAAATGTTCCTTCACAGACCCCAGAAGGAACAAATCCTACAAACCACTTGATCTTGGACAACTAGCATCTAGAACTTATGAGACAATAAGTTTCTGTTTTTGAAGACCATCCACCAAGTGTATGGTACTTTGCTTAGCAACCTTAGGAAGCTAATACAAAGGGGATATGACAACAGAAATTTGAAATATCAGAAATGAAGACAAAAAGCAGTAGCTTAAATATAGAAATTAAGGAGAGCATTAAGACATTCTCAAATAATGGGAAACAGAATTTGTTGCCAGCACACCTGCCATGAATGAATGGCTAAAGGAAGTTCTTTAGGCAAAATGTCCATAATTAAAGAAGGAATCTTGGGAGTTTAGGAAGAAAGAAAGAACATGGAAATAGCTAATATGTGGGCAAATTCGATTTTTTTTTTCAAGTTTTCTATTTGGTGAGTGAAGTACAAATTGGAACACAGATACATGTAGAAGGAGTGATTAAGATATGCTTTCAAACTGTGGTGCTGGAGAAGACTCTTGAGAGTCCCTTGGGCAGCAAGGAGATCAAATCAATCAATCCTAAAGGAAATCAAACCTGAATACCCATTGGAAGGACTGATGCTGAAGTTAAAGCTCCTATACTTTGGCTACCTGATGCGATGAGCCATCTCATTGGAAAAGACCCTAATGCTAGGAAGGATTGAGGGCAGGAGGAGAAGGGGGTACCAGAGGATAAGAATGGTTGGATGGCATCACCGACACGATGGACGTGAGTTTGAGCAAAGTCTAGGAGACAGTGAAGGACAGGGATGCCTGGAGTGCTGCAGTCCATGGGGTTGCAAAGAGTAGGACATGACTGAGCAACTGAACAGCAACATAGAGAGTGAGCAGGCATCAGGAGAACAGCAGGAAGAAGGCACTGAGGGTGGGAGTATGCAAGCTATGTGGTGTGTGGGTCAAGCTAGGGCAGCTGCCCCTGGGCAGCATTGAGATAACTCTAGTCCCTTTGATCCTACCCACCCTTTCCACCACCAAAAGATTGAGTCTTTCAGAGAGTGGGTTACCAATGATGCAGAATACTTGATGGAAAACTTTTTCCTCAAAGATGTTGTTATAACCTGTCAATTTTTTGAATGAACCAATCCTAAACATTCATAACCTAACTCAGGTCCACTTAGACCTGAGTCTGTGGTCCCTGGCCCTGTTCTAGTCACCAATAGCCACAATGGACTAGAAGATCCCACTTCCAAGTAGCGAAGATTGAGTGAGTGTGAAGAAGCCTTCCATGGAACCAGGGTGTTTGTGGTGCATGGAATGCTAAAAAGCAAACAGCAATTAGTGGACATTTTTGAGAAAGTGAAACCTGAGATCTGGCTGCTGATCCTAAAATGTGACATGTCAAAAATGTGGGTATAGCTCCTAACTCCTAGGATAGATGATGGGGATGACTTTGGGGTATATATTCAGGAGAAGACAGTTACAGAACTAAGAATGTTGAGAGCTGCATCTCATCTGAATCAATTTCTAGACATTATGTTACAAGAGCCAAGTCAATTTTCAAAATAGCTAAATATCCCCATATGGAGGACTTTCCTCCTAAACCATGACACAGATTGATGAGAAAGAATATGACAGCCTTCAACTCATTGTATCAGAGCTAAGGAATCAGTATGTCACTCTACATGACATGAACCTGAAAAACATCAAAAAGATTAAATGCAGAGACTCTGTACCAAGGCGAAGGCCAGGAACTTTGTGAATCTGGCTCAAGACCCAACATCACCTTGGTCTGTTACATGACTATGATCATGGGGCTGCTGCCGCTAAGTCGCTTCAGTTGTGTCCGACTCTGTGAGACCCCATAGACGGCAGCCTACCAGGCTCCCCCGTCCCTGGGATTCTCCAGGCAAGAACGCTGGAGTGGGTTGCCATTTCCTTCTCCAATGCATGAAAGTGAAAAGTCAAAGTGAAGTCACTCAGTCGTTTCCAACTCAGCGACCCCATGGACTGCAGCCTACCAGGCTCCTCTGTCCATGGGATTTTCCAGGCAAGAGTACTAGAGTGGGGTGCCATTGCCTTCTCCATGATCATGGGGCAACTGGCTGGAAATAGTAGTCATAATACTCTGTTTTTAGCTGGAGTCTAATGAGATCTCATGTGGTTCTGTGACAGCCTCATCTCTTTTTGCAGGCCTCAGTGCATGCATACTGAGTCACTTTGTCATGTCCCACTCTGCAACCCTATGGGCTTCAGCCTGTCAGGCTCCTCTATCCATGGGATTTCCCAGGCAAGGATACTGAAATGCATTGCCATTTCCTTCTCCAGAGGATCTTCCAACCCAGGGATCAAAACTGGCTGGAAATAGTAGTCATAATACTCTGTTTTTAGCTGGAGTCTAATGAGATCTCATGTGGTTCTGTGACAGCCTCATCTCTTTTTGCAGGCCTCAGTGCATGCATACTGAGTCACTTTGTCATGTCCCACTCTGCAACCCTATGGGCTTCAGCCTGTCAGGCTCCTCTATCCATGGGATTTCCCAGGCAAGGATACTGAAATGCATTGCCATTTCCTTCTCCAGAGGATCTTCCAACCCAGGGATCAAACCCACATCTCCTGCATTGGCAGACAGATTATTTACCACTGAGCCACCAGGGAAGCCCTATCTTAAGCTAGTAGGGAAATGCATATTTAACCATAGCTATACATCTATTAGAATGTCTATAATTAAAAATAAGGACAACCCTAAAGACTGACAAGGATATGGAAAAACTAGATTGCTCATATATTTCTGGAGGAAATATAAAATGGTTCAGTTGTTCCATAAGACAGATTGGCAGTTTCTTAAAAACCTAAACAAGCAATTACCATCTGAACCTGCTATTGCACTCCTGGGCATTTATTCCAAGGAAATGAAAATTTATGTTCACACTAAAACCTGGGAATGGATATTTGTTCAAAGCAGCTTTATTTGTAGTGGGCAAAATCAAGAAACAACCCAATTATCACTTATTACGCGGAAGGCAATGGCACCCCACCCCAGTACTCTTGCCTGGAAAATCCAATGGACGGAGGAGCCTGGTGGGCTGCAGTCCATGGGGTCGCTAACAGTCGGACAGACTGAGCGACTTCACTTTCACTTTTCTCTTTCATGCATTGGAGAAGGAAATGGCAACCCACTCCAGTATTCTTGCCTGGAGAATCCCAGGGATGGGGGAGCCTGGTAGGCTGCTGTCTATGGGGTCACACAGAGTCAGACACGACTGAAGTGACTTAGCAGTAGCAGCAGTAAATGGTTCAACAAATGGTACTATATATCTATCATAGAATACTATTAATATTCAAGGATAAAAAGAAGTAACAGTTGATACAGGCAACACATTGAATGAATCTCCAAAATATCATATTTTTGTAGTGTACTCCTGAATTCCCTTATCCTCTTCTGCATCTTCAAATAAACTACAACTCTAAATTCTTGGCACAGGTTTTGCATTCGTAGAAACCTAAGATAAGAACCATCACTTCATGGGAAATAGATGGGGAAACAGTGGAAATGGTGTCACACTTTATTTTTGCTCCAAAATCACTGCTGATGGTGATTGCAGCCATGAAATTAAAAGACACTTACTGCTTGGAAGGAAAGTTATGACCAACCTAGATAGCATATTGAAAAGCAGAGACATTACTTTGCCAACAAAGGTCCATCTAGTCAAGGCTATGGTTTTTCCAGTGGTCATGTATGAATGTGAGAGTTGGACTGTGAAGGAAGCTGAGTGCTGAAGAATTGATGCTTTTGAAGTGTGGTGTTGGAGAAAGCTCTTGAGAGTCCCTTGACTGTAAGGAGATCCAACCAGTCCATCCTAAAGGAGATCAGTCCTGGGTGTTCACTGGAAGGACTGATGCTGAGGCTGAAACTCCAATACTTTGGCCACCTGATGCGAAGAGTTGACTCATTAGAAAAGACCCTGATGCTGTGAGGGATTGGGGGCAGGAGGAGAAGGGGACGACCGAGGATGAGATGGCTGGATGGCATCACCGACTCGATGGACATGAGTTTGGGTGAACTCCGGGAGTTGGTGATGGACATGGAGGCCTGCTGTGCTGCGATTCATGGGATCACAAAGAGTCGGACATGACTGAGTGACTGAACTGAACTGAAGATAATTCAATTCTAGAATCTGTATTTTTTTTTTTTTTAGTTTGGTTTGTTTTGAAGAAATTCTGCAAAGTATACAGCATGTTCTTAACTTTAGGAAGTGCTAGATCAACACAAGGGTGTTTCCCAGGTGGCCCAGTGAGAGGGTCCACCTGCCAGTGCAGGAGATGCAAGACACACACGTTCAGTCCCTGGGTCAGGAAGATCCCCTGGAGGAGGGCATGGCAACCCACTCCAGTCCTCTTGCCTGGAGAATCCCCATGGGCAGAGGAACCTAGCAGATGACAGTCCATGGGGTAACAAAGAGTCAAACACAACTGGAGCAACTTAGCACCCACACAGTTCAACATAAATGCTCTTGGCACACAAGTGGAGAAATACCTAACCTTGCTGACTTTGATATAACAACATTCTCTGAAATTGAGCTACTTTATAAAGCTGCTTTTTGAAGGATAATTTATTCTGATAAAAAACATGATTGGAATTAAATATAGTTTGTTGCTCAGTCGTGTCCAACTCTTTGCTACCCCATGGACAGTAGCCTACCAGGCTCCTCCCTCCATGGGATTCTCCAGGCAAGGGTACTGGAGTGGGGTGCCATTGCCTTCTCCAGGGGATCTTCCCGACCCAGGGATCAAACCCAGGTCTCCTGCATTGCAGGCAGATGCTTTAACCTCTGAGCCACCAGGGAAGCCCCTGAATTAAATATATGTATCAAAAAGATTGTTGCTACATGCATATCAATAACATAGTGTGGTTTACATATCTTCCAAGATTATCAGCAAAATGTCTATCTAACTTGGTAATTTTATACCAAATAACAAATCTGTGTTAATATTCACATTAATAAGCCAATATACAAAATATTGAGCAGGTGATTTTCTGCAACCTTCACTGCAACTCTCCCTAGGAAGTGTTATCCCCATGTTATTGATGATATCATGGCCACGAGGACTGCGATTACTTGTCCTAGCAAGTGGCAAATCAAAGAGCTCTTCATTGTTGCCATAGTCTCAAACTCTACACTCCTTTAACTCTGCGTGGTCTTACTAAATAAACCTCTGTATCTGTACTGCAACCTTGACCTCCATTCCCTGGGGTCCAGATCACTGCCAGGATCGAGGACTTGTCTGAGCCCCCAATCCAGCAGTAGTGTTTCCCTCTGTTTATTTAAAAATTTGTTTAGATGTTATTTTTTTCTCCTATAATCAATCACTCCAGTTACAAAACTCTATAGATTTCCCATAGCTGTGTACAACTCAGTAGGCTTGAAACCTCAACGTTGATAGTTTAAATATCATCCCTTTTGTATCTCAGGAGAGCCTTTGGTGTTCTGCTCCTTAAAGTAGTTTAGTCCATCTGCCCACTTCCTCTCCACATGAGATGTTTGTTGTAATGTGTTGATTCTCTTCCATCTTCACCACCATATTTCACTGAGGGCAGATCATATAAAGCTGTAATTGTAAGAATATATGCAAATGGGCTTGTTGATAAATCTTTGAGGGGAAGAAGTGAAAGGAACCTTAAGAAAGAAAAACAAAATCTGCCAGCAGCTTAGCAAAGGGATGTAAAAACTAAAAATTGACATTTTCCTTTTTTTAAATCCTCTTTATTCAAGTACATAAAAAGAAAGAAAACCTTGTCACCAGACATCCTGGAAACCCTAAGAAATGGAAAGTCACTTTGATCTTGGTGGGAAATCACCTAAATTATTAATAAGATGCAAACTTATAATTTGTATCTAAACATAACTATGGTAATTAAAATATAAGTGGTAAGAAACTGGCTTGGATTATTTAAGTGACTAACAAATTTCTAAAATATCTGATTGACACTGGGATATAAATTCTGATTAGGAGTCAAATACTTATCAATGATGGTAAGGAAGAATTTATTAAAGAAAGGACTACCCCAAGGAGGCATTGCAGTAGAGGAGCATTGGGCTCTACTCTGACTACAACCTCAACTAAAAAAAGAAAGTGGAGATATATAGCCAAAAACAGGGCGGGAATCAGTGGATGTTTGCTTACTAAGGGGAAGCATCAAGGGAAAAGAGGATTCTGGCTAAACAGACCCAGTGAATTTCTTGCTGAAGGCAAGTCAGGGTTCTCAGATATCACCTGGGGACTGGCAAGGTGAGGAATCTGATCAGAAATGGAGAGTAGTCAGATATCAAGATCTCAAAGATGAGGATTCTGGCTACACAGAGTAGGAATCGAGAATGCAAAGATTGAGATGGAAATTCAAATCTAGAAACCTAGCTGAGAATATGTCTTAGAAGAGACTGGTTGAAGTTTGGTTAAAAAGACCATCTTTGTGATACTTTATAATGTACATCCTGTTAACTTCCATTAGCTACAATATTCTCATTAGATTTGTGACTTTTAAGAGCATGTATACCATCATATGTATTTAGAAATAGTGCTAGACTAGAAAGGGAACTTAATATGTGAGTAATAACTAAGTTTCTTAGTTTTAGTTTTATATTTTTGTTATCTAAAAACAGATTTTTTTTAATGTTTAAGAGGTTTTCCCTTTTAGCAAAAGAACATTACATATTCTTAAGTGAAATTGTTCAAAAACTGCATCCAAATGGAATAACATTAACTTCATTTATAAATTTACCAGTTTCTCAAAAAGTAACCGTGGAAACGTATTAACAGTGTTATAGCTAGGCAGTTCGATTCTCATGAATTCCTTTGTTTGATTCTAGTTGTGTGAATCATTTCCTTTTCATAATGTTTATAGGTATGCATGATTAATAACCTGATATTTTACAAACTTGTACTCAATTTTCATAAAAAAGATTCTACCAAAATCAGATGTGTGGACTTTGTACCCCAAAAGTAAGGATGGTAAATCCACTAAATGTCAGTGGCTATTTTGAAATAAAATTGTAGAGGTTCTTTTTAAATAACAATCACCATTGACTTACATCTTCTACTTATGGCCAAGGAAATGTAATGAAATAATTGTGAGTTTACCCTTATATAGATTTTCCAGGTTCATTTGAATGTAAAATGGTACATATTAAAAATATCCAGATTCTTCTGGAGGAAGAAAGGAGAAAGGGAGGGAGGAAAAGGGAGAAAAGAAATGAAGATCTATTGCCAAAGATGAATAAACAATCAAATGAATGAAGAAAAATATAGTGGGCTTAAGAGAGTAAATATTATATTTTTGAAAAGTGATAGCTAATTCCCTTTAACTATATACTTCTCTTATGCAGTAATGCTGCTCTTACCATAAAGAAGTCTCAACAGATAATGATTTCTCCTCCTCAGAGACAAGTGAAATGAAGTGAGTTAGGAGTGGAAAAAAAAAAAAAGGAAAATATGATGACTTGGGGAATCAGTTCAGTTGCTCAGTCATGTCCGACTCTTTGCAACTTCATGAACCGCAGCATGCCAGGCCTCACTGTCCATCACCAACTGCCAGAATCTACCCAAACCCATGTCCATTGAGTCGGTGATGCCATCCAACCATCTCATCCTCTGTCATCCCCTTCTCCTAATGCCTTCAATCTTTCCCAGCATCAGGGTCTTTTCAAATGAGTCAGCTCTTCACATCAGGTGGCCAAAGTATTGGAGTTTCACCTTCAACATCAGTCCTTCCAATGAACACACAAGACTGATCTCCTTTAGGATGTACTGGTTGGATCTCCTTGCAGTCCAAGGGACTTGCAAGAGTCTTCTCCAACACCACAGTTCAAAAGCATCAATTATTCGGTACTCAGCTTTCTTTATAGTCCAACTCTCACATCCATACATGACCACTGGAAAAACCGCAGCCTTGACTAGATGGACCTTTGTTGGCAAAGTAATGTCTCTGCTTTTTAACATGCTGTCTAGGTTGGTCATAACTTTCCTTCCAAGGAGTAAGCATCTTTTAATTTCATGGCTGCAGTCACCATCTACAGTGATTTTGGAGCCCCCCAAAATAAAGTCTTACACTGTTTCCAGTTTCCTAGCTATTTGCCATGAAGTGATGGGACTGGATGCCATGATCTTAGTTTTCTGAATGTTGAGCTTTAAGCCAACTTTTTCACTCTCCTCTTCCACTTTCAACATAGGCTGTTTAGTTCTTCACTTTCTGCCATAAGGGTGGTGTCATCTGCATATCTGAGGTTATTGATATTTCTCCTGGCAATCTTGATTCCACGTTGTGCTTATTCCAGTCCAGCATTTCTCATGATGTACTCTGCATACAAGCTAAATAAGCAGGGTGACAATATACAGCCTCAACGTACTCCTTTTCCTGTTTGGGACCATTCTGTTGTTCCATGGCCAGTTCTAACTGTTGCTTCTTGACCTGCATACAGGCTGTCTCTTATACACATCTAGCAAGTGGCAAATCAAAGAGCTCTTCATTGTTGCCATAGTCTCAAACTCTACACTCCTTTAACTCTGCGTGGTCTTACTAAATAAACCTCTGTATCTGTACTGCAACCTTGACCTCCATTCCCTGGGGTCCAGATCACTGCCAGGACCGAGGACTTGTCTGAGCCCCCAATCCAGCAGTAGTGTTTCCCTCTGTTTATTTAAAAATTTGTTTAGATGTTATTTTTTTCTCCTATAATCAATCACTCCAGTTACAAAACTCTATAGATTTCCCATAGCTGTGTACAACTCAGTAGGCTTGAAACCTCAACGTTGATAGTTTAAATATCATCCCTTTTGTATCTCAGGAGAGCCTTTGGTGTTCTGCTCCTTAAAGTAGTTTAGTCCATCTGCCCACTTCCTCTCCACATGAGATGTTTGTTGTAATGTGTTGATTCTCTTCCATCTTCACCACCATATTTCACTGAGGGCAGATCATATAAAGCTGTAATTGTAAGAATATATGCAAATGGGCTTGTTGATAAATCTTTGAGGGGAAGAAGTGAAAGGAACCTTAAGAAAGAAAAACAAAATCTGCCAGCAGCTTAGCAAAGGGATGTAAAAACTAAAAATTGACATTTTCCTTTTTTTAAATCCTCTTTATTCAAGTACATAAAAAGAAAGAAAACCTTGTCACCAGACATCCTGGAAACCCTAAGAAATGGAAAGTCACTTTGATCTTGGTGGGAAATCACCTAAATTATTAATAAGATGCAAACTTATAATTTGTATCTAAACATAACTATGGTAATTAAAATATAAGTGGTAAGAAACTGGCTTGGATTATTTAAGTGACTAACAAATTTCTAAAATATCTGATTGACACTGGGATATAAATTCTGATTAGGAGTCAAATACTTATCAATGATGGTAAGGAAGAATTTATTAAAGAAAGGACTACCCCAAGGAGGCATTGCAGTAGAGGAGCATTGGGCTCTACTCTGACTACAACCTCAACTAAAAAAAGAAAGTGGAGATATATAGCCAAAAACAGGGCGGGAATCAGTGGATGTTTGCTTACTAAGGGGAAGCATCAAGGGAAAAGAGGATTCTGGCTAAACAGACCCAGTGAATTTCTTGCTGAAGGCAAGTCAGGGTTCTCAGATATCACCTGGGGACTGGCAAGGTGAGGAATCTGATCAGAAATGGAGAGTAGTCAGATATCAAGATCTCAAAGATGAGGATTCTGGCTACACAGAGTAGGAATCGAGAATGCAAAGATTGAGATGGAAATTCAAATCTAGAAACCTAGCTGAGAATATGTCTTAGAAGAGACTGGTTGAAGTTTGGTTAAAAAGACCATCTTTGTGATACTTTATAATGTACATCCTGTTAACTTCCATTAGCTACAATATTCTCATTAGATTTGTGACTTTTAAGAGCATGTATACCATCATATGTATTTAGAAATAGTGCTAGACTAGAAAGGGAACTTAATATGTGAGTAATAACTAAGTTTCTTAGTTTTAGTTTTATATTTTTGTTATCTAAAAACAGATTTTTTTTAATGTTTAAGAGGTTTTCCCTTTTAGCAAAAGAACATTACATATTCTTAAGTGAAATTGTTCAAAAACTGCATCCAAATGGAATAACATTAACTTCATTTATAAATTTACCAGTTTCTCAAAAAGTAACCGTGGAAACGTATTAACAGTGTTATAGCTAGGCAGTTCGATTCTCATGAATTCCTTTGTTTGATTCTAGTTGTGTGAATCATTTCCTTTTCATAATGTTTATAGGTATGCATGATTAATAACCTGATATTTTACAAACTTGTACTCAATTTTCATAAAAAAGATTCTACCAAAATCAGATGTGTGGACTTTGTACCCCAAAAGTAAGGATGGTAAATCCACTAAATGTCAGTGGCTATTTTGAAATAAAATTGTAGAGGTTCTTTTTAAATAACAATCACCATTGACTTACATCTTCTACTTATGGCCAAGGAAATGTAATGAAATAATTGTGAGTTTACCCTTATATAGATTTTCCAGGTTCATTTGAATGTAAAATGGTACATATTAAAAATATCCAGATTCTTCTGGAGGAAGAAAGGAGAAAGGGAGGGAGGAAAAGGGAGAAAAGAAATGAAGATCTATTGCCAAAGATGAATAAACAATCAAATGAATGAAGAAAAATATAGTGGGCTTAAGAGAGTAAATATTATATTTTTGAAAAGTGATAGCTAATTCCCTTTAACTATATACTTCTCTTATGCAGTAATGCTGCTCTTACCATAAAGAAGTCTCAACAGATAATGATTTCTCCTCCTCAGAGACAAGTGAAATGAAGTGAGTTAGGAGTGGAAAAAAAAAAAAAGGAAAATATGATGACTTGGGGAATCAGTTCAGTTGCTCAGTCATGTCCGACTCTTTGCAACTTCATGAACCGCAGCATGCCAGGCCTCACTGTCCATCACCAACTGCCAGAATCTACCCAAACCCATGTCCATTGAGTCGGTGATGCCATCCAACCATCTCATCCTCTGTCATCCCCTTCTCCTAATGCCTTCAATCTTTCCCAGCATCAGGGTCTTTTCAAATGAGTCAGCTCTTCACATCAGGTGGCCAAAGTATTGGAGTTTCACCTTCAACATCAGTCCTTCCAATGAACACACAAGACTGATCTCCTTTAGGATGTACTGGTTGGATCTCCTTGCAGTCCAAGGGACTTGCAAGAGTCTTCTCCAACACCACAGTTCAAAAGCATCAATTATTCGGTACTCAGCTTTCTTTATAGTCCAACTCTCACATCCATACATGACCACTGGAAAAACCGCAGCCTTGACTAGATGGACCTTTGTTGGCAAAGTAATGTCTCTGCTTTTTAACATGCTGTCTAGGTTGGTCATAACTTTCCTTCCAAGGAGTAAGCATCTTTTAATTTCATGGCTGCAGTCACCATCTACAGTGATTTTGGAGCCCCCCAAAATAAAGTCTTACACTGTTTCCAGTTTCCTAGCTATTTGCCATGAAGTGATGGGACTGGATGCCATGATCTTAGTTTTCTGAATGTTGAGCTTTAAGCCAACTTTTTCACTCTCCTCTTCCACTTTCAACATAGGCTGTTTAGTTCTTCACTTTCTGCCANTTTGCTTTTCACTTCTCTTCTTTTCACAGCTATTTGTAAGGTCTCCTCAGATAGCCATTTTGCTTTTTTGCATTTCTTTTTCTTGGGGATGGTCTTAATCCCTGTCTCCTGTACAATGTCATGAACCTCCATCCACAGTTCATCAGGCACTCTGTCTGTCAGATCTAGTCCCTTAAATCTATTTCTCACTTCCACTGAGGGATTTTATATAGGTCATACCTGAATAATCTAGTGCTTTTCCCCACTTTCTTCAATTTAAATCTGAGATTTGAGGATTATGTATAGATTTTTATGCTGCTGTTAATAGCTATTACCCTTTATCAAATGCCTGATATATTTAAGGTACATTATATACATTGCTTACTACATTCAAGCACATTCTCTTCATTTGTCTTCCCTTGACAGTCACTTTATATTGAGGTAGTTAGTGACCTGTTCCTCTTCTGCACTCGATATGCCAGAAGGCCCTTTGTCCTTGTCAGCTTTCCTTCCAGTGTCATGAGAATTGACAGCATGTCCCTGATCCCACCTCCCTCTGCATGTTCACAATACAGGTGTCACCCTCCTAAGTGACACCTTTGAAAACTGCTTAATTTGAAAAACAAGGAAGCTTTTGATTTATGGAAGGTACAGTGATTTTTTTTTTTTTCCTTTACTTGCTTTCTGGGCCAACTGAATGTCCTGCAAATGTCTGAAGAACTCAACTTCCTGATTGTTAACTAAACACAATCTGTACCCTTAATTTCAGCTGGAGAAAAGGCAAAGTGGTTAACTGAGTCTATTAATTGTTAACATATTAAAACTGCTTAAGTTAACTTAAAAGTTTAGTGCATGTTCTAAACTCTTTACTAGCATCCCTTCATTTAATCATGAAAAATGCACTATGAGATGTCAGATTTGTGCACGAGTTTGTCTCATGGAAGAAGAAACCAAGGCTCAGAGAAATTAACGGATTTCTCTAAGCTCATTCAGCTCACGAGTGGTGTCACACATGCTAAGACAGGTCTTTCTGACTGTAGAATTCTCAGACCATGTTAATTCTCTTAACACCATGCTTTCTAGTCCCTTTGGGGGAAAAGTACAACATTATCATTTTTCCTTCCTCTGGCAGATGAATCTTTGTGGTTAATGCTAATCAGTCTCTCTCTGTAAGACAACGGCATAATTACTTTGTGTTTTGTCAGATTTTCACTGTGACCTCTTACTTCTGTCTTTAAAAGGAGAGCAGGAGAAAATGTCACATAAAATCTGGGTGATTATTTTCAAGGCTACTGTAAAACAAAGGCTAAAAATATATTTAGAACAAGGCTAAGAAAGAATTGAGTGAAAATTAATTAGTTTCTAAGTCTTTTCAGTATGCCTGACAACATGAAGACCTATGATTTTACAGATCTTTGAGTTTATTTTATAATTCATAATTTATCTAAACATTTACATAACTTATTTTGACTTTTTCCTGACTTATTTAAGGATTGAAGCCATCTTCTCACTGTGGGTGGCAAGTTTTTATTTTCAAACATAAAAACATTTTCAAATGTTTCAAAATAAGACTGATGGAGCATAGGAGTCTTTCAAACAATTGTGTACATGCTAAGACAACAGACTTGTGAATTCTATTCATAGTCATAGTAATTAAAACAGAATTTATATAAATTTATTCATTTGCTTTAAAAGTCTCTAGATGGCAGTTACTATCATCAGCCTGATCCTACAAACAAATATATTGAGATTTAGATTCATGCAACTGGGAGGTGGGAGGGGGATTCATGTTTGGGAGTTCGTGTAAAAAAATAAATACAAAAAAAAAAAAAAGAAAAAGAAAGAAACTGAAAAAAAAAAAAAAAGTCTCTAGATGGCAGTTACTATCATCAGCCTGATCCTACAAACAAATATATTGAGATTTAGATTCATGCAACTTGTATTTTAGGTAGATAAAAATAAGCAGCAACTTGGAATGCAGAAGAGCTGAAGGCCCAACCTATGTTCCTAACACTTTACTTATCCTTATGCATCTTCTGGGCTTCTCTTGTGGCTCAGCTGGTAAAGAATCCACCTGCAATGCAGGAGATCTGGGTTCGATCCCTGGGTTGGGAAGATCCCCTGGAGAAGGGACAGGCTACACACTCCAGTATTCTGACCTAGAGAATTCTGTGGATTATACAGTCCATGGGGTTGCAAAGAGTCAGACATAACTGAGCAAATTTCACTCATTTTCACATGCATCTTTTGGCCTTCCCAGGTGGCACTATTGTTAAAGAACCAACCTCCAAGTGCAGGAGATATAAGAGGTACGGGTTCCATCCCTGTGTTGGGAAGATACTGTGGAGGAGGGCCCAGCAACCCACTCCAGCTTTCTTGCCTGAAGAATCCAGTGGACAAAGGAACCTGGAAGAGTACAGTCCTTTGGGTTGCACAGAGTTGGACATGACTGAAGGGACTTAGCATGCATGTATCTTTTGTCACAATTAGTGATTGAGGACAGAGTCCATGAACTATGTATAGCCACTGTGGTTTTCACTAAATGTCAGACAGTTTATATATACATATTTTAAATCTTGGATATATTAATGAATAAATAATTGAATTAATAAATGTTCTTAAATATTTTTGCTCAGTCTCAGAATATCTGTTAGAGTTTGTCTCATTTTGGTATCTCAGTGTATCTGATATGGTGAGGATTTGTTTTTTATTTATCTTTAACACTTGTCCTAGTTGAGGAGTTAACAGCTTTGAAGCAATTTTTGCTTTGGTCTTCAGAAGATGTTAGAAATGATTCCATTTTTCTCTCTATTTAATAAACTCATTAAGATGATTGTATATTAACCAACAGTATGATCAACAAAGACAAAAGGTAAGCTAGAAGCAGAATAATGTTGGTGGTTATATAATAGTGTACTTCTGAGAAAAAGTGAGCAATTAGACTGTTTTTCTATAACAGTTTGATAAAATATTAAAAGAATGATAGTAATTATATAAACTTGTCTGCTAATATCTATTAATAGATGTTGCTGCTGCTGCTGCTGCTAAGTCGCTTCACTCATGTCTGACTCTGTGCGATCCCATGGACTGCAGCCTACCAGGCTCCTCTGTCCATGGGATTTTCCAGGCAAGAGTACTTATCCCTCAATTCTTCCTTTGGGTGTTAAACAATTTTATAAGGCTGTCCCTAAGTATGACAGCTCAGTTTGAGAGAAGTGCTGAGAGAAATGACTGTTTTACACCATCAAATTTTCTGTAAATTAATTCAGGTATATTTTTCCTCCCTATTCTCTATTTAGAAAGTATCCAAAGAAAAGCTCTTAAACTATGAGTTTTCTTAGGTGCTGAAATAAAAGTAATATATATTAATTATAGTTTGTGATCACAACATATTTCAATGACTTTGTTGCTGTGCTGTCTCCACTTTATGTAAATATATACATTCTTAAAACCTAGAAGTCAGTTGACAAAATAACAACCTCTGTGACTATTCTGTAACAAATATGGGTTACTGAGTACAGTCCAATCTAACTGTGGTAAGAAATGAAAACATATTTTTGTTGTATTTAAGTTGAAAAGTGAAATTGAAAGTGTTAGTCACTCAGTCCTGTCCAACTCTTTGCTACCCCATGGACTGTAGCCTGCCAGGCTCATCGTCCATAGAATTCTCCAGGCAACAATACTGGAGTGGGTTGCCATTTCCTTCTCAAGGGGATCTTCCCAACCTGAATCTAACCCAGGTCTCCCGCATTTCAGGTGTATTCTTTATCAGCTGAGTCACAAAAGAAGCCCAGCCCCTCTCCTATAAATGAGTTAATCTGAGAAAACTGAAGAACAATTTTGCATTTTGTTAGATTAGATAAAAGAGTAGTACTTAAAGATGATAAAAAATGTACTGTGTGGAATTACAGTTGCAAGTTGTTACTCAAAGGAAGTTCCAATTATCAAGTCTCAATGATTTACCTATACATATTTATCATTTCAAACCAGACTTAGTGTCCTCTAGAATAGCCTTCTAAATAAAATAATCTCAAAAGCAATTTGTGATAATGAATAAATATTCAAGCTTAATTTATTTTGATAGATTTGATAGAGCTCAAATAGAGGATTTAATCTCTTGTTACACTAGAGAGCAAAATTATTTTGTTTATATGACATCTGTCTCTTATACACATCTAGATGTGTATAAGAGACAGGTGTCCTCTAGAATAGCCTTCTAAATAAAATAATCTCAAAAGCAATTTGTGATAATGAATAAATATTCAAGCTTAATTTATTTTGATAGATTTGATAGAGCTCAAATAGAGGATTTAATCTCTTGTTACACTAGAGAGCAAAATTATTTGACATGCAAATACATACTTTGAATTAAGATTCAAAGGGTTTACACAGCATTGATTTATTTTTTTTAAGTGGGAAGTAGAAGTTCTGGACAAGAAGTCTAAGGCTTGATTTTTCTTTTATTCTACAAAATAAGTTAAAAATGACTTTCAAATAATACAGTTTTGAAGTATTTTTCAAACTCTTCTAGAGAACAAAAGAATCAGATATTTCTAACTTGTTTTTATGACTCCAGCTACCAAAAAAGGGAAATAATTGGTATTAAGAAAGTCAAAATACATGATATCCATGATAAAGAGGGCAACTAAAAGTACATTTTTCTCAAAAATCCAGATGTGAACATTTTAAGGCAAATATTGTCAGATCAAATGTAGCATTTACTGAATGATGTACTATAGCATGACAAAGTGGTTTTATTGAAGAATACCTGAATTAGAAACTATGTAAATATCCGTTACTATCAGTCAGTTCAGTTCAGTTCAGTCGCTCAGTCGTGTCCGACTCTTTGCGACCCCATGAATCTCAGCATGCCAGGCCTCCCTATCCATCACCATCTCCTGTAGTTCACTCAGACTCAC
>SJYX01012126.1:85495-98245 GCA_006410675.1 Oreotragus oreotragus
GATAGCATATTCAAAAGCAGAGACATTACTTTGCCGACTAAGGTCCATCTAGTCAAGGCTATGATTTTTCCAGTGGTCGTGTATGGATATGAGAGTTGGACTGTGAAGAAGGCTGAGCGCCGAAGAATTGATACTTTTGAACTGTGATGTTGGAGAAGACTCTTGAGAGTCCCTTGGACTGCAAGGAGATCCAACCAGTCCATTCTGAAGGAGATTAGCCCTGGGATTTCTTTGGAAGGAATGATGCTAAAGCTGAAACTCCAGTACTTTGGCCACCTCACGTGAAGAGTTGATTCATTGGAAAAGACTCTGATGCTGGGAGGGGTTGGGGTCAGGAAGAGAAGGCGGTGACAGAGGATGAGATGGCTGGATGGCATCACGGACTCAATGGACGTGAGTCTGAGTGAACTCCGGGAGTTGGTGATGGACAGGGAGGCCTGGCGAACTGCGAGTCATGGGGTCAGACGCGACTGAGCGACTCAACTGAACTGAAGGTAGGAACTACAACTACCGTAGCAAAGGGGGGAAAAAAAAAAGAAACTTGGTTAAAAAATAGGCAAAAGACTTGAATACATATTTTGCTAAAGAAGATATACAAGCAGCCAACAGGTTAATGAAAATGTGTTCAGTATCTCTAATCGGAGAAATGCATATCAAAACCACAGGATGATAGATGTATTTGCTTTTATTTCAGGCTCAAATGAAGTTCATATTTTCAATATGACAAACATGGCAAAGCAATGGCTAGGATCTTACACTCAAGAAGATAAAAGGAATCTGTGGGGAGACAGTGTTTTCTGAGTTCCTTAAAGTTGTAGCTGCTTCAGGAATGTTGTGGTTAATCTTTCCTTGGTTCATAATGATCAGATTTGTGATGAAAAGACTAGAAATCTATACCAAATCTATATTTATTTATAGTTTATTACAAGTATTTACACACAACTGGTAGCAAATCATTCTGCCAGGGTTTACCATATATTAAATAGTAAAGGTTATCTGTACAAGAATTAGAGATAGTATCAAGAAGTTGATTACTGTATTGAATATTGGTCAGAAATGGATTCTAGCAGGAGGTAATATCTAAGTCCATTGATATGCATGGTAGTAGAAGGAGGAAATGATTTTTAGACCAAAAGTGCAGATGTGTGAAGAATCACCCTTGTTTCTTCTTTTGTGATTTCTGTCACTAACTCCCACTGGCTTAACTGGCTCACAAAATAATTAGAAAGAAAGCCTGAGTGATGCCACTTCATAGAAATAAACCTTCCAGGATACAGAGTAAAGTAGGGATTGAATCTAGAAGAATGGTAGAGAAATGGGAAAAGCAACACATCTATTTTAATTACACAGTTCCAGTAAATCACAGCCTCATGTATCCCACTTACCCTGTCCTACATTTAATTTGGCTCATTAAAGGTTTCATTGCTGCCATTATTGTTTATATCTCCCCAGGGGAAAAAGGACCTTATCTCTTTTATTCACTTATGTGTCCCAAGTGCCTAGAATATTGCCTAGCATGTGGTGGACATTCAGTAAATATTTGTTAAATAAGCAACATAAAATATTTCTCCATTTAAATTACTTCATTATTTATAAAACCTCCTGCAAGTTAAAATAAAATTCATTTCAAGAAGGCTCAATCCTTGATATACTAACGATATCATATACTATTGATATACTAATTGATATACTATTATGAAAAAATAGAAACCTAATTCAACCTTTTTTCCCAAACCTATGATATGTGCTCAACCTGATTATAATTTCCAAAGTATCTCATTTAGCTCTTCCATAGCTTTGTGAAGTATACTTTATTGTTTCCATTTATCTAGAAAATGTAACCAAGAACTCATAAAGATTACATAACTAGCCCAAAACACACAGCTGATATGACAGAGACTGGATTTAAAATAAGTGATTTTTCCCCATTTTATTTTCCCAGACTCAGATTAGATATATCACCTCCTGCAAGAATCCATTTCTGATCAATATCCAATTACAGTGATCAACTCCTTGATACTATCTCTAACTCTTGTAGATATAACCTTTACTATTTAAAATATGATAAGCCCAGACAGAATGATTTGCTATGAGTTGTGTGTAAATATTTGCAATAAATCATAAATAATATGTAGATTTTATATAGATCTCTAATCTCTTCGTCATGAGTCTGATGAAAATTCTTAGGCAAACATGAATATAATGTTGCATTTTTCCTTGCCAAGTTCAACAGAATTCCTCTTTTTGCTACATTACTCACATTTTCCTATCTTTTTCTTTTGGCTAAATATGATTCTAATTTCACAACAGTCTTTCCTAATTAAAAAAAATGCTCTTTTTATTTAGGCCTTTTAAACTCCTGACAGAATACCTTTATTCTCTACTCATGCAGTTGGATAAAGTTCACTTAAGAGATTAGCAATACTTTATCACCTTAGTTTGCTCATACTGCCGGATCCATGTTGTGCCAACATGCATTATTTGCATTTTATTGTAACGATTACAGTGCAGTGCAATGGTATTTAATATTGTGGGCAGGGCGGTTGGTTGATGTTCAGTTACTCAGTCCTATCTGTCTCTTTGTTACTCCATAGACTGCAGTATGCCAGTCTTCCCTGTTCTTCACTATCTCCTGGAGTTTGCTCAAATTCATGTCCATTGAGTCAATGATGCCATCCAACCATCTCATCCTCTATAGCCCCCTTCTCCTCTTGCCCTCAATCTTTCCCAGCATCAGGGTCTTTACAATGAGTCGGTTCTTCCCATCAGGTGTGCAAACAAAGTACTGGATCTTCAGTTTCAGCAT
This sequence comes from Oreotragus oreotragus, assembly GCA_006410675.1. Classification (NCBI taxonomy): domain Eukaryota; kingdom Metazoa; phylum Chordata; class Mammalia; order Artiodactyla; family Bovidae; genus Oreotragus; species Oreotragus oreotragus. Next base: position 88,302 of record SJYX01012126.1, read on the forward strand.
CAGTCCTTTCAATGAACATTCAGGGTTGATTTCCTTTAGGATTGACTGATTTGATCCCCTTGCTGTCCAAGGGACTCTCAAGAGTCTTTTCCAGTGCCACAGTTTGAAAGCATCAATTCTTTGGTGCTCAGAGTCGGGCAAGGTAGAGGTAGTAATTCCAATGCACTATAAGGTCTATGTGAAATGATATATAGGTCCACTTGTCTATCTTTTTAAAGACTTTTTAAAGAGAGTTTGTATGTTTACAACAGAATTGATAGGGAGGTACAGAGCTTTCCCAAACACCTCTTGCCCCCACACACTGCATAGCTTTCCACATTATCAACATTATCACCCACCACAATGCTACATTTTTTCTTTAACCAAGTTTGTCAGAAGAACCCATACTAACACGCCATAATCACCCAATGTTCACAGGTTAACTAAAGATTTACCTTGGTGTTGCACATTCTATGGGTTTGGACAAATTTTTAATGACATATCTATGATTATAATTTCATATAGAATATTTTTACTGCCCTAAAAATTCACTGTGCTCTGCCTATTAATCCCTCCCCCATCAACAACCACTGATCTTTTTTTTGTTATCTCCATAGTTTTAACTTCTCCAGAACATTATATAACTGGAATCATACAGTATGAATCCTTTTCAAATTCATTTTTTCACTTAGTAATATGCATTTAAGCTTCCTTATGTCTTTTCATGTACTGATAGCTCATGTTTTAGCTCTGAAGATTACATTGTTTGGATGTTTGCTTGTGCACAAAAAATAAATAAAACCAGGAATTATTTATCCATTGACCTTCTGGAAAACATCTTAGTTGCTTCCAAGCTTTGGAAATTATGAATAAAACTGCTATAAAAATCTGTAGGCAAGTTTTGATTCATAAGTTTTCAAGTCCTTTGGATTAATACCATAGAGTGCCATTGCTGATCAGATGGTAAGAGTGCATTTGGTTTTGTAGGAAACCACAAATTGTCTTCCAAAGTGGCTGTACAATTTCACATGTGCACTAGGCATATATGAGAGTTCCTGTTGCTCTACATCTTTACAGACATTTGATGTTGTTCCTGTTGTCCATTCTAATAGGTGTCTAACGTCATATTATGGTTGCATTAAGTTTCATTACCCTGATGACATTGATGTGGAACATATATTCATAAGTTTATTTCCTATCTGTCTATCTTTTTTTTTTTGGTCTGTCTTCTTTACTGAGATGTCCATTAACATCTGTTTCTAATTGCTTTGAAGTCTTTGTTCTATTTTAATAAAAAAAATTTTGTTCTTTCTGTATTTTATGAGTCACTAGAGGAAATCATCTTTAGAGTTAGGAATCAGATGACATATATTTTTGACAGAGGAGATTACAAGTTTTTTAACCATATTGATTAGGGCCATAAATTGAAGTTAGGTGGAAAAAGTAGAAAAGAAATATAAAAATGATAAATATAAAATTACAGACATTTATCAAATGCTTGCTAGGTTTAATTATTCCTCAAAATAATCATATCATATGGTAGCTGATACTATTAATTCCAATTTATAGAGCTGTCACTAAAGTATTAAGAGGGAAACAACCTGCCCCAAATCATGCAGATAGAATGTGATGGAACTACAGCATTTCAGCTTAACACAATGTCATAGTTCTATGCTATTAGCACTAAAGAATTTTTATAATACATTTAAAAAATAATTTTATTTATTTACTGGCTATGTTGGGTCTTTGTTGCTGTGTGGGCTTTGCTCTAGTTGCAGCAAGTGGAGGTTACTCTGTAATTACACTGTGTGGACTTCTCATTGCAGTGACTTCTGTTTTTCCAGAGCATGGGCCCCGGGGTGCACAGGCTTCAGTAGCTGCAGTGCTTGGGCTGAGTAGCTGAGGTTCCTGGCTCAATTCTTGTGGCACACAGGCTAAGTTCCTCTGGGGCTTGTGGTATCTTACTGAACCCATGTCTATTGGCAGGCTGATTCTTAACCAGTGAGACACCAGGGAAGCATTATACCACTTGTTTGGTCTGGAAATTATTTGCTAATATGCGTTGAGAGTAAAGATATGCTTCATTCATATCAGTATCTGCAGCTTCTCCTGGTGTCTGGCCCATAGTTAAACACTCAATAAATTTGTTCATTCATGTATTAAATATTTACATTTCAGACACAAAGACTCATGCCCTCATGGAGCTAATGTTTAAATAGGAGGAATAGCCAATAGTAAGAACAAATATCTAGAATGTTAAGGCTCCTGTGTGGCACAAGATCCTGTGATTGAAGAAGAGCATCAGTGTTGATGTGACTAGAGGGAAGTCAGAATGCTAGAAGTAATCATTGAGACTGAGTGAGGCCGCATAGTCTTTATCTTTGAAAACCATGCTAGAAATTTGGATTTTATTTACACTTTTTAAGTCAAAAAAGGAATTTCACAAGTAAATGATAGGATCTGACATATTTTTATACGTCAGAGGAAGTCTATGACTCTTTAGTAGAGAATTAATTATAAAAGATTAAAGTAAATTGACTTTAATACTCATTGAATTACATGTGTCTTTAAAATTAGAATGTGATGCTCATAAAAACTTTCCCAAAATTGGTTCAGTTCAGTTGCTCAATCATGTCAATGATGCCATCCAGCCATCTCATCCTCTGTTGTCCCCTTCTCCTGCCTTCAATGTTTCCCAGCATCAGGGTCTTTTCCAATAAATCAGTTCTCTGAATCTGGTGGCTAAAGTATTGGAGCTTCAGTATCAGTCCTTCCACTGAATATTCAGGACTGATCTCCTTTATGATTGACTATTTGATCTCCTTGCAGACCAAGGGACTCTCAAGAGTCTTTTCCAACACCATAGTTCAAAATCATCAATTATTTGGCCCTCAGCTTTCTTTATGGCCCAACTCTTACATCCATACATGACTACTGGAAAAACTATAGCTTTGACTAGATGGACCTTTGTCAGCCAAATAGTGACTCTGCTTGGTAGATGCCTACTATATAATAAAAGCAAACATAAACACAAAAAGTCATATTTAAGATATTTTTGTATTCATAAAGGGATGAAATATTAGCTCTGATATTTTAAAATGCACATTAGCCATTAAGACTATTAACAGGAATCAGTAAAACAAAAACATTGATTAAGAGATACTTTTATAGCAAGAGAAGAATATTTATAAAATAACTAGTTATATTTTATGTTGATGTTTTGACAGTTTAAGATGAATATTTCACAGTCTGGAAAATGAACCCTTTTTTATTATTGTTTTTAATGTAACCCAATATGAAATTTTTCTGTCACTGGTTACTGAACAAAGGGAATGATAACTTCAGATATTTGTCAGCATCACTTTGACAATGTCTTTGAAAACATGGAAATGTTTAAACATGGCTTTTATATTTCAGAAAATTCTTTCATACTGTATGTGAATAGAAAAGAGATGAATAAATTCACAACTTTGACTTCAACTTATATGACTGGGAAATGAGCATAATATTTTTCTTTCCTTCAGGCAAAAGTTGATACTCCTCATGGCACTGTTCTCTTGTGTTGTAAATCTTGTGCATGACAAGAAATTTTCCTACCATGACTTTGCAGAATTGAATTAATCTATAGGTAAACAAGTGCATTCATGAGCTTAATTTCCATCTGTTGTATTTTACACATGAAATATATACGTAATTGAATAAAAGCCCTTTAATTTTGTTTTATATTATTCATTAATATGGTTTATATGACATAGAGGCAATCTTAAATACTTTATAGTCACCAAGAAATGTAAGAATCCAACCTATTTTTAATGATAAGTTTCTGAGAAAACTTTAGCTGCAATTGAACCTTAATTAGTTAAAGCTCACGTACTATTTTTTTAATCTATAAAGTTATTAAAGATTATTATTTCAAGTTATGAGTATCTAAGGGATTTAATGCACAGAGAATGTCTGCAAAAAATCTCCTTGAGAATAGAGATGTATTGTGTAATAGATAGACTATGTGTGTGGAGTCTGAAAAAGTTGACCTTGTAGCTGTGCTTCTTCACTTACTGATTGTGAAGACTTGGACAAGTTATTTAAATTCTCATTTTCAGTGTCTTTGTGGAGGGAAAAAAAAAGAAAAACAATGCCAAAAAAAGTTTAAAAGAAAGAAAGAATCAACCTAGTAGCAAAATTATTTAAAGATCTGTAGGTATGTTAGTCTGGGTTTTTCAGAAAAACAGAACTGAGAGACTATATATGCACACATATACATAAAGAGATTAATATAAGCAAATGTCTTATGTTATTATGGAGGTTGTCAAGGGAAAGATAATTTTTCAGTGTGAGTCAGAAGGCAGAAAAAAAAAAAAAAAAAAAGATGTCCCAGGCAGAAGCCAGTCAGATGGGAGGAATTCCCTCTTAACTCATAGGAGGATCAACCTGTCCTCTATTCAGGTATTCAACTGATTGGAGGATGCCCATCCATTGTGGAGTCTAATTGCTTTAGACTTTAAATGTTAATTTCACGTAACCCATTAATGTTTAACTGCATATCTGGTCACCTCATGGCCTAGTCAAGTTGAAACATATAAGTAACCATTACAAGAGAGTTAATTTGAAATAACATTACTGTAAGGCCTTGAACAGGGTCTGGCACATAGTAAATACTAAATGGATTGCCTTCATAGATCACAGCTTTGTTGTGAAGGGACTTGTGTAACTCAGTGAAGCTATGAACCATGCTGTTCAAGGCTATCCAAGACAGACCAGTTAGAGTGAAGTGTTCGGACAAAACTTGGTCCACTGGAAAAGGAAATAGCAACACACTTAATATTCTTGCCATGAGAAACCCCTGGATTGTATGAAAAGACAAAACTAAATGATGCCAGAACATGAGCCCTGCAGGTTAGAAGGTGTACAGTACGTTACCGGGAAAGAGTAGAGGGCAATACTCCAGCATGAATGAGGTGGCGGTGCCAAAGCAGGAATGATGTACAACTGTTGATGTGTCTGGTGGCTAAAGTAAAATCTGATGCTGTAAAGAACAATATTGCATAGAAACCTGGGATGTTACATCCATGAATCAAAGTGAATTGGATGTGGTCAAGCAGAAAAAGCAAAATGTTTGATACCTTAAGAATCAGTGAACTAAAATGGACAGGGATGGGCAAATTTAATCCAGATGACCATATATCTATGACTGTGGGCAAGAATATCCTGGAAGAAATGGAGTAGCCCTCATATTCAACAGAAGAGTCCAAAATATAGTACTTGGGTGCAACATCTAAACAACAGAATTATCTCAGTTCCTTTTCAACATTGGGGTCCAGTAGTCATGTACAGATGTGAGACTGAACTGAACTGAAGTCGCTTGGTTGGGTCCAACTCTTTGCGACCCCGACTGTAGCCTACCAGGCTCCTCTGTCCATGGGATTTTCCAGGCAATAGTACTGGAGTGGATTGCCATTTCCTTCTCCAGCGGATCTTCCCCACCCAGGGATGGAACTCAGGTCTCCCACATTGTAGACAGATGCTTTACCGTCTGAGGCACCAGGGAAGTCCCTGAGAGTTGGACCATAAAGAAGGCTGAGTGCTGACGAACTGAGAGAATTGAGACTCTTGAGAGTCTTGTGGACTAAAAGGAAATCAAACTAGTCAACCCTAAAGGAAATCAACTGTGATTATTCATTGGAAGGACTGATGCTGAAGCTGAAGTTCCAACACTTTGGCCACCTGATGTGAAGAGCCAACACATTGGAAAAGACCCTGATGCTGGGAAAGATTGAGGGCAGGAGGAGAAGGGGGCAACAGAGGATGAGATGGTTGGATGTTATCCTCGACTCAATGCACATGAGCTTGAGCAAACTCAGATAGCAAAGTACAGGGAAGACTGGTGTGCTGCAGTCCCTGGGGTCGCAAAGAGTCAGGCAGGACTGAACAGGAATAACAATGACAATAGGAGTGATTTACTCCTCTGATCAAGCTTAGAAAAATCACAGCCTCCTTGAGAAAAAAAAAAAAAAGTTAAATTTACTATTTTTAACCATTCCATATTTGAAAACACACATATTTTTAGGTTTTTTTTTCTCTGTCAGAGTCTAAAATTAGTGTGTGAAAGCTATGACTTTGTTCCACACATAAATAGAACAAATATTATCTGAAGTCTCTTTACTGGCTCATGTCATTCTTCATTGAAGATGTGGGGTGGGAGGTGGGAGGGGGGTTCATGTTTGGGAGTTCGTGTAAAAAAATAAATTTATTTTTTTACACGAACTCCCAAACATGAACCCCCCTCCCACCTCCCACCCCACATCTTCAATGAAGAATGACATGAGCCAGTAAAGAGACTTCAGATAATATTTGTTCTATTTATGTGTGGANAAAAAAAAAAAAAAAAAAGATGTCCCAGGCAGAAGCCAGTCAGATGGGAGGAATTCCCTCTTAACTCATAGGAGGATCAACCTGTCCTCTATTCAGGTATTCAACTGATTGGAGGATGCCCATCCATTGTGGAGTCTAATTGCTTTAGACTTTAAATGTTAATTTCACGTAACCCATTAATGTTTAACTGCATATCTGGTCACCTCATGGCCTAGTCAAGTTGAAACATATAAGTAACCATTACAAGAGAGTTAATTTGAAATAACATTACTGTAAGGCCTTGAACAGGGTCTGGCACATAGTAAATACTAAATGGATTGCCTTCATAGATCACAGCTTTGTTGTGAAGGGACTTGTGTAACTCAGTGAAGCTATGAACCATGCTGTTCAAGGCTATCCAAGACAGACCAGTTAGAGTGAAGTGTTCGGACAAAACTTGGTCCACTGGAAAAGGAAATAGCAACACACTTAATATTCTTGCCATGAGAAACCCCTGGATTGTATGAAAAGACAAAACTAAATGATGCCAGAACATGAGCCCTGCAGGTTAGAAGGTGTACAGTACGTTACCGGGAAAGAGTAGAGGGCAATACTCCAGCATGAATGAGGTGGCGGTGCCAAAGCAGGAATGATGTACAACTGTTGATGTGTCTGGTGGCTAAAGTAAAATCTGATGCTGTAAAGAACAATATTGCATAGAAACCTGGGATGTTACATCCATGAATCAAAGTGAATTGGATGTGGTCAAGCAGAAAAAGCAAAATGTTTGATACCTTAAGAATCAGTGAACTAAAATGGACAGGGATGGGCAAATTTAATCCAGATGACCATATATCTATGACTGTGGGCAAGAATATCCTGGAAGAAATGGAGTAGCCCTCATATTCAACAGAAGAGTCCAAAATATAGTACTTGGGTGCAACATCTAAACAACAGAATTATCTCAGTTCCTTTTCAACATCAGGGTCCAATAGTCATGTACAGATGTGAGACTGAACTGAACTGAAGTCGCTTGGTTGGGTCCAACTCTTTGCGACCCCGACTACCAGGCTCCTCTGTCCATGGGATTTTCCAGGCAATAGTACTGGAGTGGATTGCCATTTCCTTCTCCAGCGGATCTTCCCCACCCAGGGATGGAACTCAGGTCTCCCACATTGTAGACAGATGCTTTACCGTCTGAGGCACCAGGGAAGTCCCTGAGAGTTGGACCATAAAGAAGGCTGAGTGCTGATGAACTGAGAGAATTGAGACTCTTGAGAGTCTTGTGGACTAAAAGGAAATCAAACTAGTCAACCCTAAAGGAAATCAACTGTGATTATTCATTGGAAGGACTGATGCTGAAGCTGAAGTTCCAACACTTTGGCCACCTGATGTGAAGAGCCAACACATTGGAAAAGACCCTGATGCTGGGAAAGATTGAGGGCAGGAGGAGAAGGGGGCAACAGAGGATGAGATGGTTGGATGTTATCCTCGACTCAATGCACATGAGCTTGAGCAAACTCAGATAGCAAAGTACAGGGAAGACTGGTGTGCTGCAGTCCCTGGGGTCGCAAAGAGTCAGGCAGGACTGAACAGGAATAACAATGACAATAGGAGTGATTTACTCCTCTGATCAAGCTTAGAAAAATCACAGCCTCCTTGAGAAAAAAAAAAAAAAGTTAAATTTACTATTTTTAACCATTCCATATTTGAAAACACACATATTTTTAGGTTTTTTTTTCTCTGTCAGAGTCTAAAATTAGTGTGTGAAAGCTATGACTTTGTTCCACACATAAATAGAACAAATATTATCTGAAGTCTCTTTACTGGCTCATGTCATTCTTCATTGAAATAGAGTTGTGTTCATAGCTTCAATAAGAGTGAATCTACTTTCATATCTGGCTATACTTTTTTAAGCTTCTGAGAGCTCCACAATTACAGATAAATTCCATTTCATTAGCTACAATAAGCTATGGAACTATGAAACAAGATCAACCCTTCATAGATACCTAAAATATCCTATCAGTACCAGATGTTTATCTAGTATTTACTAAATGGTTTAGTTCACTCGTGGTTCTAGTAATGTGATCTCATATTAAGAAACATATGGGAAAACCTTGAGAGGAAACACTGGATTCTTAATTTCTGTCCTTTAAACATAAGAAGTGGTAATAGGGCAGTAAAATAACTTTAATTTCTGAGAAAATAGAAGTAATCAAAAATATAGCTATGGATTCCTGTTTTTAGGAATTGTCTTGACAGAAGTTCATTCTCTTACCTTAGTTCATATGCATCACTTGTTAGAACCAAGCCAGACCAAGAACTTTATGTGTGTTAGCACTTCTCATTACACTTGCAAAAGAGAGAGAAGAGGGGAGAGAGGAGTAAAGAAGAAGGCAAATAAACTCAAGCATACAAAATATAGAAAATTTCAGGTCCAAAGACTAACTGAAATATCTACCATGGAAATTGAATTGCAAAGAGATTTTTGTTTGGAAAATTTCCCTTAATGTAGTAAATTTATTTAAGAGAATCATATCAATGTATTTACAATATTACTAGTAGTTATGATTGTATATTTACTGTATAAATTAGCCAATATCTGTATGGAATTTTAAAAGTAATAAAATAAGCAACAAATCCAATTAACTTTTTCAGAAGTAAGCAGATCATTATTCACTGGAACTGAAGAAATAAAATGGTCCTAAATCTTTGGATACAGAACATCCTTGTAATTCAGCCATTTGTGGGCATATTTGGTATTCTGAATTAAATACTTGAATGATATTTTGATAGACTTTAATGAAATTAAAATTCTTTGGAAATTTAGGGTCACTAGTCACCTGATAGGATAGTTTAATAACCTTTAGGCAGATAGCCCAGCATTTTACTACCTTCTTATTTATACTGCCTCTTCTTCTCTCCCTCCATACCCATCCTCCCCAAGGTGGGGCTTATTTTTCTTCTCTCTTCAAGTTTCAAATATAATTTTGACACATGGTTGTAATGTGTTCTTTTTTTAAGAGAAATTTATTTAACGTTATATTCATCCAAATGAATGTGAATGCATACATTCATCAGTGAAAATAGTGCTATGCATAAAGTTTTTCAGAATCAAGAGGTACAATAGATGGCATAACTATTGTGATCAGACCTGTGATCAGGTCTTCACAACAGTGGGAAATACATGATATGCTATGTTTTATATACTTGATTCATTTCAAGAAACCACAAGTTTCTTGAAAACCACAAGTTTTTCAGAATCAAGAGGTACAATAGATGGCATAAATTGCTTTTTTACCTGATCCTTTTTTCACTCTGATCCTCGGACCTTCCTTTGTTCTATTTTCGCAGGCTTTTCCCTTCTTTGTCTTTAGCCACCTCCATTCTGGACTCTTTTTTCCTATTCTAGCACCCCACCCCAGTACTCTTGCCTGGAAAATCCCACGGACGGAGGAGCCTGGTGGGCTGCAGTCCATGGGGTCGCACAGAGTCGGATACGACTGAGCGACTTCCCTTTCACTTTTCACTTTCATGCGTTGGCGAAGGAAATGGCAACCCACTCCAGTATTCTTGCCTGGAGAATCCCAGGGACGGGGGAGCCTGGCGGGCTGCCG
>SJYX01012126.1:104900-120643 GCA_006410675.1 Oreotragus oreotragus
ATGGCTGAATGGCATCACTGACTCGATGGACGTGAGTCTGAGTGAACTCCGGGAGATGGTGATTGACAGGGAGGCCTGGCGTGCTGTGATTCATGGGGTCGCAAAGAGTCGGACACGACTGAGCGACTGAAGTGAACTGAACTATGAAGTTTTAAACTAAATTCTGCTTAGATGTTAGAAGTGCTCATGGTTTTATCAAGACAATAGTTGAGACTGTTACATGAATCTCCAACATTGTACTCTGGTCACAGCTTTCCTAAAGATCAGTTTCTCTATGAAATAAATCAATCCAATGAGACAGTGTATTTTTCTTCATAGGACTACTAACCACTAGATCATATCTAGTGAAAGCATTCAGTAAAATGTTGTATGTAAATAAAATTACTATAGGAAAACAAGAAAATAATTGCATTTATGAGTGAGCTTATTAAGTTTTATCATTTACTCTAAGTCACTCATTTCTGTTTGGAAAAACTAATTGTGTTCTGGAGAGGTCACTTAAATAAAGAAAAGGAACATGAAGGAGCATCCAAATAAGCTCGGCTCTGCCTCAGAAAGAACTGGTGGAAAAGGAAGATGGAAAATGTGGTAGTTTAATCTGGTTAGGACTACTGACCTCAGAATGGACCAGGCAGAGACACAATGCATGCCTTTCTTGGTTGAAGCCACCTGGCTGCTAAAACTCAGTGCACATCTTACTTTGGATCTGTATGTCAAAAGTGAGTTTTCTACTCACTGTTGTCAATTACTACCTCCTGAGTATATTTTATAAGACAGATTCTGAATAAAATGTTGTTTCACTAGCTTAACTGAAAGGAGAAGGCAATGGCATCCCACTCCAGTACTCTTGCCTGGAAAATCCCATGGGACAGAGGTGCCTGGTAGGCTGCAGTCCATAGGGTCACACAGAGTCGGACTTGACTGAAGCGACAGCAGCAGCAGCAGCAGCTTAACTGAAAAAAGGAAGCTTAAAGAAGGGTAGAAATTCTTAATACCATAGTAATGGAAATTTTTCATATATATAATTTTCAGAACAATTTCCTATTGATAATAATAGAACTCATAGTATATAATATATATAGTATATATATTGTATAGTGTATATATATACTATATACTATATATAATATATATATTATATATACTATGGAAATTTTTCATATACATAATTTTCAGAACAATTTCCTAATAATAATAGAGCTCATAGTATATAATAAATAACAGCTAATGACTCAAAATATTATATATTTAAGTTTTACACTTTTGTGGAATAGTAAAGTGAACCACTGATTTATATTGTTCTGTACTACTCATCTAAAATAATTTTGCACCTGTCTCTTAACAGGAATATTCACAAAAGTAACTCAAGAAATAAGCTATAAACTGATCAATATTTTATTCTTTTCCTTAAAGCCTCTTATTTTAACTGTGAAAGGTTTCAGTGCATTAAGGCAGTGCTTTATAATGTAAAATGAATCTAATAACATGCAAATATGACATTATAACAACAAATCACATGTTTTTAGCAAACATTTGCTTGTGCATTTTTTACATAACTGAAAATGTTCAGTCTTCATGCATTGAAAGAATTTGCATTTAATAATGGCTACGGAGTTGAAATATAGACACTAAATTCTTAAAGGTTGGGACAGAAGTTATGTTCTTCAGAGGGCAGATGTCAAAGACAAAGTTGAATACTTAATATTATTCCAAGTTTGAGTAGAAATGTACATATTTAGCCACTTCCATAAGTATGGGTGTCTGAGACAGAAAATGCATGTCACTCTCAGGAGAATGATAAAGGCTGAAGCCTTACAGTGATGAGCACTCTGTGCACTCCCCACAGCTGTTCTTCCACTTAGAACACAACCAGCAAGAGACAGAGGAGAAGACTGACAACTTGACTGGTTGTGCCATTTTCTTACTATTATGGGCTGTGTCACTTTTTGAGGTTCTTAGATAAGATCCAATTGCTCCTTGGTCCTTTTTAATTACCTTTCAGGATTCCTTTGTTATGGGATTTGTTACTATGTATCCAAGAGACCTTGTCTTGTCACTCTGACAGAAAGGATTGGGCTATTTAACCAGAACTAATGAATATCTTCTATTTCCTTCATGAACAAAAGTAATAAATGTTATGCTGCTGCTTCCTGGATTGCATATGTAATTGACAGCAAGTAACAGCCTTGGAATAGTAATAATACAAATCTTCTTTGTTAACTCCAAAGCTTAACAGCACAAATTTATAGAAATATAATCTGAATTTCTTTCATTTTTCTTTCCAACCGAAATTTGCTGAGAAAATACTTGTGAATGCCATGTCAATTTAGTTTTATAATGAGAAAATGATTTATTCCTGTTTTCATTTTAATCACAATTGACCAAGTAATTCAGGTTTTACACCAGCCGATGACTATCACATGACATGTAACGTGATAATAAAGAAAATAGCATTGATTCCTAACAAGAATGATTATTTATATTCTCTAATCACCAGTGACACATTTCAGAGTGTGAGTGTGTTATCTTATTTACATTGTTGTTTTCTGTTTTCCTGGTTATTTAATTTGTTACTGCCAGGTTTATGATTCTTTTCTGTGCAATAAATACATCACACAATATGTGCAAACAGTCTAATAGTAATGCAACGAGCCAGAGTGAAATTTCCATTTCTGTAATAGATTACTTGAAGTGTCAATATATGCTAAAATTGATATTATCTATCAATATATTGGGATTTCCCTGGTGGCTCAGTGGTAATGCAAGAAATGCAATTTCAATCCCTGGTTCAGGTAGATCTCCTGGCGAAGGAAAGGGCAACCCATTGCAGTATTCATGTCTGGGAAATCCTATGGATAAAGGAGCCTGGTGGGCTATAGTCCAGACGGTTCCAAAGAGTTGGACACAAGGATTACATAAGAATCAATATATTGCTCCAGTTTATAACATACTACAGTCGATAAGGTCGCACAGAGTAGGAAATGACTCAAGCAGTTGAGCGTGCATACTGAAATCTATTTAAGTGAACAGATCTGAAATTTTCAGTCATATATTTCTTCACTTTTATATAATTCTCCACCTTATTTCAGGAAAAGTTTCTGTTTGTAAAGCAAGAATTTTGGCCTATTTTATTCAATGTGGAACCAAACCTTCCATATTTACTTATATGTGCTAAAATAGCTGGGGTTTTAGATGCAGAATATTATATTAAATTAATATATTTTATGCAGTATGTCTTCTATGCATAACCAGTTTAAATAACTTCTTTTAGTTATTTTATATCTTATCCTTTGCATTCCTGTATTCTAATCTTTGTTTCTTTTCTGAGTCAGAAAGAAGTTATAATTTTTGACTTTATGCACATTTTGAAACATCTTTTTGCCTTTTCTTCTGTAAATGTTAAAATTATTTGGTCCTACATTTTGGAAGAGAGAACGTAGCACAGCACCATAGTCCTTAGTATAAAGCCTGAGGTCCTAGCTCTAATTCCTGTGTCAATCATTTTATAAGATCTATCCTTGGATAAGAACTGTAAGCCATCCATGCATCAATTTCCTCACTTCTTAAAGAGAGATAACACTAGTTCTTACCCGATAGGGTTTTTGCTGTGGATAAACTGTGCCAGACACATAGTAAACCCCCAATATATAGTCATCATTGCTAACCCCAGCACTTGACACTGTGCTGACTTCTGGCATTTGAAAATAGAAATCCAAGGAAAGTCTGAATTTTGTTACACAGTAGGTTATATTTTCCTCTAATCTGATGTATGTAGCATTTACTTTACCTTATGTTAAAAGACAATTATGTGACAATTATATTTTACCTTTTGGTTCTTATTTCATTGAAATTTTTTCTTGAATATGTCAAAAATTTTAACTACTTTCTTAGATTGTCCTTCAGCTGAGAAAATGGCTTGAATCCATGTTCTGTAATTGGCTGAAAGGTACATGATACTTATTCTCCATCTTTCTTTACTTAGTTATTAAATGAATCTCTCCTCAGAGCTACAAATACAGCAAGAAGTGTTATAAGATTCTAGTCAATTCCCTGTGACGAATACAGTTCTGCTGTCTTGAGATAACATTGTTCCTCACTGAGATTCCTAGTCCTGTGACATCAAATAGAGTAGAAAAGTCTTGATTATTCTGTCATCATATGCTGCTACTGAAGTGTTTTTCTTTAAATGGACCGCATCAGTTATCTAACCCCAGTCCAACCCTGCTTCTCCTTCCTTCAACTATTTCTAGGAATGTGTAGCCTGCAAATAACTGTATGTAATAGAAAGTAGAATCTTCAGATAACAGCTTTTACACAGATGAAGAATAGCTCAGGTTTCTCACTGGTACAGGGCTTCCCCTGTGGCTCAGCTGGTAAAGAATCCACATGCAATGTGGAAGACCTGGGTTCAGTCTCTAGGTTGAGAAGATTCCCTGGAGAAGGGAAAGGCTACCTAGTATTCTGACCTAAAGAATTCCGTGGACTCTATAGCCCATGGGGTCGCAAAGAGTCAGATACGACTGAATGACTTGCACTCACTCACTAGTACAAGACTTACATTTGTAAGCCAGATGCTCAGAAAATAATTCCAGACTCATACTCTTTTTTTAAATTATACTAAGAAAACTTAACAAGAGATGGACCCTCTTAATAGATTTTTAAATGTATAATAGCTATCACTATTTGTAGTTACAACTTTGTACATCAGATCTCTAGAAGTTACTCATCTTGCATGATTGAAATTTTATATACCCTCATCAGAAATTCCTCATACCTACCTCCCTCAGGCCTCTGACAACCACCATCCTATCCTCTGCTTCTACATTTCATGATTTGATATACCTCATATAAGTGGCACCCTGTGGTATTTGCCCTTCTTAGATTGGCTTATTCCACTTATGTCCTCCGGTTTCATCTACATTGTCACAAATGACAGGATTTCCTTCTCCTTCCTTTTTTCGTAAGGTTGAATAATATTCTACTGAATGTACAGTTCACCCTTGAGCAACATGTGCTTGAACTGCCTGGCTCCACTTACACCCATTTTTTTTTTTTTTTTTCAAAAAGTAATGTACACCATCTTTGATTGGTTGAATCTGAGCATGCAAATCTTGGAAATGAACAAATGACTGTAAAGGTATGTGGAATTTCAAATTGCTAGCAGGGTTACCACCTTAACCCCCATGTTTTTTTGTTGTTCAAGGTTAACGGTATATCCCATTTTCTCCAATTTACCCAGTACAGTGAAGGATATTTAGGTTGTTTCTACATCTTGGTCATTGTGAAAAGAACTGCAATGAATAGTTTAATATGTTTTTGAGACCCTAGTTTCAAATATTTTGATAGCTAATCCAAAAGTGAGGTTGTTGGATAAAAGCATAGTAGCTCTGTTTTTGATTAGCATTTTCTGATGATTAGTGATGTTGACCATTTATATGTCTTCTTTGGAGAAATATCTGTCCAAGTCTTTATTCCATTTTTTAAATTGGGTTATTAGGGGTTTTTTCTTTTTGCTACTGAGTTGCAGGAGTTACTTATACATTTTGGAAACTAACTCTTTATCAGACATAAGATTTCACAAATATTTTCTCCCATTCCATAGGTTGTCTTTCACTCTGTTGTTTCCTTTGCTGTGCAAAAGCTTTTTGGTTTGATGAAGTCTCACTTATTTATTCTTTATTTTGTTGTCTGTGCTTTTGATGTCATTTCCAAAACTAATATCATGAGGTTTTCCCCTTATTCTAGAGGTTTTATATTTTTTATTTTATGTTGAAGTTTTTATCTAGCCTGGAAAATCCCCTGGACGGAGGAGCCTGGTGGGCTACAGTCCATGGAGTCGCTAAGTCTGACGCGACTGAGTGACTTCACTGTCATTTTTCACTTTCATGCATTGGAGAAGGAAATGGCAACCCTCTCCAGTGTTCTTGCCTGGAGAATCCCAGGGACGGGGGAGCCTGGTGGGTTGCCGTCTATGGGGTCACACAGAGTTGGACACGACTGAAGTGACTTAGCAGCAGCAGCAGAGCTTAATTTTGCAGATTGTATAAATGTGTTAGTTGCTCAGTTGTGTCCGACTCCTGTGACCCCACGGACTGTAGCCCACCAGGACGTTTTGTCCATGAAATTCTCCAGGCAAGAATACTGGAGTGGGTTGCTGTTTCCTTCTCCAGGTTATTGTATATGATAGTTTATTTTTGTGTATTCATTTTCTTACATGTGGATTTTCCATTTTCTCAGTATCATTGATTAAAGAGCATATCCTTTCCCACTGTATTTTCTTGGCACAGATGTCAAAAATCAACTGACCATTTATGTGTGGATTTATTTTTAAGAAGCACATTCTTAAAAGTTCTACCTTAACTTAGTTTCGAATGTTCTAAGTTGAAGAGGCATCTTAGACACTCATAGTGTCTATTAGGTTAACTAGCAGCCTACTCTGCTCTGAGGCTCACCTCTCTCCTCAACATTGGATGCTATTTTCCTATTCCTGCTGCTGCTAAGTCACTTCAGTCGTGTCCGACTCTGTGTGACCCCATAGACGGCAGCCCACCAGGCTCCCCCATCCCTGGGATTCTCCAGGCAAGAATACTGGAGTGGGTTGCCATTTCTTTCTCCAATGCATGAAAGAGAAAAGTGAAAGTGAAGTCGCTCAGTCTGTCTGACTGTGAGCGACCCCATGGACTGCAGCCCACCAGGCTCCTCTGTCCATTGGATTTTCCAGGCAAGAGTGCTGGGGTGGGGTGCCATTGCCTTCCCCTTTTCCTATTCCTAGAAATGATCAAATTATATTCTTTGTTTCTTTTTTCAGTATTTATGCTCATATGTCTAAGAAATATGCTTGTACTATATTTCTTAAATTTTCAGATTTAGCCATTAGCTATTTAGCAGTTATCTTGGGAAATGAGTATTTAGCTAACTTTTACTCACTTATCTATTCACCATCCTCCATGTACAGCTTTCCTGTCCCCCATATTTCCCCATATGTTTGTGTACATATACACAATGTACACATACATAATAGGTAATTTTATTTTCACATCTATATAATCATAGTTCACAGCTAATCAATACAATATAATATGACTATTTTTGTTCATTTTTGAGATTTTAATTTTCCCTTTTTAATAAGCTTCCTTTTTGTTGGTTGAGGTTAGGGTTGTTTTCTCCACTCTTAAAGCTAATTCATATCTAAACCATACCTTAATTGTCTACATATTTGTCTCAATACAGTAAAACATATCCAGTATTCTGTCAGTTTTATCTTCTTGAAATCATATCTACCAGAGTTTCTGACTTGCTTCAATAAAGATATGTTGCTCTAAAAGTCATTTGTACAGTTATCATTTAGGGACTGTCCTTATCCTTAACCCAAGGTATTCCTTTACTTCTCCTGTAGATTGGACCAACTCCTTCTTGGATCCCAAGCTTTCCCTCTTGTTTTATTCCCTCCTCTTATGGAAGCATCATGTCTAGTAGTTTCCTGAAAAAAAAGATGGGTGTGGAAGACAAAATCCACTGAAATCTTGCATGTCTGCAAAACTTTTTATAATTACATAACTCTGAAGTTTGGAATAGAATTCTTAGTGGGAATTTTTTCCCCACAGCTTTAGGACACTGTTTCATCAGCTTTTGTTTACAATGTTGTACTTAAAAAGTCCCAGCTCATCCAATGGTTGATTGTTTGTAAGTAAACTGTTTTTAATTTATAGGACATGCAGTGTCTTCGAGAAAAGTCCCCAAATTTTGTGATTATTTAAGACTTGATGTGCATCTACTTGTATCTGTCATACTTATATACATATATATATATATCATACTTAAATCTATTATATTTGATAGTCTCTTTCCATTTGAAATTCAAGCAATGATTTTCCTCCCATATCTTCATTTCTAGAAATCTTCTGTTTAGAAATCACTGCTCTTGGAATTAATCCTATAGCTACCTTTTGCTATAGACTGGGAGGTGACTATGGCTCAGAACATGAACTCCTTATTACAAAATTCAGACAAATTGAAGGAAGTAGGGAAAAACACTGGCCAATTCAGGAATTACCTAAATCAAATCCCTTATGTTTATACAGTGGAAGTGAGAAATAGATTGAAGGGATTAGATCTGATAGACAGAGTGCCTGAAGAACTATGGATGGAGGTCTATGATATTGTACAGGAGACAGGGATCAAGACCATTTCCAAGAAAAAAGAAATTCAAAAGGCAAAATGGCTGCCTGAGGAGGCCTTAAAAGCTGAGAAAAGAAGAGAAGTGAAAGACAAAGAGAAAAGGAAAGATATACCCATTTGAATGGAAAGTTCCAAAGAAGAGTAAGGAGAGATAAGAAAGCATTCCTCAATGATCAATGCAAAGAATAGAGGAAATCAATAGAATGGGAAAGACTAGAGATCTCATTAAGAAAATTAGCGATACCAAGGGAACATTTTATGCAAAGATGGGCACAAAAAAGAACAAAAATGGTATGGACCTAACAGAAAGCAGAGATATCAAGAGTTGGCAAGAATACACAGAATACACAAGAATACAACTGTACAAAAAAGATCTTCATGACTCAGATAACCATGATGGTATGATCACTTACTTAGAATCTGACATCCTGGAATGTGAAGTCAAGTGGACCTTAGAAAGCATCACTACGAATAAGCTAGTGAAACAGAAAGCAGAGATATCAAGAGTTGGCAAGAATACACAGAATACACAAGAATACAACTGTACAAAAAAGATCTTCATGACTCAGATAACCATGATGGTATGATCACTTACTTAGAATCTGACATCCTGGAATGTGAAGTCAAGTGGACCTTAGAAAGCATCACTACAAATAAGCTAGTGAAGTGATGGAATTCCAGTTGAGCTATTTCAAATCCTAAAAGATGATGCTTTGAAAGTGCTACACTCAATATGCCAGCAAATTTGGAAAATTCAGCAGTGGCCACAGGACTGGAAAAGGTCAGTTTCATTCCAGTCCCAATGGAAAGCAATGCCAAAGAATGTTCAAACTACTGCACAATTGAACTAATCTCACATGCTGGCAAAGTAATACTCAAAATTCCCCAGACCAGGCTTCAACAGTGAACCATGAACTTTCAGCTGTTCAAGCTGGATTTAGAAAAGGCAGAGGAACCAGAGTTCAAATTGACAACATCCTTTGGATTATTGAAAAAGCAAGAGAATACAAGATAAACATGTATTTCTGCTTTATTGGTTACGTCAAATCTTTGACTGTGTATATCACAACTGTGGAAAATTCCTAAAGAGATGAGAATATCAAACCAACTGACCTGCCTCCTGAGAAATCTATATGCAGCTCAAGAAGCAACAGTTAGAACTGGACATGGAACAACAGACTGTTCGATATAGGGAAAGGAGTACATCAGGGCTGTATATTGTCACCCAGTCTACTTAAGTTATATAAAGATTACATCATGAGAAATGCTGGACTGGATGAAGCACAAGCTGGAATCAAGATTGCCAGGAGAAATATCAATAACCTCAGACATGCAGATGACACCACCCTTATGGTAGAAAGAGAAGATCTAAAGATCCTTTTGATGAAAGTGAAAGAGGAGAGTGAAAAAGTTGGCTTAAAACTCAACATTCAGAAAAATAAGATCATGGCATCTGGTCCCATCACTTTATGGCAAATAGATGGGGAAACAATAGAAACAGTTACAGACTTTATTTTTCTGGGCTCCAAAATCACTGCAGATGTTGACTATAGCCATAAAATTAAAACATTCTTGCTCTTAGAAAAAAAACCTATGATCAACCTACACAGCATATTCAAAAGCAGAGACATTACTTTGCCAACAAAGGTCTGTCTAATCAAAGGTATGGTTTTTCCAGTAGTCATGTATGGATGTGAGAGTTGGACTATAAAGAAAGTTGAGTGCCAAAGAACTGATGCTTTTGAACTGTGGTATTGGAGAAAACTTTTGCGAGTCCCTTGGCCTGCATGGAGATCAAACCAGTCCATCTTAAAGGAAATCAGTCCTGAATATTCATTTGAAGGACTGNTGTATGGATGTGAGAGTTGGACTATAAAGAAAGTTGAGTGCCAAAGAACTGATGCTTTTGAACTGTGGTATTGGAGAAAACTTTTGCGAGTCCCTTGGCCTGCATGGAGATCAAACCAGTCCATCTTAAAGGAAATCAGTCCTGAATATTCATTTGAAGGACTGATGCTGAAGGTGAAGCTCCAATACTTTGGCCACCTGATGTGAAGAACTGACTAGTTGGAAAAGACCTTGATGCTTGGCAATATTGAAGGCAAGAGGAGAAGGGGACGGCGGAGGATGAGATGATTGGATGGCATCACCAACTCGAAGACATGAATTTGAGCAAGCTCTGGGAGTTGGTGATGGACAGGGAAGCCTGACATGCTGCAGTCCATGGGGTCACAGAGAGTTGGACACGACTGAGTGGCTGACCTGAACTGAACTGAACCTTTTGCTTCTCTTAATTTTCTTTTACTTGTATTTTCTTTAGTTTTTGATGTGTCCTGGAACTTATTCAAGAAATACTTATTGAATTATGTAATAATTTTGGTTTTAACATGCCATTTTTAATATTAATAATGCGCTTTTACCAAAGCACTCTTTCATGGATTTTTGTATTCAGTTATTCACTGAGATTTTGGAATTAGCTTTACCTTGTACAGTTTCTTACTCCTCCAAGTTTCTATTTTTCACATATTTAATATGTATATATATATGTGTACCTATATATAGTTTTATTTGTTTATTATTGGCTGTGCTGGGTGTTTGTTCCTGCTCAAAGTTTTCTCTGGCAAATGGGGACTACTCTCTAGTTGTGGTGTGTGAACTTCTCACCGCAGTGGCCTCTCTTTTGGAGGATGGGCTCTAGGGTACTCAGGTTCGACAGTTGCAGCTCCCAGGCTCTGAAGCAATAATAGTTGTTGCACACGGGTTTAGTTTCTCCATGGCACGTGGGATCTTCCTAGATGAAGGATTAAACCCATGACTCCTGCACTGGCAGATGGATTCTTTACCACCAAACTACTAGGAAAGCCGTATTTACTTGTTTTGATCTCAGTATTACTTCTTAGACATTTTCTTCAGATATCTAGCCTCACTTAACTGTCTATGAAGAAATGAAGGCAGCACTAGATTGATGGAAATTTCTGTGTATGTGTGCATGGCTATCACTTCTGAGCATCAGTGGAGAAGCATGTGAATGGGCTTTTTCCCTGAAGAATTCCCTATCAGTATCTAAGATTATTTCTCTGGCATGTCCAGAGTTCATAAGGAAGCCTGAAAGTCTCTGTCTTAGGTAGAATAAATCTCCCTGTCAGTATTCTGAGAGTAAAGTTTGGATGAGAGCTGGTAGGTCTGGGACCCTGTTTCACATAGTTCCAGTTTTCACTATAAAATTTAACATCAACTGGGTCTGAATTTTCTAGATTTCTCATACTCTCTGTTTTATTCTCTAGACTGGAAGTCTAGACCCCTGGATCTAAAGCCTGGGGATCTGAGGTAGAGCTGATGTAATAATTATAGTAATAAAGTGGCACAATAAAGATAATGCACTTGAATCATCCCAAAAGCATCCTTCACACACCATCCATGGAAAAATTGTCTTCTACAAAACCAGTCCCTAATGCCAAAAGGTTGGGAACTGCTGCTTTAGGCAATAATTCTCTAGTCTACTTGTCAGGTTAAATGAGTGTTTGGCTTATAAAAATCCTCAGCTTAAGTTTTCCTTTATGCTCCTCCTTAAACTCTGCTTCCAGAGGCATGTCCTGAGCTTTTTGATGTTTTGTTAATTATGTTGCTTTCAACTTCTCCCACCAAAGACTTAGAGTTGCCACATAACATACAGGATTCTCTTAAATTTGAACAGACTTATTCTAAAATAATCATTCCTTGTTTTTCTGAGATTCAAATTTAACTGGGCATCTTCTATTTGTATTTGCTAAATATTGCAATCCTAATTAACATATGACTTTCCTGGGTTGTTCAATCAGGTATCACCTACCCTCTAGTTTACAGTTTCCAACATTTTTGGCTTTCTCATATCTCCTGTTCTGTTTGTACTTATGTATTTGCACTTTAAAAATTAGTTTCCTGTCATTTGTGTGACTTGAAGATATTAACTTTTGTTCTGTTCACTCTTAATTGAAAGAAGTTGTTTTCAATGAAAAGTGCAAAATTTTTTCTTAGTTACCAAAAGAGAACCTGAATCCTCTTGATTTAACTATGCTTAGAAATGCAATTAACCTTTAATGAAAATATACATGAATTTGCTTTTAAACTGATATCATCAGTGAGATTACAATGCCTCCACGTCCAAAGGAAGCACATTTCATGAGCTATGAATGTGAATGTTTAGACACGGAAGCTAAGCCATACTTTCTATATACAGTACTTAAACAAATAGTCTCATAAAACAGGAAGGACAAAATTAAAGCTCTTCAAGGGTTATTGTTAATTCATTGTCTTGATTGTCATTTTACCAGAGTGCTGTGTTAGTTTGGACAGAGTAAGGAGATTATTTTTAGGTTCATTATATAAAATTCATGCCAAGTTTAATCAATAAACCTGCCCATAAAATGACATATAAGAGAAAGGTTGAAATTTCTCTGGGACTAAAATATGAAAGCTAGAGGAGATCTTAAAAATCATTTTTTCCTCTGTCCTTCTGATGGCTCTTTATATGACTTTCATCTCCTTTACATGTTCAATTTTTTGCAGACTTATTAAAGCATGTACATTTTAAAATACATTCTTATAAATAGCATAATACACAGCATGCCAGTTGGGATTCTTTTTCTGAATTCTTGGAATATATTTAAGTTTAAAATAACCTGATTTTACATAAAACCTTAATCCCTTGATTTTCATACTAGTAACACTTATTCTTTTTTTTCAAATACAGATTAAAATAAGGCACAAAGTATTTATAAGTGACATAGTCAATATAATATCTTATTGTATATCTTAGGACAGCTGTAGTGAATCATGGTTAAGGAAAATTAAACATATATAAACAGTGTCCATAAGTTTTTTTAAATTGTTGGAGAATTATTTCTACTAACTTAAATCACCTTGGATACCATTATGAGAAGTAATCTTTTTAAGGGAAGTCTCTGGGGTGTAGCTTATGATCCAATGTCCTTTAAGGGTGATGCTTAACTTCTACACATGAACTTCTTCATGTAGTTCAGTGCTGTGTGTGTGTGTGTGTGTGTGTGTGTGTGTGTGTGTGTGTGTAAAACAAGGATCTCGGATGTGTTTGTTTCTACTTTCTGACAGTTAGCATTATTGCACTCTGACAATCGGGTCTGTGCTACCATCTGTCACTCGGGGAATGTGTCTGTCAATTAGCACTTCAACAATACTATCTGTCGACCCACAAAAATTACCAGGAAAATAACTTGAAAGCTACTGTCAGGAGGAAATTGAACTAGGTATTGAGTTCTTTGGAAGTACATTTATTTCACAGAATCTGTGTGTCAAGTAGTGATGAATGCCCTTTTTAACTAGGTGAGAAGGTGAAATTTGTCTCCTTAAAGAAGCTTCTCTAGTGTAGACTATGTTCTTTCAGCAATGCCAATTGGTCTATAAAATGATTTTCATATTTATTCATTTATTTATAATTTTCGAGTATACTCAGGGAAAACCTTATAATTTAAAAAATTTAGATTTAAGAAATGACTAGTATCTATATTTAAGAAGTGACTGATATGAAAATGTCTGATTCCATTTATTCTGGTGGTGGTGGTTTAATTGCTAAATCATGTCTGACTCGTGCAATCCCAAGGGCTGTAGCCTGCCAGGCTCCTCTGTCTATGGGATTTCCCAAGCAAGATTACTAGAATGAGTTGATATTTTCTCCTTCAGAGGATCTTCCCAACCCAGGGATCAAACCCAGTTCTGCACTGCAGACAGTCTCCTGCACTGCAGGCAGATTCTTATCAACTGAGTCGTCAGGGATGATTGCTTTTATTCTACTTTAACCTCAATGCATAATATCTTGAGATTTAGCTGTTGAGGGTGAACATCCTTTCCAAAAAATTCCTCCTTGCATTTTCATGATGTTTGTCTAAAGTTTGTATGGTCAGGCCACTCAGGATGGCTGTTCCCCTGCTCTCTATACATCACCTGCTCAACCAACACCTGCTTCGCCCTCACTCTATTCACATGTCTGACCTTCCTCCCTTGCTAATAATGATTGTTCTTATCAAAGTGGCAGTGAAGGATGTGCCCCTCTGCATGTTTCCCTGGTAACCAATGAGCCAACCTGATGTCACTTCCTTCTGAAACTGTAACCTCCTGCAACCACCCCCTGCTCCCCTGGGAGCAAGGACTGCCACTATGTCCTGACTACCATCTGTTGTACACAGTGGGGTGTTGCTCCAGGACTTTGCTTCAGACTTGTAAGATCCCCTATCCATTAAACCATTGATGTCTCTGTTGCACATGCAGGCTCTTTCTTTGGTCTTGAATTTGGGCAAGTATGGACCTGGGAGGCCCGTGAAGTACAACCCAACAAGTTCATTTGAGAAGATAATCCATGAAGTCCTAGGTCAATAAAAGTATTATACCTATATCAGGCTTCCCTGATAGCTCAGTTGGTAAAGAATCTGCCTGCAATGCAGGAGACCTGGGTGCGATTTCTGGGTTGGGAAGATTCCCCTAAGGAAGAGAAAGGCTACACACTCCAGTATTCTGGTCTAGAGAATTCCATAGACTGTATAGTCCATGGAGTCACAAAGAGTAGGACATGATTCAGCAACTTTCACTCACCTATTCAAAGGATAGATTTCTAAAACCTAAATACACTGGAGAACAACTGTGAAGGTATAAGATATAGTCTTGTCAGTTGTCTGCTTTTCTGCTTGTTCAAATACATCCTCTAATTATACATTTTAGAACTCAAAAATAAAATCTCTTTAGTCCAAGGGTCTCATCAACAACCTTTGTTATTTACGTTTACAACACTAAACAGAATAAATAGATTTGTGAACAACTGTGAGTGTTATGTGTATATATAGTATGCACACTAATATATAAATATATGCAAATTGCTATATATACAGTTCTTATAATAAATGGACTTTATTGTCCTCTAAAAGTAATTTCACACATTTTTGTAATTTTTAGTTTTTTCTAACCTGTTATACTGCAAATGGCAAAAATATCTACACATGTGAAAACACATGTATACACACACATTTTAAAAACATGCCATAATGAACATTGGGGTACACGTGTCTCTTTCAATTCTAGTTTCTTTGGTGTGTATGCCCAGCAGTGGGATTGCTGGGTCATAAGGAAGTTCTATTTGCAGTTTTTTAAGGAATTGCCAAACTGTTCTCCATAGTGGCTGTACTAGTTTGCATTCCCACCAACAGCGTAAGTGGGTTCCCCCTTTTCTCCACACCCTCTCCAGCATTTATTGCCATTCTGACTGGCATGAAATGGTACCTTATTGTGGTTTTGATTTGCATTTCTCTGATAATGAGTGATGTTGAGCATCTTTTCATGTGTTTGTTAGCCGTCTGTATGTCTTCTTTGGAGAAATCTCTGTTTAGTTCTTTGGCCCATTTTTTGATTGGGTTGTTTATTTTTCTGGAATTGAGCTGCAGGAGTTGTTTGTATATTTTTGAGATTAGTTCTTTGTCAGTTGCTTCATTTGCTATTATTTTCTCCCATTCTGAAGCTGTCTTTTCACCTTGCTTATAGTGTCCTTTGTTGTGCAGAAGCTTTTA
>SJYX01012126.1:120684-262392 GCA_006410675.1 Oreotragus oreotragus
TTTTTGATTGGGTTGTTTATTTTTCTGGAATTGAGCTGCAGGAGTTGTTTGTATATTTTTGAGATTAGTTCTTTGTCAGTTGCTTCATTTGCTATTATTTTCTCCCATTCTGAAGCTGTCTTTTCACCTTGCTTATAGTGTCCTTTGTTGTGCAGAAGCTTTTATTTGGGTATGGGGAGGGAGGTGGGAGGGGGCTTCAGGATGGGGAACACGTGTATACCTGTGGTGGATTCATGTTGATGTATGGTACCAATACGGTATTGTAAAGTAGCCTGAAATTAAAATAAATAAATTTATTTTAAAAATAAATTAAAAAAACCCATACCATATTTATATATACATATGTATACACATATACATACATGCACACACAAACCTATGCTTTTGTGCATGTATATTTGTGATTGTGTATATGTATGTATAAATACATGTGTGTATATATATATGTATTTATCTTCAATATAATAGGTTAGAAAAAATAGAAAACTATAAAAATAGGTTAAATTACTTTAAAAAGACAGAGTTCACTTAGCATGACAACTGTTTATGTACTTGCTAGTGTGCAAGATGTCTTGGAATCAAACAATGACTCAGATCCACCACATTTTAGCAGTAAAATAGCATTTTTTTTTAAACTTATCAGCATGAAGTTTCTAATTTATAAAATGAAAATATTCTAATGTGTATTCAAGAAAGTAATAAATATAATGCTCTTAACTAGAAAGTGATACATGATAAGAACTCAGTAAACTTTAGCTAAAAATGGTTAAATCGTTTTATAGATTTCAGACACCTCTAAATGTATAACTGTATCATAACACAGTCAAAGAATTCCATAATAATAACACTGAGCTATCTGAGTTATACATCATGAGATTGTACAAAAGGAAAAGGATGGATAGGTGATCTTCAGTCAGTCAGTTCAGTTGCTCAGTCGTGTCTGACTTTTTCGCAGCATGTCAGGCCTCCCTGTTCATCACCAACTCCCAGAGTTCACTCAGACTCACGTCCATCGAGTCCGTGATGCCATCCAGCCATCTCATCCTCTGTTGTCCCCTTCTCTTCCTGCCCCCAATCCCTCCCAGCATCAGAGTCTTTTCCAATGAGTCAACTCTTCTCATGAGGTGGCCAAAGTACTGGAGTTTCAGCTTTAGCATCATTCCTTCCAAAGAACACCCAGGACTGATCTCCTTTGGAATGGATTGGTTGGATCTCCTTGCAGTCCAAGGGATTCCCAAGAATCTTCTCCAACATTATATAATAAATCTGAATCTTTGAAATCCTTGATGAAGAAAATTGTAATTGTTTTCAGTTTTCTGTGTTAACTCAATTACAGAAAAGTATAGTTGATCCTTGAACAATATGAGGGTTAGGAGCACTGACTCTCCGTGTAGTCAAAAAGCTGCCTGTTACTGTAGGCCATCTGTATTTGCCTTATCTGACATTCTACATCTATGAATGCTGTCAACCACAGATCACATAGTATTTAGTGAAAAAATACCATGTCTAAGTGGACTCATGCAGTTCAAACTCATGTAGTTCAAGGATCGATTATGTAATGAATTTTTGAAAACTACTCACAACATAGTGAATATTTTTGATCATTGTTGTCCTCTAGCTTCAGTGTTATTTAAATTCTTGGTTTCTGCCATTCAGATCAATAGAATGATATATTTTAGCACCCCCTCTAGAGAACTGACTCTGCATTCACAAACTGTTCATCATTATATGTCTGCAAAAACAATGCTTGTAACCATAAAAAGGTCATGCTTACACTGGAGTTCAAATAATGTCTTTGGGGAGGTATGAGAGTTGTGATAAGCCCCAACTTGGGGTCTTCCAAATTCTGATATCATTGCCACCAATGATATTGTTTCATGTGTTGTTCACATGAAAACCTATGTTGCGAAAGAAGAAATTTCTCTCTGCCCTTCTAAGTTCTTCTGACTGATATAAGAACTAAATTGACATGATACTGAGCAACAGGAGAAAATCAAAAGTTTAGTGACATATGTAAGTAAGAGAGACCCAGGAAAACCAAGTAATTCACTAAAATGTCCAAAATTCTCAGCTTAAATATCACCTACAGTGAAAGACAAAAGAGAATATTTGGGGGTAGTGGTTTGGGACTTCAAAAGGGAGGAAGACGATTCATATGGAGATGGATGTTTATGTCAGACCTCCAGCCTTATCCTCTGTGGGTTCCATTATATGTCCATCTTTGTTATCAGGGAAAATGTTTATGCTTCTCAGTGCAAGATTATATGAGGAAATACTTCAATAAAACACAAAAGAGGAGTTGTTGCCTTTTACAGCAGTTTGAGATTCTCCCCAATATTATATGATAAAGTATAACATTTCATTCAGAATATTTCCTTGTGGTCTTATGTTCTTTCATTACATCATTCTTCTACCTTTTTTTTTTTTTGGTAATAGTTTAGCCATTTAAAAAACTGGCTGGCTTGATCAATAAGCAAAATTTTGCCTACAAAATAGAAAATGTTAAGTTCAGGATGTATGAATATCATTATATTATGTAATTTTACCATCAGAGCAAATGATTCTCAATGTCCTTTCTTGTCTGTGCTAGAATTGGGGCAGTAAGTTAAAAGAGCCTAATTCAGACAGATACAAAAGAGAAAAAAATGACTCATTGGTCTAGAGGGGAAAATGAAATAACATGGTATGAAAGATAAGTATCAATTTCTGGGTTTTAGACCTCAGCAAGGGCACAAGTCCCTTAAAATTGGACCTGTTAAATTCAAGAAGAGTGTGTTGTTTTGAAAAAATAAAGACTGTGCAGATTTGGAAGCTACTTGGAAATTTAAAATGATAAGAGACCCTGACCCTAAATTAGGCAGGTGGGAAAGATAGGCCATTTCTATCTGCATATTGGCAAACAGAGAAAATTTGGATGTCAGAATGAAATCTTCCCAATATCCATTGTGACATATAGTATGATGGTGGTTTTTCATGGTATAACTGTTGATTTAACATATAAAATATTATTTTCTAGGAACTATTTAGTTGCTGTAATTTGTGTTTTTCTTTTTGTTCTCACTCTTAAACTCTCTCTCTGTCTTTCTTTTTGTGTAAAGGGGGAACATAAACTTCCACACGGAGGAATAAATGGAGCGAGACACAATGAGTAACAGCAAGACAGTTTTGAGTGACGTCAGCAAGATGGAAAACTAGATGTTTCCTGACTTCAGTTCCCCTCTGAGAAAGTGACTAGCATCTGTCCACAGACAAGATAGTGCTATGAAGATCTTAGAACCTGGCGGGTGAAGATGAAACATCCCGCTAGACCACAAAAACTGAGAAAACCTACATTAAAAAGGTAAGAGGAGTGGTTTCACCTTGACTACATTGCCCCTCCCGAGCTGATGTGATGCTATAGTAAGGGGGTCCCCCTGGACTGACAGCTTCTCCAGTGGTAACACTAGAATCTAAGGCAGGCATTCATATTCCCCAGCATTCCCAGATGCTTCCTGAGAGGCTCACTTAGGTATTGCCTCATGGGGTTGAGGGCCCACAGCAAGAAGCACATGGATCTTGGCAGACTGCAATCTTATGTGGAAGATTTCCAGGCAGAAACCCTAGCTGGTGACTCTGTTCCTCTGCAGAGCTAAGCCTGGGGCACCATCTAGCCTGAGATCTCAGTTGGCAGTTATGCCCAACTGGAGTCCCTGTGGAGCTGTATCTATGGCCCTGTCTGGACAGGGAGCCAGGCCAGCAGCCACACCCATCTTGGAGCGTAGCCTCTGGACCTGCCTGACCAGGGAGCCAAACCGGAAACCCTTGGCAGTCATGGGCAGTAGTGATACTCTACTAGGGAGCATGGCTTCTGGCTCCACCTCAGCAAGACCCTGAATGATGACCGTGGGCAACCCTGGAACTCAACTCCAGAATGAGGCTACCCTTGTTTACTCAGGGTGCTTTACTCAAAATATTAAATGGCTCAATCTCCCAAAAATAGGAATGATTTTTATTAGAAAAGCTGAAGTAATCAGTGAAAGCTCCTCAGTGATAGCAGGCATTCATTACAGAATATCCAGGTAGGATTCTGACTGAATTTGAATAGAGCCATCATCATATGTGGTTGTAATAACTATTTGGAACTTTATGTATTCTTTTGGTGATTAAGCGGGTGTCTTCATTTGTAGAAGGAATAGTTGTATTAAGCAAAAGTATGATTTGTTGTAATTTTGTTATATGAAAATTTACATATTGAAGGGATCCCCTAGTTGTCCCGTGGTTAAGAATTAATACTGACACTGCAGGGGACGTGAGTTCAATCCCTGTTCAGGGAACTAAGATTCTGCATGCCACATGGCGTGGGCCAAAAAAAAAAAAGAAGTATTGAAAAATAGTGTAAAGAAGCTGAGTAGCTAAAGAGTTAGATCAGATAGTCTGTTAGTTTCTCAGTATAGCTCACTTATTAGGGCTCTTTGTTATTAGGGCTGCAAGTCTGTAAACCAAATTTTCCAGATACACCTGCTAGTTGATTTCCTGTCAGGTTTTGCTTTATACTTGCCCTAAAAATTGCTTTTTGCAAAAGATGGTCTCATTCCATAATAACTGCATTGTTTAAAAGGTAAAGTGTAGGATAACTGGCAATCTGAGGCCATCCAGGCCATCTACACTGGTTGTTTTCTGATACCCACCATGACAAGCAGGCACATTACGGTCATACCGCCCCACAGCCTTTAGCTGACAACCACTGCTTTTTGAAAAGCAAAGAGGAAAACACTGATCCCCACAAAAAGTGTTGGCAAAAGAGCACAAATTAAAAGCTCTTCCTTATCTTATCCCATAGCCAGGTCATCTGGTTCTCTCCTTCTCTGGGGACCTTTAGTTTTCTAAAAATCCAAAACATCTTATGGAATCATAAGCCTGTATTTTATTTTCTTATATTATAAATAAAATCTAGAGGAAATCTAATGGTAATAGTTAGAAATTTAAGATTTTGGCATGCTATTTTATAGATTTATGCTTTTAGGACTATGAGCTACTCTTTTGTAATATTTCAGTGATATTTATAGATGTCAGAATATTGCATGTCAGATTAACAAGATTGATTTTAAAGTGACTTTTTATCAATATATTTCTTCTTTGCTCTATTGTGGAATATTGAATATTTGATAAAACACGCAGAAAATGAAACAAGCAGGAGCTTTGATAGTCTAAGTTTTCTTTAAAGAGAAATTTCAACTATTTTCTCAGAAAAAGAGAATGTATTTTTTAAAGTGTGTATATTGATTTATTATTCAGAGCTCTGAACAATAAAGAATGGCTCTAAAAAATATGTATAAAGCTGATCCTCCTCCCTCCACACCACCACATTTCTTTCTCACCTCTGTTTTTTGGATCCTTAACTACAGTGGCCTTTCGCTCTCAAACTTCCTAATTCTCGTACTCTTCCCTTCTGGATTTGCTCACAGTTCAGCATAAATTTAAACCATCCCTTGTTTGTGTATAAATGGCTGTTAAAAATGCTGGTAGGGGAGTCTATATGTGTGCTAAGTTGCTTTAGTCATGTCCCACTCTCTGTGACCTCATGGACTGTGGCCCACCAGGATCCTCTGTCCGTGGGATTCTCCAGCAAGAATACTGGAGTGGGCTGCCATGCCCCTTCTTCAAGGGATCTTCCCAACCCAGGGATCGAACCTGCATCTCTTATGCCTTCAGCATTGGCAGGAGGGTTGTTTACCACTAGCACCTCCTGTAATCTATATAATGCCTAATTCAAAATAATTTTTGTTAGAGGAGAGTTTCTGAAATCAAAATTTTGGTAGAATGAGTCTTTGTGAAAAAACTCTCAATCACACAGACATAGTAGCTTGTAACTCTTTGTAGTCATAACTCTGGGAATCATGTAAAATGGAATACAGCTCATTATAATGCAAGCCAATGAGCTAGTAAAAGAGTAGACAATATTGTACATGTGCCATCACTGTTAACATTATAAAAGTATAATGCTAACATTTTAGTGATTACATTAAGTTTTAGCTATATGGTTTCTTCATAGATAGCTACAAGATACATTACCTATGGTATACAGACTTGACAAAAATGGTTCCTTTGCTGAAAATAGTTTCACGTATTGGAGGAAATATATCTTAATTCTTAATATAAGTCTGTGATTATGGAACAGACATGATATTTACTTAACAGTTTCCAAAAAGTCATTCATAAATGTTAATGAATATTAAAGTTTAATAACTATCCAATATTATTAAATTTTAATTATAAAGTAGTAGATGAATATGTTTTCCCTTATAACATATGCATATTGTTAACAAAATTAAAATTATCCCCTAATTATCATTCCAGACCCTTGTCACTTCTCTTGCTCACCAGAGACAATCATTATTTTTTAAAGTCATTCATGATTGACTTTGAGCTTTTATCCATAGTTAAAACATTATAACAATTGAAGATAGTATTTTGTATAGTTTTCTACATGTTTTAAGGTAAATTATTCTTAAATACTGCTCAGGGACTTTTTTGAATACCCATAATAAGTTATGCAGATTGAATTTTCATTTATACATGCTTTGTATTAAATTGTAGGATGCATCAGATTTATATAGACATTTATTTTTGGTGGGTACTTAGATTTTTTTTTTAATAGTGATATACGATCTGGGACTTCCAGTGTATAGTTGGATTTTTTTTTTCAATGCTAGACTTTTAAAGTAAAAGTTCTGGGATATAGGTAGAAGCATTCTTAGTTTCAATTGATGGCACTATGCTAGAGTGATGCTGTGATTTATTATAAATATTTATTTGATCCCCCCATACTTGGTATACAATTCTTAAAATTTATAATTTCCTAAGTAATGAAAGTGACGGAGTATCTTTTGTTACAATATTTATAGAGTATTTATGTCTTCAAAAGCTACATTTCCTGAAGCAGTTCCAGGGTAAATAGCTCCAAAGGTAAAAGTGAGGGTTTTTTTTTTTTTAATAACCAGCTCCTTTTAACCACCCTGGGAGTTTATATTAATAAAGTAACTTTTGGAAAGCCCATAAGCATGGGGGTTTGTTGCCAGGAAAACCAACTGTGTGAACAGAGGGTTAGAATTTTCAGCTCCTACCCCAAGGGAGGAGCCTGGTAGGCTACAGTCCATGGGGTCGCAAAGAGTCAGACACAACTGAGCAACAAACTACTACTACTATGACCCCAGCCTCTGGGGAAGAGAGGCTAGAGGTTGAGTCAATCAGAAATAATCAGTGATTCAACCAGTGATTCAATTAATCATGCCAACGTAATGAGGCTTCCATAAAAACTCTAACTGAAGGGGTCTGGAGAGTCTCCAGGTTGGTGGTAAACGGTGGAGACAGTGGGCCAGTGGTAAACCAGAGAGGGCATGCAAGCTCTGTGTCCCCTCCCACATACTTTCTCTGTGTATCTCCTCCATTTGACAGTTCCTGAGTTATATCCTTTCAATAAACCAGAAATCTAGTAAGAAAACTATGACTTGTTTCTGTGAAGCATTTTAGAGAAAGATTGAACCTCACTAGAGGGCTTTTGGGAACTTCTGGCTTATAATGGGTCAGACAGTAGCCCACATGATCTCCTGGACTTGCAATTGGCATCTGAAGTTGGGGATAGTGTTGTGGGATGGAGCCCTTAACCTGTGGAATCTGACATTATCTTCTAATAGTGTCAGAAGTGAAATTGTAGGATACCCAACTACTGTCACAGGCTACTTGGTGTGGAAAATCCATGTATTTGGAGTACAAAAGTATTCGGTGAGTTGAAGGAAAAAAAGAGCTCTGTTATTTGCTCTGAGCAGAATCCTTTTCTTCTTCAGTTTCGTCCCATTTTAAGTAGATCAGTGATGTTTCTAAAAAAAAAAACATTTATTTTAACATTACGAAACTTAATTCAGGATCCCTTATGATGCTCTACTGGTGAAAAGTGACAAGTTTTATAGTATATATAAAACATCTTCTAAAAACCTCAGTCATAACATAGGCTAGATGGGGCATCTTTTGGATTTATTAGAGGGCTTCCCTGGCGGCTCAGTCAATAAAGAATCTGCCTGCGTTGAAGGAGATCCAGGTTTGATCCCTAGTGGGGGAGATCCACTGGAGAAGGAAATGGCTACCTACTCCAGTGCTCCCGCCTGGAGAGTTCCATGGACAGAGGAGCCTGGTGGGTTACTGTCCATGGAGTCGCAGAGTCAGACACAACTGAGCAGCTGACACTGTGACTTCACCATCAGCCATGTACTCGTCTGTAAATTGAGTTAGTTATGATGGTGGCTTGGCAGTATCCCTCTGCCTCCATAAACGAACCCTAAAGATAAAGATATTTCTCCATAAAGAAACCCATAAAAGAAAACTCTGGTACAAAGAGGAACACAGGCAAAATGGAACAAAACTAATATTTCTATTTAAAAACTATTAAACAGAACCACAGCATCATTTACTGAAGTGTGACCATTAGCAGTTTATTTTAATTCCGTGGGAACTCAGTTTCTATTCTCTATTCTCAAAATGTCTTCAAATTTAGCACTACTTCATTTACCTAAATATCATTAGATTGTGAGTATGAAAGGAAGTATATCTTTTATTGTGTACAGTCTAGCAATTTATATTGCGATTCTGTTTCATTGGACACTTTAAATATAATTCCACCAGGCTTTCTTTATTTAAGAGAAAATATTAGTGTATTTATTTGGCAGAGGGGACTTTGGTGAGGAATCATTTTTCCAGCAAAGCAAGTTAATGCAATGTCACTAAAAATGTTATTTAACTACATGATGGTACATCTGGGAGTCCTCAGAAATGGACTCCTTTGTTTATATTAGGCATAAAGACATTTTAAATCCAAGACCTGCATTGGGGATTTACACACATTCTCTCTTATTGTGGCTAATAAAAGCATTTTGCTTTATTCTATCATTTTAATTATGTTTTCTTCTTTTGGTCTCCTCTAGAGATTTCATTACTTTATATTACTGGCTCCAACTGACATTTCGTTCAGTGTTTCATAGAGGGGAAGAAAGTAGGGAAACCATTTGTAATTTGGAAAAATAATGAATAGGCTATCATCCTCCAGCAGAGGAGAGCATGCCCCCAGGCAGAGGCACATACAATGAGCTGCCAAACCCTCTCCTCTTCTCTCCATTGATCACAGTCTCTTTTCAGAGTTCCCAAGTAATCAACATAAGTTATGCTAAGAAACAGTTCACAGAATGGCCACTTAGTAAATGAACATTTAGTACCAGAACTTTACTGGAAAAAAAAAAAACAAACCCACAATTCCCCAACTTTGCATAAATTTTTACAGTTGCTTACTTGATTTTAAGCAACTTGAATCTAATTAGGAGACAATTTCTTGTTAAAGTCAGTCTAATCAAGGGAAAAAACAAGTTTCCCTGTGATTACTTTTTCCTCATGGGACAAGCTGTTAAATCAACAGCACCTGTATGCTAAAGAAATGTGTACATTATAAGCATTAAAAAAAACTCGTTTATTAAATGCATAGTAAAGCGTAATAGAAGAAAAAAAAAAAAAACTTGATGAAACAACCTGACTTCTGAGGAGAATAACATCTGTAGTTTGTAGTTGGTACTTCAAAACACTCCCATTGGTGACTAATGGACCTACAGAATTTGCCATTTAAAAATGTAGGAAATAGCAGCAGTTGTCATTGTAAGAAGATAATTGAACTAGAAAAGCAAAACAACAGAGCACAAAAGATTATCAATAATGTATTTGAGATCAAGTAAAGTATGTATGTGTATGTGTGTTGAGAGAGATTGTGGAATCAACAAAAGAAATACAAGTCAGGGAAATGCAGCTGAAATTTCAAATGTCCATATGAAAAACAAAGAGAAAAGAAACTCATCGTTAGTCAATATAGAAATGCAACTTATAATGAAAACGACATGCCTCTACACATTCACGCATGCTCAGTCACTCAGTCCTGTCAATTGTGAACCCATGGACTGTAGCCTGCCAGGCTCCTCCATCCATGGCATTTCCCAGACAGGAACACAGGGGTGTGTTGCCATTTCCTTCTCCAACACATTCACTAAAATAGCTCTAAACAGAATGACAAGCAATAATAAGAGTGAACTGGAAGTACTAAAACTCCCCTGTATTTCTGATGTGAATGTAAAATGGTGATGCCACTTTGCAAAACTGTTTGGCAGTTTTTAAAAAGTTAAACAAATTTACCATGTGAACTATATTTTCCACTTCTGAGTATCTATCCAAGAAAAATATAAAACCAAGTCCCTAAAAGACTATGCATTTTCAAACCTGTATTATTTATAATGTCCCCAAAAGGGAACTATTCCAAAAGTTTATGGCTCACGGTTAATGGCTAATCAAACTGTGACAAATCTACATAATGAAATACTATTCATTAAGAAAAATACTATTAAGAAATACTTTAAGAAATACATTAAGAAAATACTATTTGTTAAGAAAGAAATTAAAAAAAAGAGAGAAAAAATAAATAAAGAAATGAAGTATTTATACACAACAGAGATGAATTTTAAAAACATTATGCTCAGTAAAAAAAAAAAAAAAACCAGATGCAAAAAAGCTACAAATAGTATGCATCTGTTTATCTAAAATATCTGGGAAAGATACAAAGTCTATAAAGACAGAAAGCAAATTAATGAATCTGTGAGGCTTGGGTGGGCTTTCCAGGTGATGTTAATGATAAAGAACCCACCTGCCAATGCAGGACACGTAAGAAACTCAGGTTTGATCCCTGGGTTGGGAAGATCCCCTGGGGAAGAGTATGGCAACCTACTCCAGTATTCTTCCCAAGAGCATCTCCATGGACAGAGGAGCCTGGTGGGCTACAGTCCATGGGGTTGCAAAGAGTTGGACATTACTGAAGCGACTTAGTGTGAACACTCACACACACACTCACTGGGACTTGGGTAGAAGCAAAAACTGATTGTTAACAGGTAGGAATTATCTACAGAGTAATTGAAATATTCTAAGACAGGTTTGTGGTGATGTATGCAAATGGCTGTAAATTTCATAAAAATCATTCAGTTGTACATTTCAATATAAAACAGGTGAACTTTATGGTATATAAGTTACATCTCAATAAAACTGTTAGAAATAAATGTAAGAAACATTTCAGCATATCCAAAAGAATAAAAAAAGAGAAGGCAAAGTTGGGAAAACTAAAAGCAGAAACTAGCAAATCACACAGAATCCAACCCATGTGGCACAGATTGTGTACTTTCTTCTGGAACTTGATGTTGGGTTAACTATAAAATCCTAGTTCAGTAGCTGAACAGTGAATGCTGTAGATGGGGCAAGATAGGAAAAAAAAAAAAAGGCATGCATTTGTAAGCACTTCTATCTGAAGGACGGCAAACCCATTGAATCTTCATGGAATTGGTAAGATAGGTATCTCAGTGCCATTGGATGAGACTGCTAATCAGAAAGATAGCTTTCTTGGGGGGTAGGGGGTGTTGGAGATACTTAGAGTTGGTTTCAAGTTTAGTGAGGAGTCTGACTCTGTTTTTGGATAACTGACATCTCTTAAGGCTCAACCCTTCCTCTTTCAACTTGTGCCCCATATCTTAGCCAACTGATAAGACAGCCTCAGTGGTCTCTGCTTCGGTGAAGATGGGAGAATCAACCCTCACCCAGGCCCCACCCCAAGACCACAATAAACATCTAGGTCAGTCTCCTTTTTTTGCACTCTGAAGCTATTTCACATCTGCAGAATTTTGTAAGTAACACACTTTCTATACCTTTTGGGGACACATCAGATATGTGATGTCATCAGCCTTGATATCTGAACTGAAGTTTGAATAGAAGCCCAACTGCCTCACAGGTGACCATAAAAATTGTCTTTTGTCATATAGAACCTGATGTGCAAATTGGAAAAGCTCATAATCCTTTAACATAGACATTTATATTATATGTGGTAGTTGTAACTATTTTCTTACTCAATAGTTTATTCATTTGTTGTTCAGGTTGACAATTGACAATATATTTAATTTTTAAAAAGTCTACACCTTCACAGCTCCACAGATTCCTTTTTAATTAAAGGAGATCCTTTGAACAAGTTCTGACCAGTGAGATGTAAGCAGACGTATAAAATTAACATTTCATGGAAATCTGCTGTTTTCCTACCTAATGAAAAGGTTTTTCAGTAATACATGTCACTTCTCCCTTCTTCCTATCTAGTAGGAGGATATGATGCTGAAAGTTGGTACAATCGTTGCATAAGGATAAAGATGTAAGTATCATGTTAAGACCAGTGCATAAGAAAATGAGGTCATGGAAATATTATTTCAGTCCTACTGTGCCTGCTTCATGATGCATTAATGAGAGAGAAACAAACAAACAAAAATTCCTTGGGGTTGTGGGAAAAGAAAAGTCACTAAAGAAAAAGACTTAATTCAGATAGCCCTCCTAAAAAGGCCATTATTCTGTGAGAAAGCTAAGTTATGGTAATCAGCTGGTACTGGGAATTTAGTTTTTAAAAAAGACCATTATAAACTCAACAAATAATTAGACAATAAGCTAAAAGACAGAGATGGGGAAGAGATTGTCTGAACTCAAGAGGGCTATTAATTAGCCCAAGGAAAATGTTCCAGGATACTAGCCCCAGGACCATAAGCTATAAATCCTGGGAAAATCATGGCTCCCCTAAGCTATGGCATCTCATAAATGATGAATGCAATTTATGTATATGTTCTCTTACAGATGAAAATTATCATTTAAATATAAACAAGACACATCAGTTTGTACAGCTGATGATTATAAGAAATATATTGAATTTGGCTATTTTCCATAGAGGAAGGTAAAAAATAATTGTAGAAGAATAACTTTGAGAACATATATCAGTCCAACATTTATTCAGAAAAAGTATTTTAGCAATGCCCACCAAAGATCTGGAATTTGGAACTTACTGAAACTTGGTTCTTGATATATACTTAACTTTATATTTGATATATGAGTAAAGGACAATTTTTCTGGGAAGGGATAGATATTCCTACACTAAGTTAACATATTTCTTTTGTTAGTAATGAACACAATCCATAAAATAATTGTTTTGTTAATATTTATTACAAAATTAATTAAAAAAAAAACACAAGATAATGATGAAAAACAAACCAGTTTCCATATAACACAGAAAATGCCACTTCTCATTTTAAAGCCCTAGATAATCAAAAGCATGTATCTACATAAAAATGTGAAAGAGTGAAAGTGACCTAGGGAGAATCCTGGATAAGCACGAGGAGGTTAGGTTTAGAGTGTGTATAGACAGAGGACTAAATCTACAGTTGAAAAAAGGGTTACCTTTTTTCAAAGAAATAAAAGGGAAGTATATAAGTATACTTTTGATGCAAAGCTGTTTTAGAGTACAGAAAATTGACACAGAGGGAGTTTTCTAATGGAATTTATCAATAAGCCATGTCTTATTCCAGTACCCGTAATAATGTGGTTTACAAGATGGCCAGGGATGGAGGTGGTTTATAGAAATAAGTGAGTGAAAGTGTTAGTTGCTCAGGTGTGTCTGCTTCTTTGTGACCTGATGGACTGTAGCCTGCCAGGCTCCTCTGTTAGTGGGATTCTCTAGGCAAATAAGAGCTGCCTAAGTTAAGTTAGGCATTAAGTTCATTAAGTTCAGGAGAGAAATATAGACAGGCATAAGTACCCAAATTGGTCTTGATTGACCTAATAATCTCTTAAAGCACAATCACATGCCCACAAATGTATATTTACATAAATAAAGTGACTTAATAAGAACTAAGTTATATGAGAAAGACTGATTTAAATTTAGCTGGCCCTCCATATCCACAGGTTTCACACCTTCAGATTAAACTAACTGCTGACATTTGAATCAGTTCTAATAAGATGGATGAAACTGGAACCGATTATACAGAGTGAAGTAAGCCAGAAAGAAAAACACCAATACAGTATACTAACACATATATATGGAATTTAGAAAGATGGTAATGATAACCCTGTATGTGAGACAGCATAAGAGACACAGATGTATAGAACGGACTTTTGGACTCTGTGGGAGAGGGAGAGGGTGGGATGATTTGGGAGAATGGCATTGAAACATGTATACTATCATGTAAGAAACGAATCGCCAGTCTGTGTTTGATACAGGATGCAGGATGCTTTAGGCTGTTGCACGGGGATGATCCAGAGTGATGATATGGGGAGGGAGGTGGGAAGGGGGGTTCAGGATGGGGAACTCATGTACACCTGTGGCAGATTCATGTCAATGCATGGCAAAACCAATACAGTATTGTAAAATAAAGTAAAAATTAAAATGTAAAAAAAATTTAAAAAGAGATTTGTCTTTAAAAAAATAAATTGAATAAAAATTTTAGTAAAAAATACATCAGCTGAAAAAAAATTCCCAAAAAGCAAAACTTGAACTTGCTACATGCCAGCAACCACATGCATGGCATTTACATTGTATAAGTTATTATATGTAATCTAGAGACAATTTAGGAGAAGGCAATGGCAACCCACTCCAGTGTTCTTGCCTGGAGAATCCCAGGGACAGCGGAGCCTGGTGGGCTGCTGTCTATGGGGTCGCACAGAGTCGGACACAACTGAAGACTACATGCCAGCAACCACATGCATGGCATTTACATTGTATAAGTTATTATATGTAATCTAGAGACAATTTAGGAGAAGGCAATGGCAACCCACTCCAGTGTTCTTGCCTGGAGAATCCCAGGGACAGCGGAGCCTGGTGGGCTGCTGTCTATGGGGTCGCACAGAGTCGGACACAACTGAAGCGACTTAGCAGCAGCAGCATAGACAATTTAAGTATACAGGAGGATGTGCTGAGGTTATATGCAAATACTATGTCATTTTATATATGATATTCAAGCATCCGAGAAATTTGAAATCCACAAGGGATTCCTGAACCAATTCCTCTTGGATACAGAAGGATGACTATACCTCATGAATTCTTACCAAAAGTTGCTAAAAATGTTATTAATCCCAGTTTACTTGTTAAAGTCATTCTTGAGTGTAAATTTTCACTATATTTATAGCTAAATCAGTGAGCACATAGTTATAATTCAGGTAAATATTGAATACAGGTGTTAAGAAGTCATAAAATATGGCTCTATCATATGCATCATTAGTCACAATTTTTTCAACTATGCACATGTTTTTTCTTTCAAGACTTCAATCAATAGTCCCTTACAGAATAAATTTTAATATTTGAAATAAATGAGGATTTAATCTCAGCTCAGATAAGTTTATTTTATAAGACTGGAATTAAAACCCCTCAATTCCTCTAGGCCACCAGTGATTGAGTTCAGTAAAGATTCAGTTCAGTTCAGTTGCTCAGTCATGTCCGACTTTGGTGATCCCATAGACTATAGCACGCCAGGCCTCCCTGTCCATCACCAGCTCCTAGAATTTACTCAAATTCATGTCCATTGAGTCAGTGATGTGATCCAACCATCTCATCCTCTGTCGTCCTGTTCTCCTCCAACCTTCAACCTTTTCCAGCATCAGTGTCCTTTCAAATAAGTCAGCTTCAACATCAGCCCTTCCAGTGAATATTTAGGACTCATTTCCTTTAGGATGGACTGGTTGAATCTCCTTGTAGTCCAAGAGACTCTCAAGAGTCTTCTCCAACATCACAGTTCAAAAGCATCAATTCTTCGGCACTCAGCTTTCTTTATAGTCCAACTATCACATCCATACATGACTACTGGAAAAACCATAGCTTTTACTAGATGGACATTTGTTGGCAAAGTAATGTCTTTGTTTCTTAATATGTTGTCTAGGTTGGTCATAACTTTTCTTCAAAGGAGCAAGTGTCTTTTAATTTCAAGGTTGTAGTCACCATCTGCAGTAATTTTCAGTTCAGTTCATTTAAGTCAGTCGTGTCTGACTCTTTGCAACTGATGAATTGCAGCACGCCAGGCCTCCCTGTCCATCACTAACTTCCGGAGTTCACTCAAACTCATGTCCATCGAGTCCGTGATGCCATCCAGCCATCTCATCCTGTCGTCCTCTTCACCTCCTGCCCCCAATCCTTCCCAGCATCAGAGTCTTTTCCAATGAGTCAACTCTTCNAATGCTGCTGCTGCTAAGTCACTTCAGTCGTGTCCGACTCTGTGTGACCCCATAGATGGCAGCCCACCAGGCTCCCCCATCCCTGGGATTCTCCAGGCAAGAATACTGGAGTGGGTTGCCATTTCCTTCTCCAATGCATGAAAGAGAAAAGTGAAAGTGAAGTCGCTCAGTCTGTCCGACTGTTAGCGACCCCATGGACTGCAGCCCACCAGGCTACTCCATCCATTGGATTTTCCAGGCAAGAGTACTGGGGTGGGGTGCCATTGCTTTCCCCGCTACTTAGTTACTAGAAATGTTTTATTGCTTCAGACAATGAAGGGGACAACAAGTAGTACGACTTGCAGTGGTCAGTGATGCCCTTGAGGAAAGCATTCAAAATGTTTTCCCAAACTTTGGTTTAATAATAATAAATGTTATCTAGAGGTGCTGGCTAAAATACAGATTCCTGAAAATCATCTTTTATATACTACATGAGAATGTTTAGACAAGAATTCTGCATTATTTTCACATGCAAAGTTACCTTGAGTTAGCAAAATGTATTAAGTGGAAATCTTCATTTTTGCAATGACTGGAATTGAAATAGAAATGTTTAGACCATAAGCTAAAATGCCACAAGCTGAGAAAGATTCAAGAGGAACAATTTTTTTTTTTTAATGTTTGATTCTTTGAGCATTTGCTGCAATTCTATTGGCTTACATCAGTTTTTTATTTTATTCAGTATTGGGCATCTCATAGGTAAATACTGTCCTATTTGATCCTAATGCATTAGTCTGGAAACTAAAATATTAAAAATTTTAAATACATGCCACAAAAACCCTTCATATTATAGATTTTATATATTATTTATAGTAATATCTCATTTCTGATGTCTATAATTTAAAGTCTTTTTCAAAATTTATTGCTATGGCATGTAGTAAGAGACAGCATGGTATAATAGGACCGACTCTGGCCTAAGAGTCACAAGTTCTGATATCTTAAAGTTCTATTCCCTTACCATTCAGTATATATAAAATGGAGAAGTAAACTTATAAGATTATTCAATTAAAATATTATTATCAATTATCATTAGTCTTCAGTCAGAAAATCACATCAATAATTAAAGGAAAGTTTTTCAAATTTGGCTGAGAAGATGTGGTTTATTACACATTGTTTTAATGTAGTAGCATCTTATAAATGAATGTGGGAGATTTAACAGATCTGGTAAAAAGAATTTAAAACTGTAGTAATTATTAAATCTTATCACTGGAAATTAACCAATTTTAAAATCCCAAACTTATAGTATAATTCATCAACTTGGTAGTTAACTAATTTTTAAAATAGATTTATTGAAGCATAATGGACCTACAAAGAACAGAACATGTTTAGTGTACACAATTGGATGAACATAGCCATATGCAAACACCTAGAATGCCATTACCACAATCAAGGCAGTAGACATATCCAGAATCTCCCAGAGTTTTCTTGTGACCCTTCATTTGTGTCTCTCTCTGTGTGTTATAAGAATGTTTAATATGAATGCTGAAGCATTGTTGAAGTGTACAAAGCTGTATCGTTAACTATAGACACCATATTGTACAGCAGTCTCTAGAATGTATTCATTTGCCTAATCAAAACTTTATACCCATTGAACTACAAATCTCCATATCTCCCAGCCCTCAGCACCTGATTATCACTCTTATATTCTCTGCTTTAATAAGCAAGTGAAAAGTGAAAGTGAAGTTGCTCAGTAGTGTCGGATTCTTTGTGACCCCATGGATTTTAGCTCACCAGGCTCCTCCATCCATGGGATTCTCCAGGCAAGAGTACTGGACTGGGTTGCCATTTCCTTCTCCAGGGGATCTTCCCAACCCAGGGATCGAATCCAGATCTCCCACATTGTAGGCAGACGCTGTACCATCTGAGCCACCAGGGAGGTAAACAAAGGAACTTACTTATGAGACTTGTCTTGAGTAGATCTCTGCACTCACCTGTCAAATCTTAGAACTTTAGGTGGATATCTTAACTGGGTTGAGTCATGTATGCTATCCAGATGGTCTCAACATCTTATTCTCTCAAGGATGTGTCCTTGAAACAGTTCCTAATGTGGGAATGATGGGCAGAATATCATTCCAAAGTCAGGGGTGGGAGTGAGGACTATTTGGTTACCAGGATTCAGCTTGTGAGTAAACCAGCAATCATGTCCTCTCAATTCCTGACCCCCTCCACAACATTCCACCCTTCATGATCAGTTCTTAGAATCTTATATCACCTTCTTTTCCCCAGTGTGCCCTGAGAGGTCAGCAAGGGGTTCCACTTGGACAGAAGTGGTTCGTCTGGTGATTATCTGTTTGCACTGGAGGCAGATACCATAGTAGTGATAGAGGTGCATGCAAGACAAAGCACAGATAAAGATAATGATTAACAAATAAGTGACAACTTTTTCTACCAAGAGACCCATATCAGAACCACTGATAATTTTTAAGTTTTTATACTGGATTGTATCCTTGAGGGTGTTTATCTGTGCTTTCATATGACTTAATAAAGATGATGCATTAGCAGATTCATCAAATATGAACACAGAACATCTTGTTTTAATAATGCCACAAGTGCCTTCTTGCAAAGCAGCAATGATTTCCAAGGCCATCCTACTCTGGAAAACATCTTTTCTCATTAGAGATATTTCAATGTTTGGTAAGGACGGCATTGCTAGCTATCATCTAAGACTTGCTGAGTGAACTTAGTAAGGGCTTACTTTTTTTTAACTTTTTATTTTGTATTGGAATATAGGTGATTAACAAACGATGATATGATAGCTGAAGGTGAACAGTGAAGGAATTCAGACATATATATACATGTATCCATTCTTCTTACTAAGTTCACTCCCATCCAAACTGACACATAATATTGAGTAGAGTTCCATATCCTTATAGTAGGTCCTCACTGGTGATCCATTTTATAGC
The DNA here is from genome assembly GCA_006410675.1 of Oreotragus oreotragus. Lineage (NCBI taxonomy): Eukaryota > Metazoa > Chordata > Mammalia > Artiodactyla > Bovidae > Oreotragus > Oreotragus oreotragus. Next base: position 139,695 of record SJYX01012126.1, read on the forward strand.
AGTGTTTACATGTTTATCCCAAACTCCTTAACTATCATTCCTCTCACCCTTCCTCATGGGCTTTCTATTTAATACCCACCAAGGCCAATGGAGGGAACAAAGATTGTGGCCAAATCATATCAATGGAAAACAGAACATGCCCACCTGGCCTTGAAGAGTAGAAGATTGGTAGCTTTAGGGACTTGATCTAGTCCTGTACATCATGATTGTACAAGACGCTTGCTCCTTGGAAGAAAAGTTTTGACCAACCTAGACAGCATATTAAAAAGCAGAGACATTACTTTGCCAACAAAGGTCCATCTAATCAAGGCTATGGTTTTTCCAGTAGTCATGTGTGGATGTGAGAGTTGAACTGTAAAGAAATCTGAGTGCTGAAGAATGGATGCTTTTGAACTGTGGTGTTGGAGAAGACTCTTGAGAGTCCCTTAGACAGCAAGGAAATCCAACCAGTCTATGAAATCCATCCTAAATATTCATTGCAAGGACTGATGTTGAAGATGAGACATCAATACTTTGGCCATCTGATGCAAAGCACTGACTCATTTAAAAAGACCCTGATGCTGGGAAAGATTGAAGGTGGGAGAAGAAGAGGGCAACAGAGGATGAGATGGTTGGATGGCATCACCGACTCAATGGACATGAGTTAGATTGAACTCTGGGAGTTGGTGATGGACAGGGAGGCCTGGCATGCTGTGGGGTTGCAAAGAGTCAGACATGACTGAGCGATTGAACTGAACTGAACTGTACTTCATGAATGTTGCTCAAAGGAGATACCACTGTCGGGTATAAGAAGATGGATTGGGCAGGATATGCCAGACCAGTACCCACTTTTCTCCTTTCTTTCAATGATATATGTTCAATTTCAGGTAGAGTGTCTTTCAACATGTCCAGTTTGCTGCAGGACAACAGAGATTGAGTAGTTTCTCCTCACACAGGAGTGCAAAGTAACTCACCCATCCTGGCATTATATCTCATTGCATATTCAAATAGACAGTTTCTTTTCCAGGCATGATGAAGTTTGATGTTCTCAGCAGCATAGCACACTGATCCATGGTGAGAGTTGGTGTTTATGTTATTGAGTACTTCAGTAGGGTAAACCAGTCTCTTATATGGGGCAGCAAGCCCTACTGGTTGATCATTCAAATGTATTAAATCCTTGACAGTACTTTAGTCCATCTAGCCAAAGTGGTTTTATCCTTTAATAACTTTATCTGCTGCTTTATCTTTCCAATTTTCCTTTCTATTAACCCTGCTGATTGTGGGTTATAAGAAAGATGGAACCTCAATACAATGCCATGTTCTTTTGCCCAGACTTGCATATCCTGACCTTTGAAATGTGACCCCTAATCACTGTCTACTTGCAAGTAGCATCTGTATACGGTAGTCAGCTTTTCTAATCCTCTAATGGTGGCAGCCTGATTTGCTTGGTGGTAGGGAAAAGTTTGGGTTAAACCAGACACAGTGTTCACACAAAGCAAAGCATATTACAGTCCTTGCTCAGAGGGAGGAGGCCAATGTAACTGATTTTTGGATCTTTTACTGGTTGGGAACTCTAGTGTATGGCAAAGATATACATTTATTTTTTCTTAAATCAATTTTATGTTTTATTGATTTTAAGCTTGTTACTTTGAAGGTAATTTTAAAATTCAATGTTATAAATTATCTTAATTTTCTTGTTCATGTGCAAATGAGGTGAATATGCTGACTATGGATTCAAAGGAATTATTCTTGGCAATGCCTCAAGAAAATCATTTATCTTAATTTAATATTTCCAGGGAAATTGAAATAATTTAATTACATTTTAAGTGTATGCTGTAATTTAAATCATAAAACCGTAAATCAAAGTCAACTATTTCTACCACATAATATATTTCTGTTGTTTAAAAGAGAACAGNAAAGCATCAATAAAAATGTAATAGCTTTTTACAATTTATACTATGAAAACTGTGAGTGGACACAATTCAAAACAGTTTATCCATACCTAAATCTAGTATCGTAATAATTTAAAGAAAGCAAAGTTCCAAGTAAAAAGCTCAAAGCAAAACTGCTTCTGAAACAACAGCCATATTGAGAAAAACTTTGATTTAGTCCAATACGATTTTATCTCACAATATTAAATAATTCCTTCTTTCTCTCAACAAGCATTGATTCAATTACAATAATCATTTTTTCCTTGTTACTACTCTAATCTACTAACAAGTGTAATAGCGATTTCATTTGACAAATTGTATTTAATCAAGATAAATTTGGTATGAATAAAATAAATATCTTCTACATCAAAGTTGTTCAAACCCTTTGTTATCTTAAAAGACATTCCTTCTTTTTTGAGAAAAACATTAGTCAATATATTCTCTCCATGCAAAGTTATTTCAGGCCATCATTCTATATTATCAAGACTTATTATACAATTAGTTTCAAAGGGTATACATTAATAAAATTGGCCATTATGGAGTTCATAGCAATTCTTTGAAATTCTGGGTGATTTTTATCCTTTTATCCTTGTTATATATTTGTTCTTGAACCAAAAATATATATATACCTCCTTTTATAAGTAGTGTAGTATTATTCATAAGAACTCATTCACAAAATCTTGCTAATTCCAAACAGAGAAAATATCCACCAGCAGATGTAATCTATATACAATTTATTTGAAACTTTAAAAATATATTTTACATTTTTCTCCAAGTTGTGTTTCTCTCAATGTGTAGGAATTACAAAGGGACCAAAGTTTTGACTAAATATAATTCATGTTAAAATATATGTTAAGAATAGGAAAACTAAGCAAGTATATCTCACCTAATTTCAGGTCATAATTTATTAAAAGTAGCAACTGTTTAGTTATTCAAACTTTGTTTCATTTTGCAAAATTTTATTGTTTCTACTTAGTTACTGCTGCTGCTGCTGCTAAGTCACTTCAGTCGTGTCCGACTCTGTGTGACCCCATAGATGGCAGCCCACCAGGCTCCCCCATCCCTGGGATTCTCCAGGCAAGAATACTGGAGTGGGTTGCCATTTCCTTCTCCAATGCATGAAAGAGAAAAGTGAAAGTGAAGTCGCTCAGTCTGTCCGACTGTTAGCGACCCCATGGACTGCAGCCCACCAGGCTACTCCATCCATTGGATTTTCCAGGCAAGAGTACTGGGGTGGGGTGCCATTGCTTTCCCCGCTACTTAGTTACTAGAAATGTTTTATTGCTTCAGACAATGAAGGGGACAACAAGTAGTACGACTTGCAGTGGTCAGTGATGCCCTTGAGGAAAGCATTCAAAATGTTTTCCCAAACTTTGGTTTAATAATAATAAATGTTATCTAGAGGTGCTGGCTAAAATACAGATTCCTGAAAATCATCTTTTATATACTACATGAGAATGTTTAGACAAGAATTCTGCATTATTTTCACATGCAAAGTTACCTTGAGTTAGCAAAATGTATTAAGTGGAAATCTTCATTTTTGCAATGACTGGAATTGAAATAGAAATGTTTAGACCATAAGCTAAAATGCCACAAGCTGAGAAAGATTCAAGAGGAACAATTTTTTTTTTTTAATGTTTGATTCTTTGAGCATTTGCTGCAATTCTATTGGCTTACATCAGTTTTTTATTTTATTCAGTATTGGGCATCTCATAGGTAAATACTGTCCTATTTGATCCTAATGCATTAGTCTGGAAACTAAAATATTAAAAATTTTAAATACATGCCACAAAAACCCTTCATATTATAGATTTTATATATTATTTATAGTAATATCTCATTTCTGATGTCTATAATTTAAAGTCTTTTTCAAAATTTATTGCTATGGCATGTAGTAAGAGACAGCATGGTATAATAGGACCGACTCTGGCCTAAGAGTCACAAGTTCTGATATCTTAAAGTTCTATTCCCTTACCATTCAGTATATATAAAATGGAGAAGTAAACTTATAAGATTATTCAATTAAAATATTATTATCAATTATCATTAGTCTTCAGTCAGAAAATCACATCAATAATTAAAGGAAAGTTTTTCAAATTTGGCTGAGAAGATGTGGTTTATTACACATTGTTTTAATGTAGTAGCATCTTATAAATGAATGTGGGAGATTTAACAGATCTGGTAAAAAGAATTTAAAACTGTAGTAATTATTAAATCTTATCACTGGAAATTAACCAATTTTAAAATCCCAAACTTATAGTATAATTCATCAACTTGGTAGTTAACTAATTTTTAAAATAGATTTATTGAAGCATAATGGACCTACAAAGAACAGAACATGTTTAGTGTACACAATTGGATGAACATAGCCATATGCAAACACCTAGAATGCCATTACCACAATCAAGGCAGTAGACATATCCAGAATCTCCCAGAGTTTTCTTGTGACCCTTCATTTGTGTCTCTCTCTGTGTGTTATAAGAATGTTTAATATGAATGCTGAAGCATTGTTGAAGTGTACAAAGCTGTATCGTTAACTATAGACACCATATTGTACAGCAGTCTCTAGAATGTATTCATTTGCCTAATCAAAACTTTATACCCATTGAACTACAAATCTCCATATCTCCCAGCCCTCAGCACCTGATTATCACTCTTATATTCTCTGCTTTAATAAGCAAGTGAAAAGTGAAAGTGAAGTTGCTCAGTAGTGTCGGATTCTTTGTGACCCCATGGATTTTAGCTCACCAGGCTCCTCCATCCATGGGATTCTCCAGGCAAGAGTACTGGACTGGGTTGCCATTTCCTTCTCCAGGGGATCTTCCCAACCCAGGGATCGAATCCAGATCTCCCACATTGTAGGCAGACGCTGTACCATCTGAGCCACCAGGGAGGTAAACAAAGGAACTTACTTATGAGGCTTGTCTTGAGTAGATCTCTGCACTCACCTGTCAAATCTTAGAACTTTAGGTGGATATCTTCACTGGGTTGAGTCATGTATGCTATCCAGATGGTCTCAACATCTTATTCTCTCAAGGATGTGTCCTTGAAACAGTTCCTAATGTGGGAATGATGGGCAGAATATCATTCCAAAGTCAGGGGTGGGAGTGAGGACTATTTGGTTACCAGGATTCAGCTTGTGAGTAAACCAGCAATCATGTCCTCTCAATTCCTGACCCCCTCCACAACATTCCACCCTTCATGATCAGTTCTTAGAATCTTATATCACCTTCTTTTCCCCAGTGTGCCCTGAGAGGTCAGCAAGGGGTTCCACTTGGACAGAAGTGGTTTGTCTGGTGATTATCTGTTTGCACTGGAGGCAGATACCATAGTAGTGATAGAGGTGCATGCAAGACAAAGCACAGATAAAGATAATGATTAACAAATAAGTGACAACTTTTTCTACCAAGAGACCCATATCAGAACCACTGATAATTTTTAAGTTTTTATACTGGATTGTATCCTTGAGGGTGTTTATCTGTGCTTTCATATGACTTAATAAAGATGATGCATTAGCAGACTCATCAAATATGAACACAGAACATCTTGTTTTAATAATGCCACAAGTGCCTTCTTGCAAAGCAGCAATGATTTCCAAGGCCATCCTACTCTGGAAAACATCTTTTTTCATTAGAGATATTTCAGTGTTTGGTAAGGACGGGCATTGCTAGCTATCATCTAAGACTTGCTGAGTGAACTTAGTAAGGGCTTACTTTTTTTAAACTTTTTATTTTGTATTGGAATATAGGTGATTAACAAATGATGATATGATAGTTGAAGGTGAACAGTGAAGGAATTCAGACATATATATACATGTATCCATTCTTCTTACTAAGTTCACTCCCATCCAAACTGACACATAATATTGAGTAGAGTTCCATATCCTTATAGTAGGTCCTCACTGGTGATCCATTTTATAGCAGTGTTTACATGTTTATCCCAAACTCCTTAACTATCATTCCTCTCACCCTTCCTCCTGGACTTTCTATTTAATACCCACCAAGGCCAATGGAGGGAACAAAGATGGTGGCCAAATCATATCAATGGAAAACAGAACATGCCCACCTGGCCTTGAAGAGTAGAAGATTGGTAGCTTTAGGGACTTGATCTAGTCCTGTACATCATGATTGTACAAGACGCTTGCTCCTTGGAAGAAAAGTATTGACCAACTTAGACAGCATATTAAAAAGCAGAGACATTACTTTGCCGACAAAGGTCCATCTAGTCAAGGCTATGGTTTTTCCAGTAGTCATGTATGGATGTTAGAGTTGAACTGTAAAGAAATCTGAGTGCTGAAGAATTGATGCTTTTGAACTGTGGTGTTGGAGAAGACTCTTTAAGAACCCCTTAGACAGCAAGGAAATCCAACCAGTCTATGAAATCCGTCCTGAATATTCATTGCAAGGACTGATGTTGAAGATGAAATGTCAATACTTTGGCCACCTGATGCAAAGCACTGACTCATTTAAAAAGACCCTGATGCTGGGAAACATTGAAGGTGGGAGGAGAAGTGGGCAACAGAGGATGAGATGGTTGGATGGCATCACCGACTCAATGGACATGAGTTAGACTGAACTCTGGGAGCTGGTGATGGACAGGGAGGCCTGGCATGCTGCACTCTGTGGGGTCGTGAATAGTCAGACATGACTGAGCGATTGAATTGAACTGAACTGTACTTCATGAATGTTGCTCAGAGGAGATACCACTGTCAGGTATAACGAGATGGATTGGGCAGGATATGCCAGACCAGTACCCACTTTTCTCCTTTCTTTCAATGATATATGTTCAATTTCAGGTAGAGTGTCTTTCAACATGTCCAGTTTGCTGCAGGACAACAGAGATTGAGTAGTTTCCCCTCACGCAGAAGTGCAAAGTAACTCACCCATCCTGGCATTATATCTCATTGCATATTCAAATAGACAGTTTCTTTTCCAGGCATGATGAAATTTGATGTTCTCAGCATCATAGCACACTGATCCATGGTGAGAGTCGGTGTTTATGTTATTGAGTACCTCAGTAGGGTAACCCAGTCTCTTATATGGGGCAGCGGGCCCTACTGGTTGATCATTCAAATATATTAAATCCTTGACAGTACTTTAGTTCATCTAGCCAAAGTGGTTTTATCGTTTAATAACTTTATCTGCTGCTTTAACTTTCCAATTTTCCTTTCTATTAACCCTGCTGATTGTGGGTTATAGGACAGATGGAACCTCAATACAATGCCACGTTATTTTGCCCAGACTTGCATATCCTGACCTTTGAAATGTGACCCCTGATCACTGTCTACTTGCCAGTAGCATCTGTATATGGTAGTCAGCTTCTCTAATCCTCTAATGGTGGCAGCCTGGTTTGCTTGGTGATAGGGAAAAGTTTGGGTTAAGCCAGATACAGTGTTCACACAAAGCAAAGCATATTACAGTCCTTGCTCAGAGGGAGGAGGCCAGTGTAATGGATTTTTGGATCTTTTACTGGTTGGGAACTCTAGTGTATGGCAAAGTATATGTTTATTTTTTCTTAAATCAATTTTATGTTTTATAGATTTTAAGCTTGTTACTTTGAAGATAATTTTAAAATTCAATGTTATAAATTATCTTAATTTTCTTGTTCATATGCAAATGAGGTGAATATGCTGACTATGGATTCAAAGAAATTATTCTTGGCAATGCCTCAAGAAAATCATTTATCTTAATTTAATATTTCCAGGGAAATGAAAATAATTTAATTATATTTTAAGTGTATGCTGTAATTTAAATCATAAATCAAACTCAACTATTTCTGCCACATAATATATTTCTGTTGTTTAAAAGAGAACAGAGACAATATGATATAAAATATTAATTGTGATTATTTTATTCTAATATGTATATAAAAAGTTCATCTGATTTCTCCTGCTCTTACATGCATACATATACATTTTATTTTATTTTCAGTTAAAATTATATCATTTTACTTGAATTCTTATAAACTTTAAGGACAAAATATAGCCCACAAATCCTGAAGTGCTACTGACTTACTTGGTAAATAAGTAAACTTACTTTTGAATGTCAATGTTTCATATTCCCTATTTTATCATACTGAAAATTTAATCTATACTTATAATTAAATATTAATTAACTATTAGTTAATCATCATTGACTCTATTTTCCTAAATTCCTATTTGTGTCCAAAATTTCTGTTATTATTAAGTAACTAGCCTTTGTACTGGAATGGTTAATAATAGACTGAAATGAAACCATTTATTTAAAAATAAGTGTATAGTCTTTCATAGTGATATATGATATTAAAATATTTGATCCATGATTGAGAATAATGTGAGTGATTGTTAGATTTTATACTTATTTCTGATAGAATATCATATAGTATCAGTGTGGTCTTCTATTTCATATTATCAACTCTTTTTTGTTCTGAAATTGATAATCCTCATGATTTATATACTAAATGTAACTTTAACTCTCTGATTAACATCTTTGTGTGTGGGTTAGTCACTCAGTCATGTCTGACTCTTTGAGACCCCACAAACTGTAGCCTGCCAGTCTCCTCCATCCATGGGATTCTCCAGGCAAGAATACTAGAGTGGATTGCTGTTCGCTTCTCCAGAGGATCTTCCTGACCCAGGGATCGAACCCAGGTCTCCTGTATTGCAGGCAGATTCTTTACCATCTGAGCATAGCCAAAAATAAACAAGTGTAAATGAATATCCATTGAACATGGCATTAAAATACTCCATAGAATAATGCCAAATGGATATCTGGTAAAACTTAGTTTTTTTTAAAAGAAAACATTTTGATGACTATTTTTATGCTCCTGAGAATTAATTTTAAAATACAAGTATAACAATGTCATAAGACTAAAAGAGCTCCAACTTATAATTTGTATTTTAAAATAACTTTACACATTCATTGAAAAATGTTAAAATAACTTGCATGGTTTAGTGTAGGCGACAAGTTTCACGGATGCTAAAAGAAAAATTACAAAAGGATAGAGTGTATTTCTTATTAAAAATAATTTATCAAACATTTATAATATGTTACCATTGTAAACACAGTGGAATTAATAATGAATTATGGTCTCTGCCTTGAATCAACTCAGTCTAGAGGGATGAATAAGCACAGAGTTACAATTCAGTATGACAAATATTTTGATAGAAGTTGCTTTGGATCCTAGCAAGGAAAATCCCATTGGTGGGTTTTCAAAAATTTTCAGGGGGATATAACCAACCAACATACCTTTTGAAATTAAAAGTAAAAATGGATAGTAATACAAAATTTTTGTTCCCCTCAGAAAAAGAGACTTTTAAGGTAATCAGTATATACTTCTGGAAGAAGAAGACCAATGTTGGCCTTAACTCACCTTTTTTTATAATTTTTAACTTTAAAGTACCCTATTGTTTGTTTTAAAATCAATACCCATCTGTGTTTAACATATTCATTATTTTCTGATTAGAATCTTGAACAAATTAAAACCTGACATTGATTATATTTCATTAACAGTAAACAAAACAAAGCAAAATGTTTCTTCTTTATTTTATACATTGAAGCCAATTCAACTTTTAAGGAAAAAATAAATCCAGTTTTTTCTTTTCATAAAACCAATAATTTTTCACCATTTATTAAACTCTTTATGTTGATGATTATCTTAAGAACATGTCTATACACCTTCTCTTACTGATAACAAGTACAGTTTTGAATAGAGTTTCCATAGTCCAGATCTGTATTGCTTCAGACTAACTGCTTGAAATATTTTTAATGATGCTTCATGTAACAGGGTTCAAATACCTGACGTCTCTTAGTCAATACCCTCGTAATATCTTTGAATTTAAGAATGGCACCTTATTTTAGATATATTTCATTTATATAACACTTGAGATAATATCTCAATGTCTTAGAGAACTTTAAAAGATCTATTTGGCATAGGTCATCCCATCTATGCTGCGGCTGCTAAGTCACTTCAGTCGTGTCCAACTCTGTGCAGCCCCATAGATAGCAGCCCACTAGGCTCCCCTGTAGAATTCTCCAGGCGAGAACACTGGAGTGGGTTGCCATTTCCTTCACAATGCATGAAAGTGAACAATAAAGGGAAGTCGCTCAGTCGTGTCCAACTCTTCGCGACCCCATGGACTGTGGCCCAGCAGGCTCCTCCATCCATGGGATTTTCCAGGCAAGAGTACTGGAGTGGGGTGCCATCGCCTTCTCCAATCCCATCTATAATTGTGGACAATTTGGCTATGAACTAATCCACAGTTTCTGTTCTGGTAACCGTATTAGGCTACTGTTTTATGACTATTTAGTACACAATAAAGAAGTGAAAGTGAAGTTGTTCAGTCGTATCTGACTCCTTGCCACCCCATGGACTGCAGCCCACCAGGCTCCACTGTCCAAGGGATTTTCCAGGTAAGAGTACTGGAGTCGGTTGCTGTTTCCTTTTCCAGTAGTACATAATAGGAACACAATAAATATAGAATGATACGATATATTAAACATTTTCAAAATGGATTATTTTTAGATTCGTCTCCCTTGAAACTTTTGCAGTTATATTTGAGAATGAATATTCAAGCATTTATATACATTGCTATTATATTAAATCTTATAAATTTACCCCATTATGCAAATCTAAATGTCATCCTAATTTTGTCATCAATTCTCATTATTAACAGCTTTTAATAACATTTCATATATGTCTTTATTTAGGTCATTAATTTAAAATGCTAGAACGGGTTAAGGCAGAGTAGTGATTCTTTACACATAACTAAGAGTTCTCCTGGAGAAGGAAATGGCAACCCACTCCAGTGTTCTTGCCTGGAGAATCCCAGGGACAGGGGAGCCTGGTGGGCTGCTGTCTATGGGGTTGCACAGAGTTGGACACGACTGAAGCGACTTAGCAAGAGACCTCCTAGAGAATGGCATTCTGTCTTTAGCCAACTCCTTCTAGTTGAGGTCATTGATATGTTACTAATTTACCTGATTGATTTGGCATCAAACTTATATGATTCTTTATCTTAGCTATAAAAATGTGAGAGACTTCATATTACTTGTTCTATGGATTTTCCAGTGATATACTGTTAAGATGTTATTTAGGTGGAAGGTGGCTCTTCCTTTCTATTTAATTTTTAATTTTTAAAAATCTATTTATTTTTAATAGAACAGTAACTGCTTTAAAATATGTTGGCTTCTGCCAAACACTGACATGAATCAGCCTAGGTATACAAATGTCCCGTCTCTCTTGAATCTTCTTCCCACCGTCCGCCCTCTAGGTTGTCACAGAGCCCGGGTTTGAGTTCCTTGATTCATACAGGGTTATCTATTTTACATATGGTAGTGGATATGTTTCATTGCCACTATCCCCTTTTGTCTCACTCACTCCTTTCTGCCTCTGGCCTGTGTCCATAAGTCTGTACTCTATGTCTGTGTCTAAATTGCTGCCCTGCAAATAGATTCATCAGTACCATCTTTCTAGATTCCATATATATGTGTTAATATGCAATATTTGTTTTTCTCTTTCAGACTTACTTCACTCTGTATAATAGGCTCTAGGTTCATCCACTTCATTAGAACTGACTCAAATGCATTCCTTTATATGGCTAAGTAATATTCCATCGTATATATGTAACATGCCCTCTTTATCCATTCACCTGTTGATAGACATCTATGTTGTATCCAGTGTCCTAGCTATTATAAATAGTGCTGCAATGAACACCGTGGTACATGTGTCTTTGTCAATTATGGCTTTCTCAGGGTACATGCCCAGTAGCAAGATTGTTGGGTCATATGTGAGTTTGGGGCTTCCACAGTGACTCAGTGGTAAAAAATCTGCCTGCAGTGCAGGAGCCACAGGAGATACGGGTTTGATCTCTGGNACGTCTCTTAGTCAATACCCTCGTAATATCTTTGAATTTAAGAATGGCACCTTATTTTAGATATATTTCATTTATATAACACTTGAGATAATATCTCAATGTCTTAGAGAACTTTAAAAGATCTATTTGGCATAGGTCATCCCATCTATGCTGCGGCTGCTAAGTCACTTCAGTCGTGTCCAACTCTGTGCAGCCCCATAGATAGCAGCCCACTAGGCTCCCCTGTAGAATTCTCCAGGCGAGAACACTGGAGTGGGTTGCCATTTCCTTCACAATGCATGAAAGTGAACAATAAAGGGAAGTCGCTCAGTCGTGTCCAACTCTTCGCGACCCCATGGACTGTGGCCCAGCAGGCTCCTCCATCCATGGGATTTTCCAGGCAAGAGTACTGGAGTGGGGTGCCATCGCCTTCTCCAATCCCATCTATAATTGTGGACAATTTGGCTATGAACTAATCCACAGTTTCTGTTCTGGTAACCGTATTAGGCTACTGTTTTATGACTATTTAGTACACAATAAAGAAGTGAAAGTGAAGTTGTTCAGTCGTATCTGACTCCTTGCCACCCCATGGACTGCAGCCCACCAGGCTCCACTGTCCAAGGGATTTTCCAGGTAAGAGTACTGGAGTCGGTTGCTGTTTCCTTTTCCAGTAGTACATAATAGGAACACAATAAATATAGAATGATACGATATATTAAACATTTTCAAAATGGATTATTTTTAGATTCGTCTCCCTTGAAACTTTTGCAGTTATATTTGAGAATGAATATTCAAGCATTTATATACATTGCTATTATATTAAATCTTATAAATTTACCCCATTATGCAAATCTAAATGTCATCCTAATTTTGTCATCAATTCTCATTATTAACAGCTTTTAATAACATTTCATATATGTCTTTATTTAGGTCATTAATTTAAAATGCTAGAACGGGTTAAGGCAGAGTAGTGATTCTTTACACATAACTAAGAGTTCTCCTGGAGAAGGAAATGGCAACCCACTCCAGTGTTCTTGCCTGGAGAATCCCAGGGACAGGGGAGCCTGGTGGGCTGCTGTCTATGGGGTTGCACAGAGTTGGACACGACTGAAGCGACTTAGCAAGAGACCTCCTAGAGAATGGCATTCTGTCTTTAGCCAACTCCTTCTAGTTGAGGTCATTGATATGTTACTAATTTACCTGATTGATTTGGCATCAAACTTATATGATTCTTTATCTTAGCTATAAAAATGTGAGAGACTTCATATTACTTGTTCTATGGATTTTCCAGTGATATACTGTTAAGATGTTATTTAGGTGGAAGGTGGCTCTTCCTTTCTATTTAATTTTTAATTTTTAAAAATCTATTTATTTTTAATAGAACAGTAACTGCTTTAAAATATGTTGGCTTCTGCCAAACACTGACATGAATCAGCCTAGGTATACAAATGTCCCGTCTCTCTTGAATCTTCTTCCCACCGTCCGCCCTCTAGGTTGTCACAGAGCCCGGGTTTGAGTTCCTTGATTCATACAGGGTTATCTATTTTACATATGGTAGTGGATATGTTTCATTGCCACTATCCCCTTTTGTCTCACTCACTCCTTTCTGCCTCTGGCCTGTGTCCATAAGTCTGTACTCTATGTCTGTGTCTAAATTGCTGCCCTGCAAATAGATTCATCAGTACCATCTTTCTAGATTCCATATATATGTGTTAATATGCAATATTTGTTTTTCTCTTTCAGACTTACTTCACTCTGTATAATAGGCTCTAGGTTCATCCACTTCATTAGAACTGACTCAAATGCATTCCTTTATATGGCTAAGTAATATTCCATCGTATATATGTAACATGCCCTCTTTATCCATTCACCTGTTGATAGACATCTATGTTGTATCCAGTGTCCTAGCTATTATAAATAGTGCTGCAATGAACACCGTGGTACATGTGTCTTTGTCAATTATGGCTTTCTCAGGGTACATGCCCAGTAGCAAGATTGTTGGGTCATATGTGAGTTTGGGGCTTCCACAGTGACTCAGTGGTAAAAAATCTGCCTGCAGTGCAGGAGCCACAGGAGATACGGGTTTGATCTCTGGGTCAAGAAGATCCCCTGGAGGAGTGCATGGCAACCCACACCACATTCTTGCCTAGAAAATTTCTGGACAGAGGAACCTGGAGGGCTGCAGTCCATAGGGTCACAAAGAGCTGGACATGACTGAGGCAACAGTACACACAAAAATAGTTTTATTTTTAGTTTTTTAAGGAATATCTGTACTGTCTTCCACGGTTGCTGTGTCAGCTTACATTACAATAGTGCAAGAGGGTTCCCTTTCCTCCGCTCCCTCTCAGGCATTTATTGGATGTCGATTTTTTGATAATGGCCACTCTGACTGGTGTGAGGTGATATTTTAGTTTTGGTTTGTATTTCTCTAACAATGAGTGGTGCTAAGCATCTTTTACTGTGTTTATGAGCCATTTGTCTTTGGAGAAATGTCTGTTTAGGTCTTGTGCTCACTTTTTGATTGTGGTGTTTGTTTCTCTGATAATGAGTCGCAGGAACTGCTTGTATAATTTGGAAATTAATCCTTTGTCAGTTTCATTTGCTATTATTTTCTCCCATTCTTTGGGTTTTTTCACCTTGTTTGTAATTTCCTTTGTTGTATAAAACTTTTAAGTTTCATTAGGTCCCACTTGTTTATTTTTGGTTTTATTTCATTACTCTAGGAGGAGCATCATAGAGGATCTTGCCTTGCTTTATATCATAGAGTGTTCTGCCTATGTTTTCCTCTAAGAATTTTATAATTTCTGGTCTTACATTTAGGTCTTTAACATATTTTGAGTTTATCTTTGTATATGGTATATGCTCTTAGGAAGCATTCTAATTTCATTCTTTTATACCTATTGATTTATTTAAAGTTTAGCTTTGAATAAGCTAGATATACTGGGGAATGTTTAGAGTCAACATGTTGCAAATAGTGAAAAATTGTTTACTTCAGCATTCGGCTTGACATATGCCTGTTTTCCTTTACCTAAAAATTGAGGGTTTTTTTGTCATTGTTATTGACCTTTAGTGAAAACTTAATCCATATAAACTCATTAATAATGTTTAAATCCATGAAATATTACCTCTCAAGTAACTTAATAGCATTTCAGTTCAGTTCAGTTCAGTCGCTCAGTCGTGTCCAACTCTTTGCGACCCCATGAATCGCAGCACACCAGGCCTCCCTGTTCATCACCATCTCTCCGAGTTCGCTCAGACTCACGTCCATCAAGTCCGTGATGCCATCCAGCCATCTCATCCTTGGTCGTCCCCTCCTCCTCCTGCCCCCAATCCCTCCCAGCATCAATCTTCAGTATTTTTTTCTGAAAATAATATCTTATGTTGAGACATCTAAAATGTGGAAAAGCTTTGAATAGGTTATTTCTCAGAGTTGGGATTATTGAGAGTTGGTTTATGCCTCATAATTTGAATCCTTTGTATTTTTAAACAGCAAAAACATTCTACAACATTAAAATTATCTTTTTGAATTTAAATACTTTCTTTAGATTGATTCCTCAGAAAGGAATTCTAAGATATCCAATGTCATATTATTCTTAATATTAAAAACACACACACACGGTTTTATATGGCAGGCACTGTTCATTTCTGTGAAGATTAGCATTATAAAAACTAAATGAAAAACTTTCAACCAATATATTTTTCATATGACATATTAAAAAGAGAAAAGAATATTTTACTTGGCAATATATTTTTTGAAATGGTTACTTTGTGTTGTGATCACTTGCCTGAACTCTTAAATAAATATATATATATTTATTTATATATATATGTATAGATGGAAATAAGAGATGGAGGGGACTAAATTAAATAGGAAACAGAGATATTGTCATCATTAAAAGTACAAATTAGAAGTATAAATATATATATATACGTTTATAATATATATATATATAAATTGATGATGGCTGCTAGCAAACTTTCTGTTAGTTTATTTGCAGAATTCTAATGCATAATGTTAGTTCCAGAAACCACAGTTCAGAAATTCTCATTACTGGTTTATACTACGAACTCTCAGCTATGAAAATAAACAGTTTACTCAACATAATTAAGGAATTCATCATTTGCATTAACCTATTTACTATCACTTCTTATTGATCCAGCTTTTATTTTGATTTTATGTATCTGTCCTCACATGCTTCAGCAATATAGATGACAAATATGAGTTGAAGAAAAATTAATATGAAGTTTGAAATAAAATTTCCACAATAAAGTTAGAATATATTTCTTAAGGGGAATAGCTGGAACTGGAATACAGATAGTCTGACTTGAAAGCAAGTGCTCTTAACTACTAAGAAAAAAGAAAAACCAGGATAAACCAGGAAAAATTTCAGTATATGAAATTGATTTTACATGTTTTACCCTCTAATAATTTTAGTATGTAGCTCATCACCTTGCTATCCTTTAAACATACACAGATTTATACATAATCCTTCTGGTATTTGTGAAAGCAGTAATAGCAATGGAAATAATAATCATAATTAAAGTAACAAATAAGAGCAGAAAAAAAATAACTTNCCTTTTCGCTTCCTCCTGTATCTCAGGAGGGAGAAGGAGGAGAGGCGTGAGAGGAGGTAAAAGGTGAGGGCAGGTGGAGAGATAAAGCTTAGCAGCTTCCCGGGGAGAAATCCTGGCCCAGGTTCTGGTGCTTTGCGTCCCTGTCGTGGGTTTTTTTTGCAATGTTGGAGCGCCCAGAGAAGCTTAGCACCTGCAGTGCAAAGAGCCTAGGCTTCTCGAGGAGCGGGGGATCATTTGTGTTTGACATCTTGTAGGCCCTCATTAGATAATGGTGGTGGTTGCTGTTAGTCACTTAGTCGTGTTCGAATCTTTGTGACTCCATGGACTGTAGCCTGCCGAGTTCCTCTGTCCATGGGATTCTCCAGGCAAGAATACTGGAGTGGGTTGCCATTTCCTTCTTTAGGAGGCAGTGGTTGAGTAAATAAAAAGGACCGTTGCATGGCAACCCCATGGACTATAGCCTTCCAGGCTCCTCTGTCATGGGATTCTGCAGGCGAGAATACTGGAGTGGGTTGCCATTCCCTTCTTCAGGGGGCTCTCCCGACCCAGGGATTGAACCCTGGTCTCCAGTATTGCAGGCAGTTTCCTTATCGTCTGAGCCATCGGGGAACCCAAATAAAAAGGACCGTTGCATGGTTTTCATGATTGGGAAGTTTGATGTTTTAAGATGAAAAGTCACTGAACTTACACACATGCACCTCATTTAGCAAATAGAATCTAGGGATAGCAAATAAATAAGACAGCCCCTGAAGGCGTTGCAATGCAGTAGTACTGAATAAAGTTACTTTACATTTCATTCAAAGTCTTTTGTTTAAATTTCACCAGTGTAAACATGAACTGTTTATAACTGTGCAACCGGGAAACCCTTAAAACCCATTCTTTCCAGTGTTCTTTCTTTCTTAATCATAAGTTGAAGTCGTTTGATTTCCCCCACCTTTAGCATCACAGCAAATTTTGTATTCGCCCTTTTTTTGGTCTGCTGGGTTTAAAATTTTTTTTTTTTTTTTTTTTTTACTGTGGATGTCATTTTTGTCCCTGTTGATACTTACTGACCTGCTTCTTCCCTTCCTCTCTCCTGCCCCCCTCACCTTACTGAAATAGTATAATAACTGTGTGTACTACTGCTTTTGGTTTTAGTGAAATTTTTATTAGGACTTTAACAAACATGCAATTTTTGTTGACAGTAACTACTGTTACTTTGTTCTCTTGCATTTTACAGGCAAAGATAAAGTACAGAGGGGAAAATTAGGTGTGTTACTGTGATACTTTAAAAAGTGTCACTAAGTCTGACTGTGTATTAGTTGAAATATTCAAAATAAAACTCCATGCTCAAGCAGTTTATAACCCTAGTGGCACTCTTACAGGTTCACTTCCAAGTACTGCTCTACTAAGGCCATAGAATGTATTAGTCATGACACCATTATGAAACTAATAAATAGTAACTAGCGGTTTTGCTCCTTTAACATAAGTGAGGAATTTCCTAACAGCATTTTTTTTTTCCAGTCTAGAGTTCAAAGAATTAAATGATGTTAGAATAACCATATTAATTTATTCCTTTATGACTGAGCAGCTGAACTGAACAAAAAAGTTTCAGGTTGAATATGATAAATTCTTTGTAGGAAAGTTTCAAGAATTTTTTCTATGTAGTTTTAAATTTTATCTTGAATTGAAAAATGTTTTAAAAGAATGATTTCAACTATACCTCAATTTTTAAAAAATGAGCATAAGTTTTTTTTTTTTTTGGTTTAATATTTACAAGGTTCCTGTATTAATTCAGAAGAACAAATTTACTTTCAAGGTTCAAATGAACATTTCTGGCTATTTAAAATGTTGCTATTTCTTAAAAATGACAGACAACTTTCTTTTATTTTGCAGAGATGGTTTAAAGCTTGAAACGGAATTATTGAATGGAAAAACCAAGCTTATATTGTCTCCATATGGTAG
This sequence comes from Oreotragus oreotragus, assembly GCA_006410675.1. NCBI lineage: Eukaryota > Metazoa > Chordata > Mammalia > Artiodactyla > Bovidae > Oreotragus > Oreotragus oreotragus. Next base: position 157,956 of record SJYX01012126.1, read on the forward strand.
GCTATGTTACTGGAAATCTAAAATATAAACTTTTAGATTCCTACATAAAATGTATTATTTTGTAACAGGTTTTTTGCTTGTAGTGGAATATTTAAATGATACTTTGAAAACAACTGGTTTAGTTCAAATGAACATTTCTGGCTATTTAAAATGTTGCTATTTCTTAAAAATGACAGACAACTTTCTTTTATTTTGCAGAGATGGTTTAAAGCTTGAAACGGAATTATTGAATGGAAAAACCAAGCTTATATTGTCTCCATATGGTAGGCTATGTTACTGGAAATCTAAAATATAAACTTTTAGATTCCTACATAAAATGTATTATTTTGTAACAGGTTTTTTGCTTGTAGTGGAATATTTAAATGATACTTTGAAAACAACTGGTTTCCCTAACTTTCTCAAATTTATTTTTAGCCAAGTAGAGTCAGATCATTGCTTATCACTGTCAGTATTCATATAATTTAATGTTCCATTATATTTCATATGTAACATCTCTTTGTTATATTTGTATATAGCAAACATGCTTATTGTCTAATGAGTACTCTAGGTGAAATTTATGTATTTACGTTCTGTGCATGTAAACAGTGTATTATTTGAGAAAATTCAATTTATAATAAGACCATAGTTTTAAAGTCATTTTTAGTATTAGTTTTAAAACTCAGAGTATGCTTTGGTATTCTTCTCATTCAGATTATTTTCTTTTTCTCTAAACTGTTTATAGGTTTACCTTGGAAAGTGAACAAAAATGAAATAGAACTATTTGAACCACACTGTAAAAGTTAAAACATTTAATATCTAAAGTTAATGCTTTTGGGGGTTAATATTTTTAGTTAATGTCTTCTTAAAACAATGCTAACTAAAATTTTCTTTTGTGACTGCCTTAGTATGTTTTTGGTTTATAGTTTAGTAATTTTTTTTTCTTTTGTAGACCATAAATCAAAAATTTCTGGAAAGGTAAGCCAAATGACTTTGACCAGACTTGTTTTCAAATGTAAAATGCAATTCACTTTACAGTGGTTTGAAAATAATTCCTGTCAAACTATCATAAAGGATTTGGAGTGATGATGAAAAGTTACTGTTTGCTTGTTTTAAAGCTGGTCCTTTCACAGAAATGGAATCGTAATTTTTTGGTTCAAAAAGACTTCTAGTATTTCTTCCTCCAGATCAGTTCTGTCCAGTAACACTTTCTGTAATGATGGAAATGTTATAAAATCAGTGCTGTCCAATATGACAGCCAGCCACTAGCCGTGTGTAGCTGCTAAGTACTTAAAATGTGATCAGTGTGATTAGGAAGTTAATTGTTAATTCACTTATTTTATTTTTAATTTCAATTTAGTAACTACTGTACTGGAGACAGTGTAACTCCTGAGATCTTTAAAAACAGACTTTAAAACAAACTTCTTTTTTCATACTCAGATTCCATTTTCCCATACCAAATGGTTGTATTTGGTTGACAAAATCTTAAATGCATTTAGCTTCTTAGTCTTAGAGGTTACATTTAAGCTAAATAATAATTTTCCTTTTCAATTATTTTTCCTTATCAGGAACCCACAGTGCCATTTTCTGCAGAATACATTACCACTTCAAAATTTTGATACCACTTCTTGTTTCCCATTTCTTTTCGCAATAAGCAGCAGAAATTTCTATTCTCCTCCATAAGTTTCTGTAGCCCCCTTTATTTTGCAGCATCTTGAAGTCTGTTTTTCTATATCTTGAGTAGAGCCCGGTTTGGGTGATGTGGCACTTATCAATTCTGAACCCTTGATGGCTTTGGTTTCCAGGTTTAATCAAGGTGGAGAAGATGCTTGAGTTCCCAGCTTATCGGTTACTTGGTAAATGGGTGATAATGGTCTAAGTAATTCCACAAGCTACCTATAAAAATTGTTATATACACACACAGTATATGTACACCTTGTGTGTTCCTTTAATTGCAAAATATTTTCTGCCCTAAAATATTGCAACAATTGTTTTGATTTGAGTCACAGTAACAAATACAGTACTCCTTTTCAAGCTCCTAGATTTAAAAACAAGCAAAAAAAACTACCTGTAATAGTTGATTTGTGTCTTCCCCTGGCCTCTATTTTCTTGCACATATTCCCGCTTCAGTTGTGTCCATAATGGATTTGTTATTGTCAGCACATTTGTGAAGACATTTCATTATCTTTTTAATCAACTTGGGACATCCAGAGATCCCCTTTTTGCCTGTAATAAAGTTACTAGGCTTGGACTTTTGGTAAAATCCTTTCAAAATTCTTTTAGGGGTCTAGCTATTTATTTATTGAATTAAAGCAGGTTCTTTTATTCCTGTTGCTTTGGGGACACCAAAATACTGATGCATGGTAACTCTGAGGTGGTGGATATGTTAATTAGCTTGATTGTGGTGTTTATTTCACAATGTATACTTATATCAAATTGTACACCTATTAAATCTCAGTAAAGCTGGAAGAAAGTACTCATGCAACCTAAGTTTCCTAAATTGCAATTCTGCAGCTATATATTGATTTCTCTTTTCTGTAAGTTGTTCATAAATTCACTCGTCATAGTGCTTTTCTTCTACTAGGGTAAGCTCCTAAGTGACCGTATTGCCTACAGTTCTTTTTTTCATCTTCCTCACCAGTTGAATTACTGTCGTGTTCATAGTGTGCTCTTTAAATACTGTGAGCTCTAGCTCATCATCAAGTCTAACATACTGTGGTCCGAGTACTTTACGTTTTTCAAAATCTCTCCTGCATTTTTCTTTAATCTGTGGGAGTGAATATGAAATAAATATGGTTGCCAGTCTAATTTCTTTAGCTTTTATAGGAAGAGAAATATTAATGATTCAGTGTCATGAGTAATTTATAAATTCTAAAGTCATAAAATGGAGAAGGCAATGGCACCCCACTCCAGTACTCTTGCCTGGAAAATCCCATGGACGGAGGAGCCTGGTGGGCTGCAGTCCATGGGGTCGCTGAGGGTCGGACACGACTGAGCGACTTCACTTTCACGTTTCACTTTCATGCATTGGAGAAGGAAATGGCATCCCACTCCAGTGTTCTTGCCTGGAGAATCCTAGGGACGGGGGAGCCTAGTGGGCTGCCATCTATAGGGTCGCAGAGAGTCGGATACGACTGAAGCGACTTAGCAGCAGTAGCAGCAAAGTCATAAAAATATCTCACAATTAGTTGAAATATAAAACATTTACAAATTTTTGCAGATATTTCTATGTTTGAGAATCAGAATAATGCCACACTAAAAGATGCATATAGTATTAGTGCTAGGTAGCATGTTTTATATTTTAAAATATTAATTTTATCTGAATCTTTCTGACCTTGGGATCCTGGTTCATATAAATTCTGAAGTTGACCAGCGTTAAATGCATTGGACCCTGTCTTTGTATCTTTTTTAATATTATGAAAAGTATTGGTACAATTAAAATGTTAAAAAAATTTTTAATTTAGGTAAAGAGCAACATGCTACATAGAAATGTTTATGACGTTAATACCCTACTTAATCAATTAAAATTCATCTGATCCAGTAAACACTTGGAAAATGATATGGGCTAGATTGCTTTTTCCTGTTAAGTAACTTGAACATAACTGAATATTTATTTCATAGTTAATGATTTTTTGCTGCTTCCACTCATTACTTTTCTCCAGCCTTAAGCTACAAACATATTCAGGATTGAGCTGAGTGTATATTGCTATCATGCCAGACATTGCTATCCCCCTTTTTCATTAAATACTTTTAGGTGATTTTTTCTGTATTTATTTCTGGTATAAGTAGACTGTGGCAAAATAGTTCTAGTTAAATTGGGGCTGCAATTAATAGGTTTCTGTTTAGAAGAATTTACTGCAGCTGTGAAACTCCACTATGTGTGTATAGCTACATTCTTGACTGTATTTGTTCTGTGACTCAGAAAAAAAAAAAAAAAGTAAAACCTAGTCCATGTTTCTTAAAAGCAGGACTGTCAGTTCAGTAAATAACTATATATTACAAGTAAAATGTGCACCACACTAGGGTTATAAAAAGAAGAAAACTTTTCAAGGAGCAGTCCTTTGTCGTTTGAGGAGACAGAGAATATTTCATAAAAAAGCTGACTCTTTAGTTAAAACTTAAAAGATGAGGGAAAGATAGTGAAAGTAGTAAAGAAGTATATTCAAAACTCAAAGAAAATAGCAGGCAAAATACCAAAGTACAAACCATAATTTGTATTTGGGGATAGTGTGTATATCAGCAGGGAATGGACAACATAAAACTTAGGGTGGTTACAATTGTGAGGGGTTTAAATGTATATTCAAAGGATTTGAACTTACTTGTTTTGAAAAGTAGACTAGATAGGATTTGTGTTGTAAGAAAGGGCTTTGGGCAGTTCTGTGAAGGACTGATTATCATAATAGGAACACTACTTAGAGCTAGTTATTTTAGTTCAGGAAGAGATTTACGAGACTCTGAAGTATGATGGTTATCAGAATGTAAAGAAGGGAACAAAAGTAAGAAATTTTAAGATACATTAATGGCATACACTATACTTCTTAGCAGTTTGAGTCAGAAACTGACTAGAGAACTGAAGTGCTCAACTGTTCATGATCCCAGAAAACTCAGTATTTGAGTCGAAGAAGAGTGGGTAGTAGTAATAGCTATGGTAGGTGGAGATGGGGGTGTAGGGCTGAGCTTTGTAAGCTATGTGCAGTCAGCTGATAATTTGCTTAACACACAGTGATTTTCAAAAATTAGAATGAATTGTGTGTGTCTAAAAATTGGAACTTTAAGGTAAAATACGACATTTTTGGTTCTCTTGAAATACTGGATGATCTAGTAAGTAGACTCAAATTCCTGTTTGTCAGTGTAAGCTGCTTCTGACTGGTAGCTGCCTGCTTTAGACAGATAAGTGCTCTTCAGTTCATCCTAGTTGCCACCCAGCCTAATTTGCAGTAGGTATTTAAATTTGTCACCTTTCATTGAAAGAATTAGTTATATAAAAATAGCCATAGTGATAGGAGGGTAAAGAAGCATGTTAGATTGTGCTTTTAGTATTATTGAAAGTCTTAAAGCCTGTGATGAAAGGGTGTACGTGGGATGGAGGATAATAAAGAGATTTTGCTGCTGATGATATGGTACATTTTGAAAAGTAGGGTAAAATGAGGTTGATTAATTGGTCAAAGTGTGGTTATGTATTATGTAATTTTTGAAAGTAAGGAGATTTGAGATATGATAAGCCAGATGAAAGCCATGTGGTATCTACCCCACTCCTTGACAGCGGGAACTTTGTCTTACTCATTTTATGCCTTCAGCATTTTTTCCATAGTATTGATCACCTAAAGAGCTACAGTTGATATTGATTGAATGGCTGTTGAATTACTTTATGTTAGATGTGTCTGGAGAAATGTACAGTGGGTTAAAAAAAGAGATAGATTTGAGAAAAGCAAGCTGTAATAGTTTGGTAATGAAAACCTGAAAAAGGGGAGAAAAAGACATTTGGAAGGAAGGAATGACCAATATTTGCTGGTAAACTAAAGAACACTTTGAAGGGAAATAAAGAATCAAAATTGACTCCATGGTTACTGATCTGAAAGATTGGAACAGCAGTGCCACAAAAATTAGCTATTTTGGAAAGGGATGCTAACATGGGGATGAGAGAAAGAATTTGGTCTTTAAATGGTATAGTCGAAGATAGTCACTCAACAAAATTTCCTTAAACCTACTCTGTTCCCACTCACTTTTCAGATACTGGGGACACAGCAGTGGACAAGCAAACAAAAAACTTTGCACTGTGGAGTTTAAATTAGAAAAAGGTGGAATGGGCAGAAAATAATAAAAATAAATGTAGAATATTACAATACCAAAAGTGCTATAGAGCAAAATAAAGGAGAGAAAGGGAAGGGGCACAGTTCAGTTCAGTTGCTTCAGTTCAGTTCAGTCGCTCAGTCGTGTCCGACTCTTTGCGACCCCATGAATTGCAGCACGCCAGGCCTCCCTGTCCATCACCATCTCCCGGAGTTCACTCAGACTCACGTCCATCGAGTCCGTGATGCCATCCAGCCATCTCATCCTCGGTCGTCCCCTTCTCCTCCTGCCCCCAATCCCTCCCAGCATCAGAGTCTTTTCCAGTGAGTCAACTCTTCGCATGAGGTGGCCAAAGTACTGGAGTTTCAGCTTTAGCATCATTCCTTCCAAAGAAATCCCAGGGTTGATCTCTTTCAGAATGGACTGGTTGGATCTCCTTGCAGTCCAAGGGACTCTCAAGAGGCTTCTCCAACACCACAGTTACCACTCCTGTGTTCTTGCCTGGAGAGTCCCAGGGACGGGGGGGCCTGGTGGGCTGCTGTCTATGGGGTCGCACAGAGTCGGACACGTCTGAACGACTTAGCAGCAGCAGTGCCATTTTTGTTGCCTTCTCAGCAAAAATAATGTCTGCTACTAATTTTATCTCATGATCTCTCTTGACTTTAGTTTCATTAAACATTTATGAAGAACCAGCTACACACAGCAGTGTGCCCAGTAATATGAGACATAAAGATGTACCATTTACCCCAGTTATGGCCTATGACTTTAATACTTTCACTCATAGAGTTAATGCTATAAGCTGTTTTTGTTTTCTTCAGAATAATGGGCATGACCTGAAGTTGAGCACACAGGCATGAAATAATGTCAATAAATGAATTTTTAAATCTGTTTTCTGCATCTTAGTAGTTTTGAGGTTATACAAATACAGAGTGGATTTTTAGTATAAGACGTGATAATTTAACTCCTAAAATACATACTCTCTTTGTCATGTTACAGTTTGACTTACAATCCTGTTTTGTTTTTTCACTTAGAGGTAGGTTAGGATTCTAAGATTGACACAGATGGAGAAGAAACCATCACTCTAATACTAGATATATTAAGCATTCAAAATGAGTTTTTCTAACTTAGATTTCTGTTAAGGAGCTAGGGTATGAACACAGAATGCAAAGACTAGGTTAAGGCAGATCTTGAAAATTAGGAGACTATTATTAAATGCATGTTTAAGAGTTTTAGGTGGAGTTTTGAGTAGAGAATGTGAGAAAGGAAATAAAAAGCTATCCTTCTAATGCTATTTGCAATAGGTGTAAGATTTAGTAAGAAATTTATCCTCTAAAATGTAGATGCCGACTATATAACTAGGTAAAGCAGGGACTCCCTAAATTACTAAATTGAACTAAAAATTATCTATTGAACATATGTCATGTTAAAATTTTTGGAGTTATCAGTCTTTACAATGTCCTAGTGGCATGGATATGACAAATTTATAGTCTCCAGGCCTCAGACCTCTTTACTTTCAAGTTTGAGCTAGATAGTTGCTGTCAAGCGTGAATGAGACTACAGTAGATCATATACAAGTACAGTCAGCACCTGGCATTAAGTAATGGTATTATTGTTATAAGACACGTTATAGAAAGTGCAGGAAAAAATATGATCTTTATTTTTATTAGGTCACATCCCTTGTGAACCCAAGTAGAGGGAAGGGAAGATGGTATACATATTGAAAGCCACTGAATAAATTAGGCAGAATATGGTTAAAATAAGTATAAGGAGCATATACTGTGTATTCTATAGGATGTCTAAAGAGGGAGACAGACACTGAGCTGAAAACAACGTGAAAGGTTAGCTATCAATAAGCAAGATTTAAAATGTGAGGCTGTCTGTGTGTGCTTAGTTGCTTAGTCATGTCCAGCTCTTGCGACCCCATAGACTGTAGCCTGCTGGCTCCAAGGGATTCTCCATGCAAGAATATTGGAGTGGGTTTCCATTTCCTTCTCCAGGGGATCTTCCCAACCCAGGAATCAAACCCAGGTCTCCTGCATTGCAGGCAGACTCTTTACTGACTGAGCTACAAGGGAAGCCAAAATGTGAGGCTAGAGATGATTAAATATATCTTCCAATTTCCTTCATCCCATAAATGCCATGAGCTCTTTCCATATACAAAGTAAGGCTAGATTACTTGGCTCATTTTGGAGTTTGATGGAAGATCCATCTGAGACCTGGAGAATCTCATAAATATATACATGACTGGGTATTCTCCTAAATCTCCTTTTCTTAAAATAAGATTAGGGGTGGCACAATGAAGTCCATGTTTTATGCCATTTCTCTGTATTACTTTAATTATATATACTTTTTTTGTGTGGATGTAGTATTTATCTCTACTTTAACTTGAGATAAAACTTTATCTCAAGTTTTATAGAGTATATGAGTACTGCCCATTATAAAAAGGTCTTTTATTCTTTTTATTTTTAAGTGTTAAATTCCTAACCACAGGTATTTCTTGTGGTGTTTTTGTGATGAAGAGAATACATCTTTTCCTAATTAATAGAAATAATCTTAATGAATACGATTATTGTTCAGTCGCTCAGTCATGTCTGACTCTTTGTGACCCCACGGACTGTAACCCACCAGGCTCCTCTGTCCATGGGACTCTCCAGGCAAGAATGTTGGAGTGGGTTGCCATTTCCTTCTCCAGTGTAAGGATTAGAAAGCAGAAAGCTTAAGGTCATGTCTCCATTATAAAAAGTACCAATAAAAATGCCAGAGAAAGGAAACTCAATCATTAACCAGAAAAGGCTCAGTCTAGAATAATGGATATTAATCATTTGATAAAATTTTTCAGTTGATATTGTTTTTATAGAAAAAGTGTTACATTATTTTCACCTATAAATCTATTTGAAATCAGCTGAATTTTTCTTAGTGTTTGGAAATTTTCAAAAGGGGAATCTGTCCACAAGTATCTTATTACCAAAACAGAATAATTGGACACTCACTTTTACAACAAAAACTAAAATCCACTTAATCATTACTTAAAGAAAATTAAATTTAAAAATTTATAGGCAAGTTTGCCTTTGTATTACTATTTTTAAATAACTGCATTTAGTTATCTCATTAGGAAGAAGTATGAAGCAAGAAAAATCCTATAAAAGATACAAACATCAACTTCTGAACTCCATGGAACAGAACCATATACATATAAGTTACTAGTACACTGTATTCAGGATTATCCAATAAATATTCTTGAAAAAGCCAAAGATTTATTGTTAAAAGATTTTTTCCCAGGCCCTGACAGGAATAAGTCACATATAAAGCTCTGTCTCTATGACCTCAGTTTTTTCTAAACATATGACCAATTGTTGAGTTTTTCTAACTTCCACAGGAACAGGTCTTATTTTGAGCTTGGTTTTGACTTATTTTCTTGTTTTTTCCCCAGGTCATTTCACTCTTTACTTCAGAGTTTGGTGAAACATAAGATTGTGCTAAGCCGCTTCAGTCGTGTCCAACTCTTTGCAACCCCGTGGACTGTAGCCCGCCAGGCTCCTCTCTCCATGGGATTCTCCAGGCAAGAATACTGGAGTCGGTTGCCATTTCCTTCTCCAAAACATAAGATTAGATTCATAATATTTGCACTATCATACTGAAGGCTCCATTGGTTATGAACACTTCACCAATATATTTCCAAGTGTGCTAACCCACTAGCAACTTATGCCTGTAAGCATTGTATTTTATGATTTAGAAATGATGGTTTTAACAACTTGCAGTTGTGACCTTTTATTTTACTAGCTCATTTCTCTGCCTTATGTCCCCATAGATCACACACACATAATGCAACATGCATAGAACATATAATAACTGAATGTGTGATAGTCACAGATTGCTGCCATGTGTTCTTTGAGCTATCTGCCAGCCTCCCTGTAAGAATGGTGGTCACGGCATGAGAAATAATGTGTGCACCTGTCCTGAAGGAGACACTGGTAGGAGATGCCAAAAAAGTAAGACACTACTAAATATGTTTGCCAGCTACAGATAAAGCAAACATATTAAATAGCAAAACTATTGATGTTTAAGGACTAATACTTCATCCCTTTATCTCCAGGTATCTGTGTTCCCATGTGCACTAATGGAGGAAAGTGTGTGGGACCAAGGCTTTGCTCTTGTCCTTCTGGCTGGACAGGGAAACGGTGCAACACATGTAAGGGAAATGCCCTTAAAATGCTAAAGTCCACATGGGAACGTAAAGCAGGACTTCAGACAAAGAGCATGCTCCTTGTTTTTTTGTTTCTTTGCTTTTATTTTTTCTTATTTAGTCCTTAGAATTTATCTTTTTTGTTTTTTAGAATTTATCTTTTTTATTTCAATCTTCTTCCATTTCCCTGTGCAAAGCAATCCTCCTTCCATTGGTTTATTATTGGACTTGCCTGAACGTCTAAATCAAAAAGGTCCTAATTTCCTTACAAAAGATGTATGAGCTTTCCTAGGAAATTCACAATTAGCATCAGTTGCATCAGTGTTTCAACTTTAAAACTGTTTTCCGTAAATGTCTCTTGGAATGTCAACATCAAACAAACTTCTCTGCTTTATATCGAAATAACTCACTTAATTAAAAATATATATATATCTTTTTAAAACAGAGTAAAATTCCAGTTCCTCTAACTCTTTCTTTCTAATTAGCAGAGGTACAGGGTATCCTGTATTTTCCAGTCTATCCAATACAGTTGCCAGGATAAATGACATGTATTTAAGTCTTGTCTCAGTTGTAAGTAGGAGTCAGGGGAAGTTTTTAAAAAAATTACTGATTTCTTGGCCCCATCTCAGACCGGTTCAGAACCTCCTGAGAGGTTTTATTGCTTTCAATCTAGTTTTTGAGATGATGGCAGTTCTCATTCAAATGTTTCATTTTTTCCATAAAAGTCTAACAATGGGAAAAAGTTAAGGGGAAAAATTCTTTAATCATTCATTTTTAACTGTTTCTCACTTTTCTTTAATGAAAATTGTTGTGGCTTATGGTAGGATTTGACTAGTAAATTAAGTTTTAAGTTTATATTTTCATTTGCAGCAATCCGCTTTCAGAAATGTAAAAATGGTGGTGACTGTATTGCTCCCAGCATTTGCCATTGTCCTACCACATGGGCAGGAGCACAGTGTCAAATATGTAAGCCTACAGAACTCACTTTCTACTCTATGTTCCGAATTTGAATCTATTATAATTATTAAATAAAGTATAGCTTTAAGAGGAATATATATAGAAAAATAAATCCCAGTATGCGGACTCATTAAAGTTTTAGAAATGGAGGGATGTCTTATCCATTTCTATATCTGTTTAAAAAGGAATGTATGGTATGTTATATTAATGTTTTGTGTAACTTAAAAAGATCCAAAGTACAGTCTGTGGGGTGTCAGTGAAGTCCTCTTAGGTGGACTTAAGAATTTTTTTTTTCATTTTAGAAGATCTTTCTTTTTCTTCCAGTTTTATTGCAATATAATTGACATTCTGCACTGTATAAGGTGTACAACATAATGATTTTACTTACATACATCATGAAATGATTACCACAATGTTTAGTGAATATTCATCTCATATATGTACAACATTAAAGGATTTTTTAAAAAAGTATCTTTCCCTTGTGATGAGAACTTTTACTCTCTTATAAGCTTTTGTATATAATGCACAGTGGTGTTAATTATATTTATCGTGTTGTACATTTCATCCCCAGTACTTATTTAACTAGAAGTTTGTGGCTTTTGACTGCTTTCCTCCAAGGGGGAATTAGATGAAGAAGGTTTTAATATATAGTTTAAATGTTTTTCTGTATTATAGGGTAGATATATATCTATCATGGAAATCAGAGAAAATATGAAAAACTTTTTAAAAATAAATCTCTCCAAATTCCTTCACCCAGAACTAGTTTCTGCCTTGATTTTCTCATCTTAGCTATTTTCACTTTTAGTCATAAATTTTTACATAGATGGGATCTCATGCTATAGAGAAAACTCAAATTTTATGCAATTTTGAAATTTATGTAAACTTGAAATAACATCTTAAAATATTAATAAACATTGACTTAATGGGAAAAACAGAAAATCTCTTCAAAGTACTTTCAAATGTTCAATAACTACATAATATCAAAACTGGTAATGCAAATGTATTATAAACTGAAAGTATACAATTGTAAAATGACTGTACTTTTTTACTAAAAATACCTGTTCTGCTTTTCAGTATGCTTGAACCACACTCATTTCCATTTGTCAGAGATTCTGCATATAATTTTTATGACTCAGAGTTTATTTTATTGTTAATCACTACTCACTTCTCAATCTAGTAAAATATTTTCAAAGAATTCATTAAGTGCTAGTACTTATGTAAGAAATACGTGCTCAAAATCAGTAATTCACATTGAAAGTTAGATGTGATAAAATGCTATAAAAAGGAACATTCAACCTCGATTTAGCCTACTCATTCTGGAGAGGGCTTGTGTGGACTATGAGAGAGAATGATGAGATGCTAAAAGCACATTAATGTGAAAATATGCTCCAGTGATTGTGAACTCAGATACTCTGAGCACAGTCTGAAGATGTGTTTTTGCACCTTGTAGCTTTTGTGTGAGTTCTGGAAACTGTCTAAATATTGATGATGTTATTTATAAAAGTTGTTTTACTGCCATCTTCTGGAAAAATTATTGTAATAAATATTAAATCTATGATGTCTGTGATATGAACAGTGTTTAGTTAGCTGTGTAACCTCGTCCTTTACACAACCTGCTCAGCCGTACACAATAGCTCTGATAAAAACATACCTTGCAATGTTGCATTTATACTAAAGGGAGTATTCTTATATATGCAAGCTTTAAATATGAGCTGTTTAAACATACTTCTCCTGAAGCGGGGATGGAGTCAGTGTCCTAGGAAAAAACTTATTTAACTACAGATAAAATAAATATTAAATCTATGATATCTGTGATATGAACAGTGTTTAGTTAGCTGTGTAACCTCGTCCTGTACACAACCTGCTCAGCCGTACACAATAGCTCTGATAAAAACATACCTTTCAATGTTGCATTTATACTAAAGGGAGTATTCTTATATATGCAAGCTTTAAATATGAGCAGTTTAAACATACTTCTCCCGTGAAAAATAACTGTATTGTATATGATTTTACATTATGCCTATATTTAGTCAGTATTACTTAAAAGTGTTTCAGAGTCCTTAGAAACATAATTTTAAATGATATATTAAATTCCATAATATAAATACTATAATTCACTTGACCTTTCCTCTCATGTTGAACATTTCTGTTATTTACAAACTCCTACTATTATAAGAATTTTTCTCTATAGGTGGGTAGGTAGGTAAATGATAGCGGAAAGAAAAAGACAAAAGATAAATAGATACTGAAATAGATATAGGTATTTTAAAACTGCATAGGAAGAGATTTTAAAGAAGAAATTTCTAGTACAGATAATACGAAAATCTTTAGGAAGCTTCCAATAGTTTTTTTTCACATTAAACTTCCATTAGTAGTACATAAAATTGTCTGTTTTTCCATATGTTGGTCAGTACTGAGTTGCCCCTTTAAAATTTTCGCTAAAAAAGTTTTATCAAAAAGCAAATTATAAATGCTGATTTGAATCTCCTGTCTAAAGAAAACAAAAGGATATGTTTTAAATACTTTAAAATATAGCCAATGAAAATGTTTGCTGCCGGGGTCCAGCCCTGGTGGATCCAGGGAATTCAAAGCGGGGATGGAGTCAGTGTCCTAGGATGAGAATTCAGCAGGAAAAGGGGAGAAATGAATGACATGGGGGAGCCCAGCATCGGTGCAAGACTCAAGACTTTATTTTCAAAATCAGCTTACATACCCCAAGTTGTACATAAAGAAATAATGGAATATGCAGAGTTATGCAGGGGCAGCAGTCCTGACCCTCACTGAGACCAGGCTTTCTTTTTGCATACCTTCCCATATACAAAAGGTCTCAGGTGGTTTACATTATCTTCTGGCCAAGAGGCCTGTTAATATTTTTATGGCTCTCTTCCTAGATAAATGTCTATCAACCAGAAAACTCTCTTTCCCTAGAAGTGTTTTTTTTTTACTCTGCATCACCCTCAAAGTACTAAATAAAGTTACATTCCTGTAGAACAAAGGTGCAGTGGGTTATAACATAGAAAGTACTTAACTGAAAGATCTAATGTTGCTAATACCAGGTCTACTATCTGTTTTTTCTATATACCAACTATATCTACGAATAAAAGACATGAAAATTTGGCAGCAAGTTGGCTCAACAAATGAAACCTTTAATCAGTCCTAATGATTTTGNCTGGCCAAGAGGCCTGTTAACATTTTTATGGCTCTCTTCCTGGATAAATGTCTATCAACCAGAAAACTCTTTTTCCCAGAAGTGTTTCTTTACTCTGCATCACCCTCAAAGTACTAAATAAAGTTATATTCCTGTAAAACAAAGGTGCGGTGGGTTATAACAAAGAAAGTACTTAAAGATCTAATGTTGCTAATACCAGGTCTACCACCTGTTTTTTCTATATACCAACTATATCTAAAAATAAAGGATATGAAAATTTGGCAGGAAGTATTGGCTCAACAAATGAAACCTTTAAGCAGTCCTGTTCTAATGATTTTGACTCCTCAGAAGCCCCTACATTCCTAGGTTGTTTTAAGCTTCCTGTGCCTCTCGTGGTTGGGAGGCCACAAACAATCACATGCGCAGCTGTAAGAGTCCGGCAGGCAGACTAGAAAGCCATCAGAGGGGTTTTTGAATTGAAACACTCGTATTATGTCCAGAAGACTTATAATCTAAAAGCTCTAAATTAACTTTTTCCAGAAAAAGGTGGTGGGGGAACAGCCCCTGTTAATCTCAGAAGAGTAGGTGGGAAGCATAACACAGTAAAGCAGGCAGACTGTGGTTTTTGGGGGTGGATGCTCAGGAAATTCCCGGGGGAACCCCTGAAACCTGATCACGCCCTTGCGTTTTGTCAGGCTTCCTTCTTCATAACCTTTGCCACAGGCGGGATTCCTCACGCTGGCTCCCTGCAGAGGTTCTTGTTGAAATTGTGATTATGAAAAGTTACAGTTATGGGTAGTTACAAGGTCAGTATAAGATACACTGTGGGAATAAGTAACTGAGATAGCATGGAAGATAAGCATATAGGAGCAGAGTCTAGGGAAGTGAGGGTATTCAAACAATGTAAAAGCACCAATAGTTAAGATAGGAGTTAGGTTAGAGAGAGGGATGGTGACCCACCAGCTAAGCTTTTCAAGGAATAAGGGCTGGTAACCTAAAGGACTGTAAAGACAAAGGTATTGTGGGTGTTACAATGCTGACATGAGATTCAAAGCTGAAGTGGAATGGACTGTAACAACCAAAATTAAAATTGTTTTGTAATCTTCATTATCCTGAAATAAAATAATAATTTCCAGTTGTTAAAGATTTCAGGTCAAGATTTGCAAAGGTTAAGTATAAGTTTCTACGGGTGTATTACCTGACTAGCAAAGTGGAGGGAAAAAAGTTTCGAAGCCTGGCTTATCATTGATTGCAAAGTCACTTCAGCCGTGTCCGACTCTGTGCGACCCCATAGACGGCAGCCCACCAGGCTCCCCCATTCCTGGGATTCTCCAGGCAAGAACACTGGAGTGGGTTGCCATTTCCTTCTCCAATGCATGAAAGTGAAAAGTGAAAGTGAAGTGAACTCGCTGAGTCATGTCCGACTCTTAGCGACCCCATGGACTGCAGCCTTCCAGGCTCCTCCACCCATGGGATTTTCCAGGCAAGAGTACTGGAGTGGGGTGCCATGTTTATTTTTCATATGCTATTATAAACAATAAATTTTGTTGTTTTAACAGATGGGAAGTAAGACCAAGATTGCAAAATATCCTTTACGAACTAAAACTGGATACATTCTAAAATCACAAAATACTTGTGTCAGGAGTGAAAATTTTTTGCAAAAGAAAAGAATTGGTTCAGAAACTTCACTGCTAAAAGGTGAAAAGAATAGTATGACTTTTTCACCCACTAAGGATTTATGCAAACAGTCTGTAAACAAAGACAGTCTTCATACAGAGAAAGAAATTTCATTTGCACCCCCTAATATACAGAAGACTAGAAACACCATGAATGCATTTGTAGTAGCTAAACAGAAGCCTTGCAGAAAACATATCACAGCTGAAAATAGAAAGAGCAGTTTGGTGTGTCTAACAGAAGACCAACTACAACGAATTTTAATGACTGTAAACCAAGGAAGTAACTCTATTACCCTGACTGAGAATGAAAAGGAGGAGGAAACAAGTAAGATTTTTCTAAAATTTTAATATTTTATCAATATGTAAGTGTTTTAGGATTCTTGAGTTTCATTGTATTTTACGTAACTGCCTCTTAAATTCTAGTTTTAACACATGAACTTTTAAAATAAATATTTGTTTAGAAGATATTCTCTCATATGCAAAATTACTCTTATAGTTAAAATGCGCCGTTTTATTTAACATTAATGCTAAGAATATTATTCTCACGTACCATAGCCTTAAGAAATCCAGCTTTGTGCATCTAGATGTTAGTACAGAATGAAAGCTGCTGTGCTAATTTTAGAATGTAAGGAGGCTTTACTTAGAGGAAAAATAAATATGTAAGATGTTCAAAAAAATTAGTATTTCTAGTGAAAAATGAGGAGAATTTTGCTATAGAGATTGGACACGAGTTGCTGAAAAGGATTATTTTCTTGGCCCTGGCTTTTGTTCTTCTTGACCTTCAATCCTTGCTAAGAATTGACAGCACTATCTTTTTAACCAATGTAAAATACTCACTTTGAAGGAATAGAGTATTATATGCCTTCTATTTTACTAATTAGGGCATTGCATTATATTTTTAAAAGCCTTCTAGTTTCAGCTTTAAGGATTTGTGACTATGAGTAGAAATGTTATTAAAATTTTGTTAGGCAACAGTGACATAAAATAAAATTAACAGTCACTAGAAAGAGGGCCCACAACTGGTTTGGGGACCAGGTAGCTCCTTAACACTCCCATAGGGCTCAAACTGGAGTAATTTACCTCCTCTTGGGGTAGATTATTCTTTGCAAAGTGAGAGTGCTAGCTTTTATCTTTAAAAGTTTCTAAAACTTTATTATTTAAAAAATATTTTTGTGTAATTATTTGGCTGCACCGTCTTACTTGTGACGCATGGGATCTTTAGTCTGTTTTCAATTGTGGAGTGCAGGATCTCTAGTTGGGCGGTGGGATTTAGTTCTCTGAGGAGGAATTGCACCTGGGTCCCTGCTTTGGGAGCTCAGAGTCTTGGCCTCTGGACCACCAGGGAAGTCCTTTTTTTTTTTTTTATAAATTAATTTTTATTGGATATAGTTGCTTTTAAGGTTTCCCAGGTGGCTCAGTGGTAAATAATTTTTTGAGCCAAGCATATGTGCCCTATATAAAATATTTGGAATAGATATATACAATAGTCCATGGAAAAGTTCTGCAGTGATTGATTTCCCAGCTAAATGAGAAAAATAAGGACAAGGTAATGAGTTTTTTTTTTCTAAATCTATTTGCATTTATTCTCCTTAAGTTGTGATTTGTGTTATTTATATTATTTGTAAAAGTATTGTTGGCAAGAGTAAATGGAGGTTTTCTCCCTCGTTGTTTCTTGTTTTCTTAGTTGAAATAAAAGTTTGTATGGCTATGACCATACCTCTGAGCCATTTAACCTCTGACTCAGTTTCCTTTTTTAACAAAAAGGGAATTGTAATACCCACTGCAAGAACTGCTGTAAGAAGTAATTAATTAGATACTGTGTAAAGCAGTATTTTAAAAAAATTGTATAGCAGTATATCAAGATAAAGTATTACAATAGATGCAATTTTAGTATTAATTTTAAAACATGCATTTTGCCTTGTAGGTCAGTATAGTCTAAATTTAAACAGTATTCCTGATCAGCCAAAGGATGAGAACATCATGGGACTTCTCCAAACTGAGACTGTTTCATCTGTTCAGGATGAAAGCAAATCTGTTTTAAATAAAAATCAGGTGACATCTAACCAGTGTGAGCAGAAAATTTCCACGTATGTAACGCATATCTGTTACTGAGGGGTCATCTTGGGAATATGATTTTACTTTTCTTTGATTTGCATGTGAAATATTTATTCTGAAGACTAGAGCTATTTAATGTTTTATTAATATTTATGGAGTAAGTTTACAAACAAAGCTAGTGGAGGTGATGGAATTCCAGTTGAGCTATTTCAGATCCTGAAAGATGCTGTGAAAGTGCTGCACTCAATATGCCAGCAAATTTGGAAAACTCAGCAGTGGCCACAGGACTGGAAAAGGTCCTTTTCATTCCAATCCCAAAGAAAGGCAATCCCAAAGAATGTTCAAACTACTGCACAATTGCACTCATCTTACACGCTAGTAAAGTAATGCTAAAAATTCTCCAAGCCAGCTTCAGCAGTACGTGAACCGTGAACTTCCAGATGTTCAAGCTGGTTTTAGAACAGGCAGAGGAACCAGAGATCAAATTGCCAACATCCGCTGGATCATGGAAAAAGCAAGAGAGTTCCAGAAAAACATCTATTTCTGCTTTATTGACTATGCCAAAGCCTTTGACTGTGTGGATCACAATAAACTGGAAAATTCTGAAAGAGATGGGAATACCAGACCACCTGACCTGCCTCTTGAGAAACCTATATTGCAGGTCAGGAAGTAACAGTTAGAACTGGACATGGAACAGCAGACTGGTTCCAAACAAGAAAAGGAGTACATCAAGGCTGTATATTGTCACCCTGCTTATTTAACTTCTATGCAGAGTACATCATGAAAAACGCCGGGCTGGAAGAAGTACAAGCTGGAATCAAGATTGCCGGGAGAAATATCAATAACCTCAGATATGCAGATGATACCCCTCTTATGGCAGAAAATGAAGAGGAACTAAAAAGCCCCTTGAAAGTGAAAGAGGAGAGTGAAAAAGTTGGCTTAAAGCTCAACATTCAGAAAACGAAGATCATGGCATCTGGTCCCATCACTTCATGGGAAATAGATGGGGAAACAGTTGACACAGTGGATGACTGTGCGGGGAGGGGATGGTATATTAAGAAGCAGAGATATTACTTTGTCAACAAAGGTCCATCTAGTCAAGGCTATGGTTTTTCCAATAGTCATGTATGGATGTGAGAGTTGGACTGTGAAGAAAACTGAGTGCCGAAGAATTGATGCTTTTGAACTGTGGTGTTGGAGAAGACTCTTGAGAGTCCCTTGAACTGCAAGGAGATCCAGTCAGCCCATCCTACAGATCAGCCCTGGGTGTTCATTGGAAGGACTGATGCTAAAGCTGAAACTCTAGTATTTTTCCCCCCTCGTGTGAAGAGTTGACTCATTGGAAAAGACTCTGATGCTGGGTGGAATTGGGGGCAGGAGGAGAAGGGGATGACAGAGGATGTGATGGCTAGATGGCATCACCGACTCAATGGGCATGAGTTTGAGTGAACTCCGGGAGTTGGTGATGGACAGGGAGGCCTGGCATGCTGCGATTTATGGGGTCGCAAGGAGTCGGACACGACTGAGCGAATGAACTGAAGTTTATAGAAATGTATAATAAGGTTTCTGTTATTTTTTCATGTTTTGTCTTAGAGAGAATGTATGGAAACCAGCTGACATATTCAGTACTCTGGGAGAAAGAGAACGTGATAGAAGTTTATTGGAAGCAAAAAAAGCCCAATGGAGGAAAGAGCTTGGTAGGTAATTATTGCACCTTTTATTATATTAATAGTTTTGTTATCTAAGGAATATATATTGAGGATGAAATACATCTTTCAGTATATTAGCCAAAATCTTATTTTATATCATTCACCATCTAGAGTAGTTCTCTGCAAATGGCATAATAAACTTTATGATTTCACATTCCTTTCTGTTATGTCTTTTTTTTTAGTGCTCTGGTGTTCATCCAAAGCCACGGATAAACATTAATATCAGTGTCATTTTGGACCTCAAACAAACAAACGTTTCTTAACAGTTCTCATTTCCTGAGAATCCATTTTCATATTTTTCCATTACAGAAATTTGTATAGGTTGAAAATGGTTTTATTTAAAAATGTTTCATTTCAAAAATTAAAACTTTCTGATCAACAATCATCAGTAGAATATCAATCAGTATATCCCCTGTAAAAACAAGCTTATTTCTCTTTTGCAGTCTGTGGATATCATAATAAAATAATTTATAATTTGTGTTAAGTTGGATTTTAAGATAACTAAGACAATAACTAAGAAACTCCTGTTGCTTCTTGGGCTAGACTTAGGGTCCAGGTACGAGAGCTTGAAAAATACTGAAGTAATAGTTGTACTTCTTAGAAATAGTTGTACTACTAAAAGCATGAAGATGGAATTCATTGTCTACTGAACTGGAAAGTTTCTAGTTAGTCATAGTCCTGCTGGGACAGGTGATCTAGAAAAAGAGATAAGCAGAAGAAACTGGGAATGAATTGCTGTTGGAAGTCAAAGTAATAGAAGAGTGAAGAAATTAAATAAATGTATGGTAACGGTATAAGAATGTTTGGAGATCGGATGTGTGTTTTTATCATAATTCACCATTAAATGTTTTGTTACAAATTTGGACACATGATTTTATGTATTTTACTTTTCAGCAGTTATGAATAATAAAGCCTGACATTTTAAAAATACTTTGTATGAGGCCCTGTACTGAGAATAAGCACTATTATTAATCTCATTTTGCAAAGTGAAAAAGGGGTTTAGAGGAGTAAACATCAGTTTTCCCACAGTCACACAGCAGGGAAGTGGTTGACCTTCAGTTTGAACCCAGGTTTTTCTGACTTCAGTGTTCTAGCCTTTAAGTCTGTTAGTAATAATTGAATAAATTGAATTACCAAAGAATAGAAGCTCACATAATTAGCATAATATAAAATATGTTACTCTGAAAAATTGCTCCTTATTTATAATCATAGTAAAACAAACATTTTACATTCATTTATGCCATACTTAAATTTGTTTCTGATTAAATGTTTTATTTCATATTTCTTAGATTTCTCTCTGTCTTGTGAGTTAACCTCCTTCCTCAAAAACAATTTTGCATAGATCTTCTTAAACATCTGCACTCTTTAAGAAGGTCATGATTTGTTTACGTGATTTTTTTTTACAGTTTTTACATATTTTTTTAAAAAGGACATTATTTACAGATGAACAGGTTGCTTTAAAGAAGAAAGAAAAAGAAACTTCTGAAAAATGGAATAATCCATGGAAAAAATCTGAAAGTGATAAAATAGAATGGGAAAAACTTCAAATTCTGGATCAGTCTAAGGTAAGAGCATCAAAATCAGGCATTTATGGAATGTAAGATACCTTAACTGCAGTTTTTTAATGCTAAGCCTTGTTTATATCATAAAGTTTATTTTTTGAAGCTAACTCATTTTTTAAAAATCTCACTCTGCGTTTGATGTTTTAAAATGTTATTTTGAATTCAAGTATGACCTCAACTACTCTATCCTATAAATAATCTTACTATATACTATAATATAAACCTATATTGTAGGTGAGTATAGAGGTTCCTGGCACCTCCTTGAGGCTCCTCTAAAGAGATCTTCATGATGTTTTCAGTTCAGCTCAGTCATGTCCGACTCTTTGTGACCCCGTGGACTGTAGCACACCAGACTTCCCTGTCCCATCACCAGCTCCCAGAGCTTACTCAAACTCATGTCTATCGAGTCAGTGAAGCTATCCAACCATCTCATCCTCTGTCATCCCCTCCTCCTCCCGCTTTCAGTCTTTCCCAACATTAGGGTCCTTTACAGTGAGTCAGTTCTTCGCATTAGGGGGCCAAAGTATGGGAGTTCCAGCTTCAGCATCAGTCCTTCCAATGAATATTCAGAACTGATTTCCTTTAGAATGGACTGGTTGGATCTCCTTGCAGTCCAGGGGACTTTGAAGAGTCTTCTCCAACACCACAGTTCAAAAGCATCACTTCTTCAGCGCTCAGCTTTCTTTATAGTCCAACTCTCACATCCATACATGACTACTAGAAAAAACATAGCTTTGACTAGATGGACCTTTATTGGCATGATGTTTTACATGACCACAAAATTCTACCACTGACCACGTGGTATACATTACAAGGTTATCAAGTCAAACATAAGTGATTGCTGATCAAACAAGTATAAACTGTGTGTCCTTCAGGAAGTGCTTCAGGAACTTTAAATTCAGTATGTGTTTAATATTAGACAAAAATGTACCCTTGTTTTTCTATTTATTTTTAGACTTCTGCCTGTTCTTCTAGCATTCTGTCACAGTCTCCCAGTCAGGTAATGGTGATCCATCCTGATGGGCCCTCACTGCCTCAAGCTAGTCAGATTTCACAGGTAAGTTCTAAGTGTCATTATTGTAAATACATAAACCCTTTCACATCGATTGCTGTATAATATATTTTCCTGGAAGAAGTGAATAAGTGAATCTCAGTACTCTTTTTAAAAAAATTGTCTATTAACTTTACTGAGTACAGTATGCTCCTTAAATTTTTTTAAAAAGTTATCAACTATTTTTTTTTCCTTCCTAGTGAACAATTTACATTTAGCAAATGCATTCTGAAAATAAGGTAGTAAACTAAAGGTATCATTCTGGTGATAGAAATTTTCAATACTGGTCTGTTTAGGTTGTTTGCATGGCAGCTTTTTTTCTGCTTCATTTGGGACTGACTTCCCTACATCAAATAATTTTATAGGCTACTCAAATTATTAACATGAATTACCTTTTTCTGTGTTCCCAAACGCACTTTGACTAGCTGTTAAAAGGCAATCCATTGGTCTTGCTGGCAGTAATTTTGGAAAAATCTGTAGTTTTGGATGATAGTTCTAAGTTTTTAAACTTTAGAACTTGATGCATGCAGATACTACTAAAAACTACAAATAAAACTATTCATGAAGTTGTTGAGAATTAGTTGCAAGCTTGTTTACTTTTCAACATTAGGATTGAAAAGAACTTTAATGCTAAAAATATTAAGTACTTCTATTACTGAAATGTTGGTTGAAGTGTCAGTGTGTTGCTTACTTTGCACGGCTTTTTAGGTCATTTATTATCCGGGAGTAATCCCTACTATATTAATGCAAATAAAAAGAATTAACCATTTGAGGTGATTTTGCCTTTTTTTTAAAATGATAACGTTTGTCTTTTGTAATCTGGAAAACCAGTAAAGTTATTTATACTATGGAGTAGGGGTTGGGAGTGGGAGAAAGACTAGAAAGGAAAACATATACTAAATCTAGGACTGAACAACCAAAGATTAGGGTATGATTATGTTTGCATATTTTTACTATTTAAATATAGTTTTTAATGTATTTTAGTATAAATGTGGTTAAGATAATGGAGAGGTACTACTGAGGGAACATGAACTAACTGGTAACAAAAAAAAAAATCCCCCTTTAAATACTTGAAAGATGTTGGTTTCATAAATTGCAGCCACAGCCACAAGCATTTCTTTTATTTGAGTGAATATTAAATTAACATCTTCATGTAACTGAGGAGAAATTCAGTTGCAGGCAGAATCATCAAGGCCAGTTTTGTTAAAACAGGAGGTAATGCACGTAAAGTGCGTAGGACAGTGACTAATGTAATAAGTGTTGAATGAAGGTTGCTGTAGTTAGAATTTACAAAGCACAAGACCATTCTGAGCCCTGAGGCTGTTAGAAGTCAGTCCTCCCACCATCTTCCTTTCTCCTCCTCTTGATTCTCAATCTTATTCCTCCTTCCGCAGTTGAACGGTTCTGTATTCTCTTTCTTGTATTGTTCAACTTAAACATTCTTTTCTGCTCTGCAACTTAAAATTCCTTATTGTGTTTCTAAGAAATATTTCACTTACAGCCTCAGCCTTTTAGACAGTACCTCACTTTCTGGTGACAATACCTCACCAGAAACCTTGGCTTTCTCTAATAACTATACCCCTCCCTGGGAATTTCTTTTATTAAGAAGAGTATATTCTTTCATACTCTCTAACATGGGATAGAAAGTGTGGTTATCATTCTGCTAGCTTCCTATTGCTACCACCAGACTGTAGTTCTGCAGTTGGACAACAAAGTATTCTTCTAATTTTCCACCCTTTTTTTGGTGGTAAAATATACATAACATAAAATTAATCATTTTGGGACTTCCCTAGCAGTACAACAGTTAATAAGACTCAGCATTTTCACTGCTGTGGGCCTTGGTTCTGTCTCTGGTTGGGGAACTAAGATTCTACAAGACATGTGATATGGCCAAAAAAATACAGTATTAATCATTTCTAAGTATATACTATGCCAAGCCTTTGACTGTGTGGATCACAATAAACTGTGGAAAATTCTGAAAGAGATGGGAATACCAGACCACCTGAACTACCTCTTGAGAAACCTGTATGCAGGTCAGGAAGCAATAGTTAGAACTGGACATGGAACAACAGACTAGTTCCAACTAGGAAAAGGAGTATGTCAAGGCTATATATTGTCACCCTGCTTATTTAACTTATATGCAGAATACATCATGAGAAACGCTTGGCTGGAGGAAGCACAAACTGGAATCAAGATTGCTGGGAGAAATATCAATAACCTCTGATATACAGATAATACCACCCTTATGGCAAAAAGTGAGGAAGAACTAAAGAGCCTCTTGATGAAAGTGAAAGATGAGAGTGAAAAAGTTGGCTTAAAGCTCAACATTCAAAAAAAAAAAAAGCTCAACATTCATAAAACTAAGATCATGGCATCCGGTCCCATCACTTCATGGAAAATAGATGGGGAAACAGTGGACACAGTAGCTGACTTTATTTTGGGGGGCTCCAAAATCACTGCAAGTGGTGATTGCAGCCATGAAATTAAAAGACGGTAACTCCTTGGAAGGAAAGTTATGTCCAACCTAGACAGCATATTAAAAAGCAGAGACATTACCTTGCCAACAGAGGGCTGTCTAGTCAAGGCTATGGTTTTTCCATTGGTCATGTATGGATGTGAGAGTTGGACTATAAGGAAGGCTGAGCGCCGAAGAATTGATGCTTTTGAACGGTGGTGTTGGAGAAGACTCTTGAGAGTCCCTTGGACTACAAGGAGATCAGTCGTGGGTGTTCATTGGAAGAACTGATGTTGAAGCTGAAGCTCCAATACTTGGGCTACCTGATGCAAAGAACTGACTCATTTGAAAAGACCCTGATGCTGGGAAGATTGAAGGCAGGAGGAGAAGGGGACGACCGAGGATGAGATGATTGGATGACATCACGAACTCAATGGACATGAGTTTGAGCAAGCTCCGGGAGTTGATGATGGACAGGGAGGCCTGGTGCGCTGCAGTCCATGGGGTCACAAAGAGTCAGACATGACTGAGTGAACTGTACTGAACCCATTTTTTGATTGGATTGTTTGTTTTTTATATTGAGTTCCATGAGCTGTTTGTATATTTTGGAGATTGATTATTCCTTTGTATGTTTCATTTGCAAATATTTTCTCTTATTCTGAGGGTGTCTTTTCATCTTGTTCATGGTTTTCTTTTCTTTGTTTCTATTTCATTTATTTCTGCTCTGATCTTTATGATTTCTTCTACTGACTTTGGGTTTTCCTTGTTCTTCTTTCTCTAGTTGCTTTAGGCATAAGATTAGATTGTTTATTTGAGATTTTTCTTGTTTCTTGAGGTGAGATTGAATTGCTATAAACTTTTCTCTTAGAACTGGGTCCCATAGGTTTTGGGTCATCGTCAGTATCATTTCACTGTCATTTGTTTCTGTATATTTTTTAAATTTCCTTTTTAATTTCTGTAGTGATCACTTGGTTATTTATAGCATCACACTGTTTAGCCTCCGTGTGTGTGTGTGTTACAGGTTTTTTTCCCCTGCAATTGATTTTTAATCTCATAGCATTGTGGTTGGAAAAGATGCTTGATAAAATTTCAGTTTTCTTAGGTTTTCCAAGGCTTGATTTGTGACTCAAGATATAATCTATCCTAAAGAATGTTCCATGTGCTTTTGAGAAGAAGGCATATTCTTCTGCTTTCAGTTGTAATGTCCTATAAATAGCAATTAAATCTCTCTGGCCTATTGTGTCATTTAAAGCTTGTGTTTCCTTGGTTTCTGCCTGAATTATGTGTCCACTGGTGTAAGTGGGGTGTTAAAATCTCCCACTCTTATTGTGTTACTGTCATTTTTTCCTTCTAGGGTTGTTAGAATTTGCCTTATGTATTGAGGTGCTCCTAATTTAGATGCATAAATATGAATATAAATTTATATATAAAACATATAAAAATTATATCTTCTTCTTCAATTGATTACTTTATCATTATGTAGTATCCTTATCTCTTGTGGCAGTTTTTATTTTAAGCTATTTTGTCTGATAAGAATATTGCTGCTCCAGCTTTCTTTTGCATGGATATCTTTTTCCGCCCTCTTACTTTCAGTCTGTATGTGTCTGAAGTGGGTCTCCTGTTGGTAGCCTATACACAGGTTTTGTTTAGTATCCATTCTGCCAGTCTATGTCATTTGGTTGGGGCATTTGATCCATATACAATTAAAGAAATTACTGATGTATACATTCCTGTTGTCATTTTCTTAATTGTTTGGGGTTTGGTTTTGTGGGATTTTTTATTCTCTTGTGTTTTCTGCCTCTAGAAGTTCCTTTAGCATTTGTTTAAAGGCAGCTTGGTGGTGTTGAATTCTGAGCGTTTGCTTATCTGTAAGGCTTTTCATTTCTCTATTAAATTTGAATGAGATCCATGCTGGGAAGAGTAATCTTGATTGTAGGTTTTTTCATCACTTTAAGTACATCCTGCCACTCCTTTCTGGCCTGCAGAGTTTCTGCTGAACAATTAGCTGGTAGCCTTATGGGGATTCCCTTGTATGTTATTTTTTGCTTTTCCCTTGCTGCTTTTCATGGTTTGTTTTTTTTTTTTTTTTGTATTTAATTTTTGTTAGTTTGATTAATATATGTCTTGATGTGTTTCTTCTAGGATTTATCGTTTGGGACTCTTAACAGCATGTCACAACGCAGTAGAATAAAAATGGGATGCGTAGTACCTTTATATTCCATCTGTTGTCTGGTTACTTTAGAATCATGGGAAGAGTGTTTGTGAATTATGAAGCCCTTTCCACAATAGAAATGGGTTTTGTCTAAGTTATGCTGCTGCTGCTGCTCAGTTGCTTCAGTTGTGTCCGACTCTGTGTGACCCCATAGACGGCAGCCCACCAGGCTCCCCCGTCCCCGGGATTCTCCAGGCAAGAACACTGGAGTGGGTTGCCATTCCCTTCTCCAATGCATGGAAGTGAAAAGTCAAAGTGAAGTCGCTCAGTTGTGTCCGACTCTTGGTGACCTCATGGACTGCAGCCCACCAGGCTCCTCTGTCCATGGGATTTTCCAGGCAAGAGTACTGGAGTGGGGTGCCATTGCCTTCTCCGAGGAGAGGTAAATGTCTAAGTTATAACCTTGTCCAAATACACTGGCAGCCTAATTTCAGAGGAAATAAATACCATAGCCTGACCAGAATGAACCAGTCCTAGCTAAAGCTTCCCTTTGCCTCTCTCTACAGGGCAGTCTTGGAATCAGCAGATCCCCATTTCAGTCCTCCAAAATTGAACTTTATGGAAAAAGTCCTCTTCATTTTTGAAGACTGAGTGGGGAGAATTCCCCTCATGGTCCAGTGGTTAGGACTCCTTGCTTCTTCTGCACGAGTTCAATACCGATCAAGGAACTAAGTTCCCACATGCTGCACAGCCAAAAAAAAAGACAACTGATTGGGTCTCTTTGCCTTATCAGAAAGATTTAATAATTAAACCAGAAAGTTGAATTGTTTGACGGCCTATTAGGATCCAAGTGTACTACATACTTCATATGCCTGTGAGTTCCTTTTTAGAGTAAGAGGCAGAACTTGGTATTGACAACAGCTAAACAGGTGGAAGAGAGCACCAGAGTCGTTGTGTGTGCCAGTTACCCATAACATTAGGCCTAAGTGTTGGTGGGAGTCTAAAGTGGTATAGCCATTATGAAAAACAGTATGGAGCTTCCTCTAAAAATTAAAAACAGACCTACCATACAGTCCAGCAGTTCTATTTCTGGGTTTTTTTTCCTCTGGAAAAATCCCACTAAATCAGAAAGATATATGCACCCCATGTTCATTTCAGCATTGATTATTGTAGGGAAGATATAGAAGCAACCTAAGTGTCAATAGATGAATGGAAAAAAAAAAAATAGATGAATGGATAAAGATTTGGTATATGCATTCGGCCATAAAAACAAATGAAATCCTGTTGGTTGTGAAAACATGAATGGACCTAGAAGATAGTAATGCTAAGTGAAGTCAGTCAGAGAAAGACAAATATGATTTCAATTACATGTGGAATCTAGAAAACAAATGAATCGAACATAATGAAGCAGTCTCATAGATACAGAGAATAAACAAGTGGTATTGCCAGAGAGGAGGGATATAGAGGGTGGTGGGATAAGTGAAATGGGTAAGAAAAATTAAGAGATAAAAACTTACAGTTAGAAAAGAATGAGTCATGGGGATAAAATATACAGCATAGGTAATATAGTCAATAATATTGTAATAACTTTGCATGGTGACAGGTGGTAACAAGACTTATTGTGATCATTTTGTAATGTATAGATATACTGAATCACTATATTGTGCACCCAGAACTAACAGTGTTGCAAGTTGGTTTTACTTAAATTTAAAAATTAAAAAAAGGGGAAGAAAATAAGGGTACCAGTCAGTGAAACGTGTAATGAGTAAAGATGGCATTGCAGGTAGAGAATCATTAGTAAGATAATAATTAGGAAAAGTTAGATGAAGTGAGTAAATGGCTGGAAAAATTGTAACTTACAGCTGACTGAAGTAGAAAGCTTGCATACTCCTGGTTAAAGTAATGGTAGATCTGGGTTTTTAAAAAAAAGAAAAGCAACTTACCATAAGGAAAATAAATGATTACATAGTTTTACTGACAATTTCTATGTAACTTGAAAGAAATAAGTCCCAAATTTAATCAGATTTCTAGGCAGTAGAAATTTGAAACGGCCCCCTATTCATTCTGTAAGCCCAGTATAAATTTGTTGTTAAAAGCCAGAAAAATAACAAAAAAGGAAAATTAGGTTTATTTCACCCATGGATATACACACAGAAATCATAAAATATATTAGCAAGTAAAATTTGACAATGTATGAAAAGGTAATATATCATGACTAAGATAGATTCATGATAGGTAGTAAAGGAGATTTTTAAAAATCCACAAGTATAGTGTGCCATTGTAACATAATAAAATGAAACAGTAGGCAGATGAAAAGCATTTGATAAAACTCAAAACCAGTTCATTAAGGAAAATATTTCAGGTAGTTAGAAGAAATTTCCAATTGAGAATTTAGAAAACTATAGCAGACATCATGCTGAATGAGATATTTTTGTAGTATTCTTTTAAAATTAAAAATGAAGTAAGATGCCAATTATTATTACTATTTGTTATTGATGGTCCTAACCAGTATAGCAAGAAAAGAAATTAAAATCTTAAGAACCCAAAAGGAAAAAAATAAAATTGTAGTAATTTGCCATTTATGTGGAAAACTCAAAGAATCTATGGGCAAAATATTTTCAAAATGTAAGAATTATTTGCTTGGCCATAAAGTTTCAACAAGTTTCATAGATTCAGATTACACAGAATGTGTTTTCTGATCACATTGGAATTAAGCTAGGTATCAGTAATAAGTGATAATAAGAAAATTTCCAAATGTTTGATATTTAAGCAATATTCTTCTAAGTGAAAGAAGGAAAAACTCACAGAAAATATTTTGAGCTGAATGATAATGAAAATGTCATTTATGAAAACATATGAGCTTCCTGTACTTACAGGGAAATTTATATGCTTAAATGCATTTCTTGGAAAAGACTGAAAGCAAAACATCAATGATCTAAGTATTCATTTGAAGAAGTTAGAGAAAGAATTGTGACAGTTAAACCCAAAGAAAGTAGAAGGAAGGAAGGAAACTATAGGCCTATTTCAGAGGATTCCAAACTAACCTTGAAGTTCAAAGTGCTCCACCCGCTCCCTCCGCCCCGCCCCCCACCCCCCAAATGATTGTATGTAGCTCTTAGTTGTGCCGCTCTTCCTCTCGGAAGATCTGGTTCTTTCTAGCTCAGTGTCCTGAAACTACCCACCATCCAGAATGCCTTTTATGCCTACTGAGTAGACAGGATGAGTAGGTGAACAGAAGTGTCTAAAGTAAGAGGCTCCTGGTGTCTGGACTTGGAATCATGCAATGACAACAAACAGGACTCTTCTGGCAAAGTCACCACTCTTTCCCAGACGTGCTTTAAGGAGGGAATTAAATGAAACAGCACTGGGTATGTCTAGGTGACCATTTGGAAACTACTTTCAGTTCTGATATACCTGCCATTCGTACAGCATTTATTATAGTAAGACATTTTCTTACATAGAATGACTTGAAGGTAGCTAAAAATTTACTTTAGGAACTGTTTGTGAGGAAGTGTGTATTGAGTTGGAGAAGGCAATGGCACCCCACTCCAGTACTCTTGCCTGGAAAATCCCATGGGTGGAGGAGCCTGGAAGGCTGCAGTCCATGGGATCGCTGAGGGGATCGCTGAGGGTCGGACATGACTGAGCGACTTCACTTTCACTTTTCACTTTCATGCATTGGAGAAGGGAATGGCAACCCACTCCAGTGTTCTTGCCTGGAGAATCCCAGGAACGGGGGAGCCTGGTGGGCTGCCCTCTGTGGGGTCACACAGAGTCGGACACGACTGAAGTGACTTAGCAGTAGCAGTAGTATATTGAGTACCTATGAAAATGAGTTTTCTTTCAAGGCTCTCAGTTAAGAATAGGCTCAAAATAGGTGTTTTAAAAAGGAGTTTTTATGTAGGGGAAGGAAGAGAAATCTTAGGTCATTAATGTGCAGGAGAGAAATTGAAAAAGTGGATAAGCCTAGAAAAATAAATTTCTTTCCTTAGATATATGGAAGAATTAACAGAAGGGAGGTGTTAGATAATCATAACACATTTGTTACACAGTGTGTCTTGCATTTTATATTTATCTGCCTTACTCAGTTTCAACTAAAATGAGCTCGGTAATTGTGAGACTTAAGGACCTCCCTTGTGGTCCAGTGGTTAAGAAACTGCCTGCCAGTGCAGGAGACAGGGGTTTGATCCCTGCTCTGGGTAGATTTCACGTGCTGCAAAGCGGCTAAGCCTGTAGGCCATAATTACTGAAGCCTGTGTCCCCAGAGCCCATGGTCCGCAACGAGAGAAGCCACTGCAGTGAGAAGCCTGTGTACCACAGCGAAGAGTAGGCCACGCTTGGCATAGCTAGAGAAAGCCTGCGTGCAGAAACAGACTCAATGCAGCCATAACTATGTAAATTAAAAAAAAAAAGATTTCATTTACCTACCACCTTTCCCATTCCCCAGGTCTTTATACTTTCATTCTTCTGCCTGAATGCACACTGGGGAAAAGTTGCAAACAAGAAAGTAATAGAGTTTTCTACTCAGTTGAAGAAGTGAAATGACTTAATTAGTTGGGAAGCAAGTGAATGGTAATGGCTTTGTAAGACATCCTTGAGTAAGACATCGAAGACTGAATTAGAAGAACTAATTATTAAATCTTCTACAGGCTTGTAAATACAAGACATATATATGAAACACTTAGGATTTTAAGAATTTTCAAAGGTATTTTCACTTGTGTCTTATTTTTGAATAATTTGAGACTTCACCAAAATTTGAAACCAAATCTAGTTACATCAGACTTAAACAGATTATAGGATTCTATGATGTTTCATGCCATTTGTTGTGAATTTTTTTGTTTTGTTTTTTCTTTTCTTTTCTTGGCCACTTTGCTCTGCTTGTGGGATCTTAGTTCCCTGACCAGGGATTGAACCTGCTCCCTTGGCAAAGAAAGCATGGAGTCCTAACCACTGGATGAACCTGTGAATTTTTTAAAGAGTTCAGAGGGTCCTTCCCCCCACCCTCAATTTAATCTCTAAAATAACATTTCTAAAAATAGAATTGTTAAATCCCTTAACCTGAAGATAAAGCACCTTTTGAGTAGTTTTTTTTAGACTTTAATGGATAGTTTTTTTCTGTTTAAAAATGTGTGGGAGCATTTGAGATACTAACATTTTTCCTTTTTAAGTATTTTCTTTGATCAAGGCACTTGTTTGTAAACTTTGAGCTTTGCCATTATTTCTGATGAGAATATGGACAGAAAGTAATATTGTAAGGTATATCTCCATTATCTTATTCTGTCAAACTGTTTTTAAAATTATGTCCTGTAGTTATGTAACAGAATGTTTCATTGCATAACTTGCCTTTCAAGACAGTTTGAGTAGAATATATTTTTTTCTTTTTTGTTAAAACAGTAAACTCTCCTAGGTTAAAACAACAATAAACTTTTATGCTGCTGTTTTTTGTTTTTGTTTTTTCATAAAATTCAGGGACTTATTCTGGACACAATGTATTTTTCTTATTGAAGTATAATAGATCCTGATAGAGCTGTCACAGCAGAAATGGGGGGAAACATATGCTGAGAGACATTATGATTCAAAAGAGAAAGCAGCTTGCTCTGTTATATCCTCCTGACTATTGTTCCAAAAGTAGTGTTTTTGTATTCTGAAGCCAGGTGTAAACAGTAGTCATCTATTCAGATCATTAATAATTTCCTTTCAAAGTAAATGAGACTATATTAGGCTAGAAATTTTAAAATCTGTAATTTTGGAGAATTTTCTATTTTCATTAGAAATTTAGAATTTTCATTAAAAAATTTCCTTTCTTTACTCTTAGTTATATCCTTCTGCTAGTATGTGTTAAAAAAATATCATTCTGAAAAATTGACTTGTATTGTTTTTTAATTGCTAAGTCGTGTCCAACTCAGCAACACCACGGACTGTAGCATACCAGATTCCTCTGTCCTCTACTATCTCTTGGAGTTTGCTCAAATTCATGTCCATTGAATCGGTGATGATCACTAACCACCTTAACCTCTGTTTTCCCCTTCTCCGTTTGCCTTCACTCTTTCCCAGCTATCTTTTGCAGTGCATCGGCTTTTGGCATCAGGTGGCCAGATTATTGGAACTTCAGCTTTAGCAATGGTGCTTCCAGTGAATATTGAGGATTGATATCTTTTAAGATCAACTGGTTTGATCTCCTTGCAGACTCTCGGGTCTTCTTCAGCACCACAATAGGATAGCATCAGTTCTCTGGCGCTCAGCCTTCTTTATAGTCCATTTCTCACATCCGTACATGACTATTGGAAAAGCCATAGCTTTGACTATATGGACCTTTGTCAGCAAAGTAATGTCTCTGTGTTAATACACTGTCTAGGTTTTGTCATAGCTTTTCTTCCAAGGAGCAAGCTTCTTTTTAATTTCATGGCTGTGGTCAATGTCTGCAGTGATTTTGGAGCCCAAGAAAATAAAATCTGCCACTGTTTCCACTTTTTCCCCATTTGCCCTGAAGTGACAGAACTGGATGCCACAATGTGAGTTTTTTTAATGATGAGTTTCAATCCAGTTTTTTCACCCACCTCTTTCACCCTCATCAAGAGGCTCTTTAGTTTCTCTTCACTTTCTGCCATTAGTGTAGTATCATCTGCATATCTGAAGTTGTTGATATTTCTCCCAGCTAGTGATTCATCCATCCTGGCATTTTGCGTGATGTATTCTGCATAGATGTTAAATAAGCAGGGTGACAATACAGCCTTGACATACTCCTTTTCCATGTTGGACCAGTCTGTTGTCCATGTCTGGTTCTAACTCTTGTGTCTTGACCTGCATACAGGTTTCTCAGAATACAGGTAAGGTGGTCTGGTACTCCCATCTCTGAGTATTTTCCATAGTTTGCTGTGATCCACACAAAAGCTTTAGTGTAGTCGATGAAGCAGAAGTAGATATTTTTCTGGAATTCTCTTGCTTTCTCCCTGATCCAACAAATGCTGGCAATTTGAGCTCTGGTTCCTCTGCTCTTCAAAACCCAGCTTGTACTTCTGGAATTTCTCTAACTTGAAAGATTTTGAGCATAACCTTGGTAGCATGTGAAATGAGCATAGTTGTACAGTAGTTTGAACATTCTTTGGCATTGCCTTTCTTTGGAATTGGAATGAAAGCTGACCTTTTCCAGCGCTTTGACCACTACTGAGTTTTCCAAATTTGCCGACATACCAAGTAGAGCACTATAACAGCATCATTTTCTAGGATTTACAGTAGCTCAGCTAGAATTCCATCATTTCCTTTAGCTTTGTTCGTAGTGATACTTGCTAAGGATCACTTGACTTTCGTTGCAGAATGTCCTGTTCTAGGTGAGTGACCATACCATCGTGGTTATCTGGGGCATTAAGACCTTTCTTGTATAGTTGCCACCTCTTCTTAATCTCTTCTTTCAGGTCTATACCGTTTTTGTCCTTTATCGTGCCCATCCTTGTGTGAAATGCACCCTTGATATCACCAACTTCCTTGAAGTTATCTCTAATCTTTCTCATTCTGTTGTTTTCCTCCATTTCTTTACATTATTCAGTTTAGAAGGCCTTACCACTCTTTCCTGTTCTCTGGGACTCTGCATTCAGTTGGGTATAATTTTCTTTTTCTCCTTGGCCTTTCACTTCTCTTTTTTCCTCAGCTATTTGTAAATCGTCCTCAAACAGCCACTTTGCCTTCTTGTGTTTCTTTTCCTTTGTGATGGTTTTGATCATTTCCTTCTGTACAGTGTTACGAACCTCCATCCACAGTGCTTCAGGCATTCTAACAGATCTAATCCCTTGATTCTATTCCTCACTTCCACTGTGTAATTATAAGGGATTTGATTTAGGTCATACCTGAATAGCATAGTGATTTTCCCTACTTTCTTCAGTTTGAGCCTGAATTTTGCAAAGGAGCTAATGGAATGAGCCAGTCAGCTCCAGGTCTTGTTTTTGCTGTCTATATAAAGCTGCTCTCTTCAGCTGCAAAGAACATAATCATTCTGATTTTAATGTTGACCACTTGGTGATGTCCGCATGTCGAGCTGTCTCTTCTGTTGTTGAAAAAGGATGTTTGCTATGACCAGCGTGTTCCTTGACAAAACTCTACTAGCCTTTGCTGTGCTTTATTTTGTACTCCAAGGCCAAACTTGCCTTTATTCCAGGTATCTCTTCCTGCTTTTGCATTCCAGTCCCCTATGATGAAAAGGACATCTGTTTTTGGTATTAGTTCTAGAAGATGTTAGACATCTTCATAGATTTGGTCAACTTTAGCTTCTTCAGCATCAGTGGTTGAGGCATAGACTTGGATTACTATGATGTTGAATGATTTGCCTTGGAAACGAACTGAGATTATTCTGTTGTTTTTGAGATTGCGTCCAAGTACTGTCCCCTTGGTGGCTCAGATGGTAAAGGGTCTGCTTGCAATGTGGGCTGCTGCTGCTGCTAAGTCACTTCACTCGTGTCTGACTCTGTGTGACCCCATAGACGGCAGCCCACCAGGCTCCCCTGTCCCTGGGATTCTCCAGGCAAGAGCACTGGAGTGGGTTGCCATTTCCTTCTCCAATGCATCAAAGTGAAAAGCGAAAGTGAAGTCGCTCAGTCGTGTCCGACTCTTAGCGACCCCATGAACTGCAGCCTACCAGGCTCCTCCATCCATGGGATTTTCTAGGCAAGAGTACTATCATACTAGGAAATCAAAAAATAATATACAAAAATTTGACTGAATAGAATAGTGCTTTAGAATTTTTTTTTTTTTAAACAGCTCAAAAGTGGAGAGAGAGATTTTTTAATTACATCTTTAGGCACAATATGATTTTTTAAACTTAAGTTAATGCATTGCGGGATACCTGGGTTCAATCCCTGGATTGGGAAGATCCCCTGGAGAAGGAAACGGCAACCCACTCAAGTACTCTTGCCTGGGAAATTCCATGGACTGAGGAGCTGGTAAGCTACAGTCTATGGGGTTGCAAAGAGGTGGACACAACTGAGCAGCTTCACTTCACTGCATTTCAGACTCTTGTTGACTATGAGGGCTCCTTGTATACTTGAGTTTGTTTAAAATTATTGCATCTCTTAGAAAGAAATATATTATCACATTAAATATATGTAAATTCTTTGGAAAGATTTGCAACAGATAAAGTGATTAGGAAAAGAAGTGTAAACTTTTAATGTTGTTTAGGAAGCAGTACTGCTGGCGCACCCTTTCAGTGCTGTGAAACAAGAACAGCAGAGAAAATGGATTGAAGAGTTGAACAAACAAATAGAAGATGACCGGCAAAAAAAAGCAGAGGAGAAAATTATATCCTCAATGGTAATTTCTAAAGTTTCATGGGAAACTTTAGTATACAGGGAAAAAAAATTAAACATCTTTAATCATAAACTTAAAAGTATCCTAAAACTGCATGATAAGACTAGAATATTTAAATTTTTCCACATTTGCTCTTGTGAACCTTTTTTGAATGAATTTAGTAAGTGTGATTTTGCATAGTTTCTTGTAACTTGTTAGACATTTTCTAGTTCTTTGAGTTTTTCATATTCTCTAAGCTTAGCTATCTCAACGTATGTGGAATCAATACAGAATGCAGTTTTGTTAATTTTCATGACATTTGTTTTGCTGTGTGGTGACTTTTAGAAATTGTGTTATTTGTCATTTGGGATTTTAAATGTAAGAAGAGTTATTAAAGTTCTTAACAGGTCTTGTTTGTCGTGATTAGGGTGAGGACCATGGCAGATGGGCGATGCATTTTGATTCCTTAAAGAACTATTCTGGTTCTCAGCCTCGACCATCCTCTCAGTCAGTGCAAAAACAACCAGAGTACTTCTGTGTCTCTCCGGACACTCGGGAGCTGGCTGATAGCAGCAGTCTGTATACACCTACGGTTGGAAGCCAGATTGAACCTTCAGAGGAGGAACATACAGTGAAACCTGTTAGAGATATGGCTGTGACAAACATTCAGAAAACGAAGTAAGTTCATTCTTCAGTATTTGTTGATGTTTAAGAAAGTCTGTGTGCTTTTTTTTAGGGCTGTTGTCTGTTTATATCTTAACTGTTTTCAGTTCCCTATTTTTATTTATAGTAGAAATGACTCGGTAGAGCTCCTTGCCTTCCCACTTGTGCCTCTTTAAGGTGTCCTATATTAATCTCCTTCTTGCCTATCAAAAAAAAAAAAGTAGAAATGATGTATTTTGAACAAAAATGAGTTAGTACTTTGTTAAACTCACCTTTGTGGGTTTTAAGTAGCTAATATATCTGTCTTGCCAGCTTTCTCCGTTCTATGACTGCTCTTTTGGACCCAGCTCAGATAGAGGAACGAGACAGGAGGCGACAAAAGCAGTTAGAACATCAGGTATTGCATTGTAACATGTTGTTCTTTGCCTTAATAGTTAGTAGTCATGGCCTAGCTACCTAAGTGAATGGAAATTAAAATTTTGCTATAGATTTAGAGCACAAGCCTTGTACAATCCTGTGATTACATCTAATCGCTACCCCTACTGGCGTTGTATTAGAATCATGCTCATGTTGAGAACTAGGTCGTATCACATGGTACAGCCACCTGCTTTCCAAGAGAGGTCTCTAATGTATAGGTTGTGTATCTGAAATGATACTGAATCGGTTTAAGTTAATAGTATTAAGTTGTTTTTGTTTTTGTTTTTTTTCCCACTCCAGTTTTTCTGAATTCTGTTCAGGGTCTTTGAATTAGGTCTTTGAAGGGAAATATATATAAAGGATTGAGGTAAAATTATGATTAAGAAATCTAGCAGATAATATAAGAAAGGAAACTAAAATTCTACCCTAATTTTAGTCTAATACTAAAGGGACTTGAATGTCTAATAATTCTTTAAAATGTCTACTGTGTGAAGAATTTGGCTTAGTTCATGTAGTTAACAGTCAATTAAGTGAACAGACATTTATAGAGCATCTGCTATTTTTACTAGGCACTATGTTAAACACTGTGATTCTTCAATTGGTTTTATCTTAGTTCTTCTAAGAGCCCTCCTGGGGTTAAAAAAAAAAAAGGCATGTAGAACTTGACAGTTGGGAGATGGGAAAAAGCTGACATTCTAATTTAACTTGACATTCTAACTTAACTCATGTACATACTACCATCTGTATATTGATGAGCATTTTGAAACACCAGAAAAATGCTGTGTGAATTTTTTAGATTTATGACAGTGATTTATGTTACTGTTTATGAGTAGAAAGCTATCACTGCTCAGGTAGAAGAGAAGCGCAAGAAAAAGCAGCTCGAAGAAGAGCAGAGAAAGAAGGAGGAGCAAGAGGGGGAGCGTCGCTTAGCCCGGGAACGAGAACAGATGCGGAGACAGTATGAAGAAGACATACTTAAGCAAAAACAAAAGGAAGTAGGTTATCTGTATCCTGTGACATTTTAAAGTAAAAGTGGGTTTGGTTTTAAAGAAAAAATAAGCAGAATATTTGCATGTATTTTGAAATAGTGAAGCTGTATGCAGAAACATTAAGGCTTTGCGTAAAGGTTTTTTAAGTAAGAAGAAAGCTGGAGCTTTTATTTTTTCAAAAGATTTTTTCACAGATGCTATTTTTTTTCTCTCCTCTGAGGAGAGGGGAGGTCAAGATGAATTATTCCAACATAAAACAAAAATTTTCCATATGCTTAATTTTGAAGTGTTTCCTAAGCAATGATTATTAATAAATTTCTAGATATGTTAAGAGAAATGATTGGACTTTCTGTCTGTATTCATTTGTGAACAGGAGCATTTACTTGCAGAATGGCTAGCTGGGATTGATCATAGATTCTGTTGCTATGTTAGAGGATTCCTCTGTGCTAATTAAAGATCTGTTAAAAAGAGTAGGAGAACCTCTGTAGCAAGTGGTACAGACTGCATAGGTATGGTGATATCAAGTGCTGTGTTTAAGTGGACCTGACAAAGAGCAGGTTATACAATGACATTCGATCGCCAAAGGTTCATGAGATTTACAGAACAGACAATAGAGCACTTGCCCTGGAGCTTGGAGGTGGTGTGGTGGCCTTGGGAGCATGCCTTTTCTTGCCAGTTCCTGCTTGCAACCTTTGCTTCAGAATTAGCTGATGAATGTACAAATGGTTTAGGTTCTGATTTGGATACATAGAATATGCTGAGCCAACTACATCTGTGAAATAACTACATACGTGAAAAAAAGAATGTTATTTGCTTGAATTATAAAAAATGACCATAAATCTTGAGTATTAGTTCTTAATTATTTAGTGGGTTGGCAAAATGTTTGTGATTTTTTTGTAACATGAAGAAACTCAAACTTTCTGGCCTCTCTCGTTTTCTTTCACCTTAATAAAATTATGGAGTTGACCATTGGTTTTAGAAGCTTTGGAAACTTTATTTATGAGTGGGTGAAAGAGTTTTTGTGTTTGTGGTCTAATATAGCTGTAGAAAAAGATACTAAAATATGAGCTCCAGAAAGGAAGGCACTTTGTTCTGTTGGCTGCTCTACTCAGTTTCTTGAATAGTGCCTGGCATACAGTAGGAACTTAGAAAATGAGTAATTATTGCTGAGAGAGAATAGTCACATCTGTACATGTTTGATAATTGTATTGAATAACTTTGTGCACTTCAACATTGATAGGAAATGATGACTCTGCAGACGAATAAGCTGTTCCAGACGATGCAGAGAGCGCAGGAGCTGGCCCAGAGACTGAAACAGGAGCAGAGAATCCGAGAATTGGCTCAGAAGGGACATGACCCTTCTAGATTGATTCAAAATCTAGGCAGTAAGCACAACTGGAATTTTATTTATAATTATAGCATTTTTTTAAGATTGAGAATAATTGCCTGTTTTTAATACCTTTAAACACTTGTTAACTAAATACTTTTTAAGGAATTTCAGACTTTGAACTAATGTAATTTTATAATGCTTACTTGGCAAACTGCATTAAGAGTAGAACTAAATAATGCTGAACTTTCCAGTATCTTTTCACATATATTTTCTTAACATTTCCCTCACAATAGGTAAAATGTATACTTTTGTACCCATTTGTACAGAGTTGTCCATTAAGTAATCTCCCCAAGTTCAGTAAGGGATAGAAATGCTGATAAATTTTTATAAGAAACTTCAGGCTAACCCTTCAGTGTTTACACTACTTGATTAAACTAAAAGTCATATTTATTTACTTGCTGCTGTATCATTTTATCAGATAACTTATTTCTCTTGCCAGTTGATACAATACAAGTGGAATATAATGCCTCTACTAACAACACTGCAAACTCACGACGTGGCTTGGATAAAGTGAGCAGTAAAATGAATACACATATCAACTCTACAACCTCTCCCAGGAAGGACACTGGTGTGCAGACAGGTACTGGTTGATGAATTGTGATTTGGCTTAAAGTTTACTTAAAATCATAATTAAAACTTAAAGTTTAAAATTTAAAGGAATTTAAGGTTTTCTAGTTAAGAGTTAGAAAATGAAGGTATCATCTCTTGGTTTTTAATTTCACTATAGCAGCTTTATTAAGATATAATTTACATAGCATTAAATTAACCCCTTTAAAGGATACAATTCAGTGTTTTTTAAAGGGTACAATTCAGTTTTTATATTCAGAGTTGTACAGCCATCACCATAGTTATTTTTCAGAACATTTTTACCACTCCAAAAAGAAACTCTACCCATCAACAGTCATTCTCCATTTCCTTCTTCCTCTCTATTCCTGGGCAAGCACCAGACTACTTTCTGTCTCTAGATTTGTCTATTCTGGACATTCCATATGACTGAAATCTTTTCAGTCTGGATTCTTTCAGTTAGCATGTTTTAAGGGTCATCTGTATTGTAACATATGACAGTAAGTGCTTCATTCTTTTTATCACTGAACAGTTTTCCATTTTATGCATATACCACCATATTTTGTTTTTATTTCTCCATCAGTTGAGGACATTCACCTCCACTTTTTGGCTATTAGAAATAATGCTGCTGTGAGCATTACTGTACAATTTTTTATGTAGACAAATTTTCAGTCTCTTGGGGGAGAAGAGTAGCATTGCAAAGTCATAGAGTAACTGTATGTTTAAAGTTTTGAAGAACTACTAAACTGTCTTCCAAAGCAGCCATACCATTTTACATTCCCCCCAGTGATGTATAAAGTTTCCAGTTTCTTTATATCCTCACTTGTACTAATTCTTATGGTTATAAAGTGCTCTCTCATCATGACTGCTGACGTTAAGTATCTTTTCATGTGCTTCTTTTAAGTTTTTACGTAAGTAATTAAGTAATACCCATGTTGGGTGTCATAATTATAGGCTTACTATGAATCCTTTCAGCCTTCCACCTGTATGTCCAGGAAATTTCTTTTTTAAAGTAATTTAAAAAAAAAAAAAAAACAATTCCAATAACTTCTTATCTTGTTTTAAAATGTAAAATTGAGATATAACTGACATAACATTAGTTTCAGGTATATACCATAATGTTTATACTGTCAGTTGCACAGATTGGGCCTCCAAACAAGTATAAGGCTCTTTCCTGGAAGATAGCAGCAGGCTGTAGTGAGGCAGAGGTAACTGTGAGGTGGGTCGCTGTGAGAAACTCAGCAGGACTCTGGGTGTGTGCAGACCTGAGGCCTGCCCCTAGGCCTTTTTCATGGAGAGATGAGAGTGTGAGTTTCAGTTTTGTTTGCCCAGTGCTCTGTGGTTGGTAACCTGCCAGTAGTTGTCTCTTCACTTGTAGTCTCATGAGACCTGGAACACAAGCCCCATTGGTTCCAGTCCTGTGGGACCTGCAAGCAGAAGCCCTTGGCCACCAGAACCAGATGTTGTAGAGGTGTCCCCTGGTGGCACCTGCAGGACTTGGGACGCCATACAAGCGTAGTGTATAAACTTTTTGGGAAACACTGCCTTGCTGGTGTAAGGCAGAGGAAAAATGCAAAGATTATATCTAATGACCTCCATTCCCTGAGAGCTTATCCATAGGCCCCTCGATGTGTGCCAAACTCAAGGCTTTCCTTCAGGCTAAACCTTTTTGGAAAAGCAAGTAGGGATCTTTTTCAGAAAGACTGGTGGCTTGTTTTAGCCTGCTATTTGTTCAGTGTCCTTGGGGTTGATACTCTGTCAGGAGCTATTTCTCTGATTGTTACCGTTTCATGGGACCCAAGAATAAGGCCATGGGACCCTGGCCTCCAGAGCCAGTCTGTCAGGGGGCAGCCACTGGGCAACAGCTGCAGAAATCAGGGCACCAGGTGCTCACAGAAGTTCCCTGCCAGGAGATACTGGTTCTCTGGCCTGGGGTAAAGGGAGAGGGTGAAGATGGCGTGCACCAGCTAGAACAAGGGAGAGGGAGAGTGCTAATATGCCTCCCGCCACTCCCCTTGAAGCTTGGGAGTGTAATAGGGCAGGGGCAGCAAGGTGGAAATAACAGGCCTGGTGGTTTGTTTTTTTTTTTTAAATAAAAGGTGATGCCCACCAGCTTGTTTCCACACCCCAACTGTGAGAGTATTCCAGCAAGCCCCTAGGTGTGTTAAGTTACATGCCTACCCCTTGGGCCAACGCTTCAACTAATTTTTTTTTTCAACCTAATTTTAGATGAGCTTCCTTCATATCAGTGTGATTGGCTGCCTCTGCATTGGACCTGGGGGTAGGTGACCCCTGAAGAGCTCTTTTTCCCTTCTGCTGTAGCTTTGAGTCTAGTTTTGGTTTTCATGTTAGATGTTTTGGGGCATTATCTATGCTGTGCAGATCTTAAAAGTGGGGGTGCTCAATGGGTTCAAACCCTTTGCTCCTTGGAGGAAAGCTCTTGAGTCTTGAGTTCCCTCCCAACTGTGGCTTGTAGCACAGGGACAGGGTTTATAGCTTGATTGTGGCTCAGCCTCTCCCACCTGCTTTGGTGGTGGGGCTTTCTCACTTGCCCAGTATGTAGGGGTCACCCAGCCAGTTTTTTAGGTTTTTTGTTTTAAGAGAAAATTGTTCCATATGTATATGTAGGTTCAGTGTGTCCATCGGAGGTGAGTTCAGTATCTTCATAGGTCACCACCTTGAACTAGAGCCCTTCACTTTTTAAACTAATTACCAGTAGGCCCTGCTATCAGTTATTTGTGGTCTTGGTAACTTAGACAAAAAACAATTTGGCTTGCCATTAAGTAGGGGATAATATTCCTCTGGAAATAGGAGTTGGCTGGTACTGTCTTATGGAAATCCGTTCTCTACATAACACTATTTTCTGCCAGTTAATCTTAGATCTTTCTTCAGTATAACGAGATTACCCACATCCTATGACAGGAAAGTAGAAGGGAATTTGAAAAAAGAAGAGAGGATTAAAGCAACCTGCTTAGTTATCTGAAATCATTCTGCTCATGAGCCCTTGGTATTTTTTTTTATTGTTAGCTCTTAGTGTGAAATCTGGTTTGGTCCCTTCTCTATGTCCAAAGTAATAACAAAGTTATATAAATCCTACACATCAACTAAAGTCAAACTAAGTTTTTAAGACCAAGAAATTATGTGTATTATCACTGGGTGACTCTGAGGGAATGTAATCCATCAGGATCCTGAAATATCAGTAGAATAATTAAAGATGACTTATTTAGAAAGGGATTATTTTCAAAGGAGTGGATGTGCAGGAATACAGCAGTCATGCTTTGACTGGTGCTAGTAGCAACTGGAGTGTTAGTGGAATCTAGAAGACAAGCTTTAGATAGAGGTAACTTTGAGGGGAACCGCGACCTTTGGGAAAGGTAGTCAGCCTGAGGTTAGCTCATAGGGACTGAGACGTGGAATAAATACCCTGAACTGTCTTTTCCCTTCCTGAAATCTGCATATGAACACTCAATAAAAACAGAAGCCCAAGGATCCAGAAAACCACTGATAAGGTTCTTACCAATCAGCCTGAGAGCAGGGGAGATAAGGGTATAAATGGGTCTAAAGTGGCAAACGATATCCAGTATGAGAATGATGTGAATTGGGCAGGCTTACTAGTGGGAATTAGTCCTGGGGCAGCTCTAGCCTGGAATAACACATTTGGATTAATAAGTGGACTTTTTTTTTTAATGGGCAATCCAGACCTCCTTTGCTTAGCTACTTGTGAATTTAAAATTTCAATCATATGTGGAAAAAATAGCCTTTGTAAGTTTGAGGCTACCAGCTGTTGTGACATTAGAGCATATATAGATAACCATGAACATTATATAAGTTGTAAGGAAATTTCAGATGTCTTTTTTTTTCAATGGTGAACTTTTCTTGTTTTCAAAATGGAAAAAAGTGAAAGGTTATATGCAATTCAGGGATAGTCTGCTGGCATAGCATGATGGTACATGAAACATTAAAAAAAATACATGAAATGCACTATCAGTAGCGATCAACATTTCCCTAAAAATTATGAGCTTGCATTTCTAAGCGAAAACCAGACAGTCCTGTTTGGAAGTTTGGTTTAAAAAGTGATCTCTATTATGTGATGCAAAGAATGAATCATCTGAGATTTTGATATGTGCTACAGGTTGAATGACCCTTGAAGGCCTTATGCTGAATGAAATAAGCTGGAGTTGAGAGGAGGGGGCAGTTGTGCAGGGAGGCACAAATATTGTATTAATAGTTTCACTGGTATAAGGAATCTAGGGTTGGATGAACAAATTCACGTATGGGTAGTAGAGTGAGGTTGCTTGGGTTTGGGAAGGAGGTGGAATGGGGAGTTACTGCAAAGTGGGTGCAGGGTTTCTGCGGGAGGTGTTGATTGGTTCTGGAATTGTGTGGCCTCATGGGTGTGCTTGGTACCCTGAATTGTGCACTTAAAAAGGGTTTAATGAAAGATTTAGGGAAATGAGAACATTTGTGCCTTATTGGTGGGAATGTAAAATGGTTCAGCTGCTATGGCAAACTGTGACACTGCCTCAGAAAATTTAAAATACAATTACTGTATGGTCCAGCAGGTCCACTTATGGGTGTATACCCAAAACAGCTACAAAAAGTGAGGTATTGAATAGCCAAACAGAGGCAACACAGGTGTCCCCTGACAGATCAGTGAATAAAAATGTGGTATATACACAATGGAATGTAATGGGCTATGTGTCTGCAGACACACAAATGGTGTATTACTCACATTTGAAAAAGGGAGGAAG
The DNA here is from genome assembly GCA_006410675.1 of Oreotragus oreotragus. Lineage (NCBI taxonomy): Eukaryota > Metazoa > Chordata > Mammalia > Artiodactyla > Bovidae > Oreotragus > Oreotragus oreotragus. Next base: position 202,717 of record SJYX01012126.1, read on the forward strand.
TTCTGACATATGCTACAGCTTGGATGAACCTTGAGGACATTATGGTAACTGAAATAAGTCACAAAAAGACAAATACCTTGATTCTGCTTGTGTTTATAGTGGTCAGAATCACACAAGGTAGGATGGTGGTTGCCACCAGGTGGCAGGAAGAGGGAAGGAGTTGTTTAGTGGGTATAGAGGTTTTTCTTTATTGGAATATAAATTGCTTTACAATGTTGCATTAGTCTCTGCTGTACAACAAGGTGAATGGGCCATATGTATGTAGGTATCTCCTCCCTCTTGAGCCTCCTTCCCACCTCCCCCATCCCACCCCTCTAGGTCAATACGGAACACTGAGCTGAACTCCCTGCTTTACAGCAACTTTAGAATTTATTTTCAAAACAAAGTTTTTGAGGGCAATTTTAATACCTTTGAAAAAACGGTTAAGATGAGTAAGTTTTGCATTATGTATATTTTACCACAATTTTAAGAAAAATTAATTACCTGAAACTTTTTTTTAGATGATTTATGTATAGGAGTATTTACCAATACAGAATCACGCTGTGGATCAGTATCAGAGAGGGAAATTATAAATTGTTCATCCCCTGAGATTGCTGCAGAATTTAATGAACAGTTTAATGCTAAGAATAACAAGCAAGAACTAGTAAGTCTGATTAAAGGAGCCAACTTAGAAAAAGAAAACAGCTGGTATAATGACCAGTGTAATCAGACCACAAGAACAGAGAAGCAAACAAAACATATGAAGAAATGTCCTAAAAGACCTGACTGGAACATAAATAAGCCACTCAGAAGGTATATTCCAGCGTCAGAAAAGTACCCTAAACAACTTCAAAAGCTGAGAGAAGAAAAAAAGGTAAGAAGGCAGATGGAACTGCTTCATTTGATTGAAAGAAGTAACCCTGGACAAATCTCTCAAAATAGAGGCACTTCACCAGAAGTTCTTGATTCATCTCATCAAGAAACTGAGCCAAGTTTCAGGCGGCAGCTAGTCAGAAAGGTAAAGCTGTTCTAACAATTATTTTTTAAAATGCATTGAAGTTTTTAGAATGAGACTACAGTTCCTCGCATGCATGTTTTGACAAGGAGAAATTTGCTTTAGTTTATTTTACACCAGGGGTCAGCAAACTATGGCCCAAGGGCAAAATACTCAATTTGCAGAAGCAGGCTGCAAATGTAGTTAACTGCTGCCTGCTATTGCACATGCAGTATTTTAAGAACACATCCATGCTCATTCTTGTGTGTGTGGCTAACTTCATGCTGCAAGAAGAGTTTTATCAGAGTAATTGCAACAGACACCTCGTGGCTTACAAAGCTGAGTTTACGATCTGTCCTTTACAGAGAAAATTTACACTTAATCCCTGTATAGATTAATAGTATGCTTTATTCAACTACCCATTCAAAACTCTTGTTTACAGTCTGTACATATAGTTTCCCAGGTGGCTCAGTGGTAAAGAATCCACCTGCCAATGCAGGAGACCTGGGTTCAATCCCTGGGGTGGGAAGATCCCCTGGAGAAGGAAATGGCAACCCACTCCAGTATTCTTGCCTGGGAAATCCCATGGACAGAGGAGCCTGGCCTAGGCTAAGTCCAGGAGGTTTGAAAAGAACCCGACACAAAGACTAAAACCACCTGTGACAATGAATATTTGAACCAANGGAGAAGGAAATGGCAACCCACTCCAGTATTCTTGCCTGGGAAATCCCATGGACAGAGGAGCCTGGCCTAGGCTAAGTCCAGGAGGTTTGAAAAGAACCCGACACAAAGACTAAAACCACCTGTGACAATGAATATTTGAACCAACACTCTTTGAGAGAAATATAATCCATATATGCAAATAATGGGCTAGCTCAGGAATGACTGGAGAAATACCTAGCCTGTTACCTAGTATCTGTTGCTCAGATCATTGTTTGAGAAACATTATAACAAGTAAACCACTACAATTATTTGTGGGGATATATGGAAATACTGTTATTTACTCCTTTCTACATTTGTGTATCCATCATATAGGAAGAAGAACCTCTGAGAACTAATTGTTTTAGCAGGGAAAGGTATGTTATGGTTTTCATTGCTACTTAGCGCTTTCTATGTGATACTAAAGGTCAGCCTAAGCAGGAATGTGACATTTTCTATTAGCTCCAGGTTTAAGTGTTGATTTTCCACATGTCAACCGTGGAATGGACATTCTCCTTGGATTGAGAGGAGAGGGAAATGACTGGTTAGCAATGAGAAAATAACCAATGGCAAATTTAGAACTGTTAAGATTTTTATTCCCTGCTTTGGGATATGAACCACCTGGTTTAGATGTGGCTCTAATAGCAAGTTTACTTCAGGTGGCCTACGTTGTATTATGAACATTAGGCTCAAATCAGGTAGCACTGATTGATCCTAGAAGCTAGTAAATTTAAGTTTTTTCTCCCTGATACTGTCTGTATATGTATATCCTCAGCAAGTAGTAATAATGCACATATTAATCCCATTTTATTGGCCTATTTTGGAAAAAAAAATCGTAAAACTCAAGCCTTTTATACATAGTGTTCCCTAAGATCTTATAAGTACTTTAGAATAAACTGGAATATGACTGAAGAATAGAAAATGCTTAATGTAAAATAAAAGACACAATAGTTGATTGATTAATGCTTAAGTCCTTTATTGTGCTTTTGGGAAAATACAGGTCTCAGTCGCCACCAATTCTGGCAGTGAAAAACAGAACGCAACAAACTCAGACATTAAAAAATAGTAATTATGAAAGAGAGAATCTGATCTCAGGACATAGTCAAACAGAATTATCACCTGGGATTTCTGATCCATTTCATTTTATTCCGTATGTCCGAACCAATGAGGTCTATTACCTGGATCCAGATGCACCACTGTCTAGGCCTGTAACCCAGGATCCTCAGTACCAAAATGCACATGGTAAGTAAATGTATCCCCACCCTAAATTAGTATTTGAGTAACACTGCTTTACCCCAGGAGGGGTAGGATTTCACTCTTTTCAAGTCAACTATAAAATTTTGTATTGAATATGTATTACTTAAATTGGTGCTTTCCTAGGATATAAATTAATGAATCCCTAGAAAATTATAGCATAGGGCTATTTCATAGTATCAGAAATGTATTTGATTTTTATCATTTACATCCTGTCTCACCTCAGACCAAGAACAAGAGCTGTTTGCCTCTGACCATCTCAGGGACCCACTTTTTAATCCTAACTTGGTGAAAAACAGGGATCGACAACAAGCAATCCTTAAGGGACTATCAGATCTGAGACAGGTATGATGAACCTTTCAAAAGTGTAGGTGTGACCATATTCTGGTGGAGGACTCTGATAGAATGGCTAAACAGTTACACTTAAGCCTAACTGATGGCTTAGGTCACCTCTTTTCTTCTATTTGATTCACATTGCCATCTCTAAGAGTATTTCTTTCCAGCATGAAATCATGAGACGTGAGTATTAAAACAATTTTATTGAATGAAAATGTATACATTTGAAATGGTGAAGCATGATCAATAAGGCCCAAAAACCAAAGGCAGAAAATAATAAGTACAGTTGTGGTTTAATTCTTAGTAATGCAGTTCACAGTTTTTAAAAACGGATGTGTTGGCTGTGTTTAGAACAGAGCATTGACATAAGACCCAAAGAGCACTATATACTCAGTGTGAAATTACATGTATTGTCTTACCAGACTTTTTCTCCCAGACCAACTGTGACTCATTACCTTGCTCAGGTGAAAAATCCAATATTTAAGTCGATAACTTTTCTCTATCAGGCAGCCTTGAAGAAACACCTGTTGCTGTGCTTTAAAAAATAATGACGTACAAAGCTGCGTTTGCAGTTAGTTTTGATTCACAGTATACTTTTTCCAAATAAACTGCAGTTTTAGGAGTACCTTTTCCATGTCCAGTCATTTACAAATGCCTCATCTATTTTAAGTTGTTGATTCAAGTGTTTAACAATTTTTTTTTCTATAAAGCTAGAAAATCACCCCCACTAATACAGGATTATCAAGAATCCTTTAGCTTTTTTTACACGTTAGCATTGGTTACACCTGGATTGAGTTTTGTAACTCAAGCTCGGTAATTCACACAGATTTTACTTACATTACCTTTCAAAATGACAAGCATACTCTAGAGGAGAAAAAAGTTGTGAGGTTAAGAGAAAGAATGTAATATACCTACACCTTCACCTATATAGTGACCATGTCTTATTTCAGAAGGGCCTTGTGCCAGCCACTAAGGTTAATGCAGTCAGCATATATACACTGGATGTTAAGGGAGACTCATGATCTTTTTAAGACATTTGAGGAAAAGGTAAGGGGTGGCACCTCTCTAAGGAAGGCCATCTCTATTGGTTTTATGCTAAAAATATGAAGACAGTCTTACAAATCTATAATATCTATACATATAGTAAGTACAGTATCTGAGTGAGAAAGTCTGGTATAAAAATTGAAAACATATTTTCAAAGTAAATATAGGGTTAATTTGCACACCTTACTAACAAATCAATGTGATTTCAGGGCCTTCTCCAGAAGCAAAGGGAGTTGGAAACTAATCTCATGCCTTTAGCTGCAAATCAAGAAGAGAATTTTAGTTCTTCGTTTTAAATGTAGAAAATTAAATCCTTCATTTGTGTTCCAAATTATAAAATGTGGTTGTTGCTTAACTGTTTTTACAAGTCGCCTAAATTTATTTTTTAAATGCTTATTTAAAACTTGTACATTATGTAGAAAAATGCTGTGTATGTATATTATGTATTTAAAACAATAAAACAGTTTCATAAAAGCTCAGTTAAGAAAAAGTTACCTGCTCTGTCACAATGTGGGTTTTTATCTACTTACCTTAACACAGCCTGGAGTTTACAGATAATGTTCTTCCACACTCTACATGTAGGCTTACTAACTGAAACACCACTTATCTATTATATTCTATAAAAAGAGTTTGAAGAGTAGAACCTAAAGTTCTTTTAGTGGCCAAAGGAAGGTCTGATGTCCCAACATTACTAAAATAGCCCAGATTCAGCTTAGGCTTATGAGGAAGTTTTTTTAAGTCCTTTGATGACTTTTATTGTAGAAACTATAGTTTTTAAAAACATCTACAAGTTTGTATTAGTAATGAAGAAGCATTTTTTTAACCGATACATGTGGATTCAAAATTTTTATCTCCACCATGTACTTTGGTACAGCACTTAAGTGCTTACTTACCACCTGAAAAATATACATACATTTTTTTTCTAACAATTTAAAAACCTGTAGCAAAGTTGGTTTCAAACTTTTCTATCTTTTGAAATATGAAACTGAATTTGGTTGAGGACCACACAAGCACTGAAAAAAAAAAAAAAACCACCATGTACTTTGGTACAGCACTTAAGTGCTTACTTACCACCTGAAAAATATACATACATTTTTTTTCTAACAATTTAAAAACCTGTAGCAAAGTTGGTTTCAAACTTTTCTATCTTTTGAAATATGAAACTGAATTTGGTTGAGGACCACACAAGCACTGAAAAAAAAAAAAAAAGCTTGACCAAAATTTTAGTAACAGGCACAATTACATGGTTAAGTCTAAAGATAAAAAATAATGCTGCCTGGTATTAAGTCCTAAGTACATAGTTTTATAACCTAAATGAAATTGCTTTGTTCGATAGATCCTGAGGTACTGAGCCAAAATCCTGTAAATATTTATTAACATCACTGGCTTATACCTGTGTAAAAACACTATACAAAAGCTTAAATAAATACAATAGTTGATACATCATTTCAGCAAAAGTATTTGGGATAATCTGACATTAAAGGAAGAAAAGTAAAGCCACTACTGTGCACTATCCTTTCGCAAATATCCTAGTTTTATATATAAAACAAGCTTCAATTTGAAGCCAAAGTACAGATGACATATAAAGTGTAAAACTTAGAAGTGCCAACATGAGATAATTCAAGTACAATATATGTTAAAAATATATATATTTATTTCAATTTTCAGAGGCTTCAACTGTTACAGGCCATCATGATTTAAATAAGATGGGGGGAAAAAACCATGAGAAAGGAAACCTTTTGTTTAGAGAAATATAAATTGTTAATTCACTTTTAAGAAACAGAAAAAGTCCATAACAACCTATTTTTAAAAGATTACTATAATTATTTCTCTTTTGAAAACGGCCTGCAAGAATCACTTTTCCACCAACTTAATGGAGATGGAGAGTTCTCTCTATCCAAGCTTTGAGTATAAGCAGATAAAAAGTCATTTTCACTTTGAGTCTGACTTGATGAAAGGGCATATGGTGTGCCCAAAAATGTCTGATGAGTGAGAACATTAAAATGACTAAACTGATGGGACATATTTAATCGACTGTGATAAACCTGAAAGTTGCTATATGAATCTTGTTCAGCTGAATTGTTCTCTCCTTCAGAGCATACTCTATCAATAGAAGCTCTCTCTGCAGAATCAATTTGATAAGTCTCATCTTCTAATAAACTTTTTTGCAAGTCAAGAGACAATTGCAACTCAATTTGAATATTCTTTTTTTGATCTGTTCCACGTGATCCTTTGGTCTCTTTCTCCAATATTTCTGCATGAAAATTGCTGCATACTTCTATTCGTGAGATTTCATCCCCTGAATCCAGAGACATATCCTCTTCATCCTTTTCATCGTTTTCTATAAGAGCTACATTTAAAAAACAAAAAGTCCTCCTCTATTGAAATACACAATTTGTTTAAGTTTTAAAATTATACACTACTCACACAATATAATGCGTCAGGGTCTGCAAGTCCACAATCCCTTAAAGCTTGGTCTTCTGCCACAAGTTCACTTAGTCACAACACTCACACTAGGTGTGAATGTCCAGATAATCCGATGCTAAAAGCTTCTGCGAAATGTGTTCACGTTTAATGTTGGGAAATCCCAACTCCCAGCTCCAAAGGGGTTAATGTCAAAACAGCATCTAAAGTTATACGGTAATTCAGTATTTGACAAGACAAATATAAAATAAAAATTCTGACATCTAGCTTCACTGGATTACTACTAAATTGGTTAGCTCTATCAAATGTTCGATCATCTCTGCTTTTCCTCGAAAACAAAAAGTACATCTTTCATTTTACATAAAACCTGGAACCAAAGCAGAGGCCATCTCACAAAAGACTAAAGCTATAGATATTTCTACTACTTTATCATTAAACGGCTTTAAATCACAACAGAAGCCAGTAATACTTACATTACCTCCAAAGAAAATGCTTACTCTATATTAGTATACAGTCTACCATTAACAGCTTACAACGGACTACAGTATAATAAATGAGATTTTGTATATTCTATGTAAAAGAATGATAAATGCCTTGAAACACTTCCCCTGAACCTGTTTATACTGAGGTGAGCAGTTTCAAAGTAAGTTTTCATTATATGAAATCAAAGCAGAACCATTCTTTTTCTGTCTATCTTAAAGAAAATGAAAACTACTGAAAAGTTACCTGACTGTGACTCAAGATTCTCATTAGCACCAAGCAATGGAAGGTTTTCTTCTGTGATTGAGTTGTGATAGCCCACAAGGTTTTTAAAGTTTTGCATGAAGTCTTCAGCAGTTGCAACCACTATTCCATTATCAGTATAACTGGAAATCATCTTGATACTCTTTTCTAATTTGGGGGGAAAAATGTTGAATATAAAACACTTGAAAATATAAAATTATAACGCTTGCCGCAGCCCTCAAAAAACCCTTTCCTCCACATTTTCATAAACACCCCACATAGTGCCACAAAATCCTTTCATCCACATTCCTGTATTCATAGTAGAAAACTTAAGAGCATTTGCTTTACCTGTTAAAAAGACTATGTGCCGGTGCTGTATGTTCTGAGCCTGAAGTCTGATAAGGCAATCCAATTCTGGAGCATTTCGAGTTTGTGAATCACAATTGTGGTATGACAAAATTTCAACCAGATGTTTCTTCTGATAGACATTCAGTAGCGTCAACAGACTTAGAGCTTTAGCATTCAATCTGTGAAATTAAGCAGTTCAGTATCTGGATCTGCATCTCTACAATTTAGTATGGATGTTTTCACTTGAAATTAACAGCATAATTTCTCAAGAGGCAACTGATCACAACCACACTGGCTCACTGCCTGACGTATGGGTGCTTCTGAGTTGAGGAAGAGTAGAAACTGCAATCCGATGGTTAAGGGCTGTCTCTGGGTCCAAAGCCTGAGGACCAGTTATTCAGTTCAGACAAAAATCTCAACTTACTAAATAAATTTCACTTCTCTTCAGCTTCACTAATTTACAAATGCAATGAAAGGCGTAAAAGGACAGAAAGACATAAATCTTTCCTTCAAAAAGAACACAGCTCTAAGCTATCTCTACCTCCAGACATAAGACAACCTGTGGTAGAAAGTATTGGCTGTTGTCAGGAAGATGAGGGTACTAACTTGAACAGGTTATACCTTTGGGCCTCAGTGTTGGTATCTGTTATAAAAAGACTTGCCCAATGCCTACACTTCACATGAGTTGACATTTTTAAAAAATCAAATTCAATGAAAAATAATTTAAAATTATTTAGGCCTGAATTTACCTGATTGTGTACCATGGAATTTCAACAGGTACAAGAAGGAAAAAAAAAGTTTTGGGGCCTATGTTTTGGAAATGCTGACAGAAAGTAACACAGTATCCTTAACTACAGTTTCTCAGACCCTTAACTGTATAAATAAATAAGGACATTATATGGACTCTAGCAGTCATCTGATTACAACAGTCATTTGCAGAGCCTCTCAAGGGACTAGTTACTATTCCAAGAATCATACTTTGAGAAGTGACTCCTGGACATCTTGCTTTGCTAAGTCACTTCAGTCGTGTCCGACTCTGTGTGACCCCATAGACGGCAGCCCACCAGGCTCCCCCGTCCCTGGGATTCTCCAGGCAAGAATACTGGAGTGGGTTGCCATTTCCTTCTCCAATGCATGAAAGAGAAAAGTGAAAGTGAAGTCGCTCAGTCTGTCCGACTGTTAGCGACCCCATGGACTGCAGCCCACCAGGCTACTCCGTCCATTGGATTTTCCAGGCAAGAGTACTGGGGTGGGGTGCCATTGCCTTCCCCGCCTGGACATCTTAGAAATCACTTATTTACACAAATTAGTGAACTAATCATAGAACCCCTTATGTCAAAATTAATCCTTGTCTCATGTGTAGTGTTATTAGAGTAACTGGGATAAGACCTGATCTAGCATATATACAGTTCCATTAAAAAAAAAAAAAAATGCTGATTATCTCATTTTATAATTCTAAACCCAAATGGCAAAGGTCATATAAACTTTGGCAAACCTCTACATAAACAAGAATACCATTTTGGCTGGCAGAAGATACCTATGACAACCGAGCAGCATCTATCATCTATAAACATACAGAAAACAGAATTCTGTGAACCAAATGTTAAAATCAACAACCAATACAGTTATTTTTGAAACCTTACCTGCCCAGTTCCTTTAGTTTTTTCTGAAATTTACAGTGGACTTTCCATTGCCATTTTCCTTCTGGAGTACTGAGTTCTTCGAGGAATGTCAAAAAATTTTTAAGGTTCTCTGTTAGAGATAATGAAGTTTATTGTAAATTCAATAAATAAGTCACTCCACAACTGAATTATGGAAGATATGTTTGCTGGTATTATGTAGGAACACCTACTTTCCTATGTAGTATTTTCTCTTTTTCCCCCCCTCAAAGGGAGACAGATATAGCGATCTCTCTGAGATCCAATAAAATAAAATTACACACAAAAAACAAGTTTAATAAAAACCAAAAGTAATCTAAGTGAAGTAGGAACAGAGAGCCCTGCTTTATGCCAGATTTAGAGGAAGTTATCCAGATTTAGAGGAAGTTATTCACAGAGTAAAAGAATGGCAAAAAAAAATCTGTAGTAATAAACATTCCAAAAAATGATGGAAATTACCTGTGACTGGCAGAATGGACAATACATGAAAAAGTACAAGTGAGTCACTTATGAGAAAAACCTGGAGAAGACACAAGTTACATGCTTAAAAGAATAAGTCTTACCAATTGTGATTACTTCTGGATTTAGAATGGATTCATCAGAAACAATAAAACCTCCAGATACAAACAATTCATTGTATGTATGATTTTTAACATCATCCAGACTATCAACACCAGCAAAACTAACACAAGGGAGCTTCTTTAACATCACCAAACAAGGTACCTATTTAAATACGAAAATAAAAATAGAAATAAGGAAAGACTCAAGTGTGAAATGTACCAGAAACGTACTGTGGCTCACCTGTACTAGTTAGTGTGTTGCCTCTGAAAAGTCAAATGCAAAAATATTTACATTTTTTCCAAATATACAAACTAACATGTACTGGGCATCTATGTTCACAGAACACTCTAAGGAAGAGGCACTTATAACAGACCTGGAAATTCATCATTCAGAATGATGAATGCTAACTTGTCCTGCTCTGTGAGTACTGAGAATTCAAATGAGGCAAGAGCCTGGAACAGTCACAAAAGACTTCAGAGAGCAGTGGTGCTTGACATAAGCTCCTAAGGCTAGATGCTGCTGCTAAGTCACTTCAGTCATGTCCGACTCTGTGCGATCCCACAGACGGCAGCCGACCAGGCTCCCCCGTCCCTGGGATTCTCCAGGCAAGAATACTGGAGTGGGTTGCCATTTCCTTCTCCAATGCATGAAAGTGAAAAGTGAAAGTAAAGTCGCTCAGTCATGTCTGACTCTTAGCAACCCCATGGACTGCAGCCTACCAGGCTCCTCCGTCCATGGGATTTTCCAGGCAAGAGTACCGGAGTGGGGTGCCATTGCCTTCTCTGAAGGCTAGATGGGGGTACCCCCAAACAAGGGACAGGGGGACTGGTTTGGCAAAGAGGGGGTAAAAACAGGTTTTCCAAGGACATATGAATGAAGGTGGTAACAATAGAGTCAGCAGACCCAGTGGCATTCAAGGAGTCAATGTTCTTGACTAAGCAATAGGGAAGATATGTGATAGGCTACAATTTAAAATTTTGCAGAGGTACAAATAGGAATCCCACAAGTCAATTCACAGAGCATAGTGCAGGTCCTAGATGTCCTAAGCTCGAAGATTTATCTCCTTTAAAACTTAACAATATTTATAAAACAAACAGCTTCAGTCTCAAAGATAGTAGAGATTTTTTACAACCAAAGTAAGGAATTCAGTGTAATAGTCTACCTTGTGAATGAAACCTGCAATGTCTTCATTTTGAATAATAATCAATAGTTTATCTAATTTTGATCTTCTTTCCAAAAACTGTTCTGGGTGACACTCTGTATTGCCTAATTTGATAAGATACTCCTGTTGAAAAGAAAAAAAAAAACTAAATCAACATTTGAAAGTTTTCTTGCAAACATCCATTTTACGCCAGAAATGCAAGATAAACTGGTTCTATTTAACTACTACTGGACTGTAATTAATGATGACCTTTACACCAGGGCCCTCAGAGATCAAGGCCACTCTTACAGAAGACCCTGAAGCTCAGAGCTTTCACACTCACATCACAGCATTACAAATCCCATGCAGTCAAAGCCAAGTAAATGCCAGCTGGGGTAACAGAACGGAAAGAATGGATTAGGCCAGGGTTTTAACTTAGTACTTATTCTGCGCAACCACTCCCTCACTTCCATTTTCTCTTCCTTTTAAAGCAGGCCTTTGATTATCTGCAGCAGTTACCAGTATATTCTTTCAAAGTTACAAAGCCCTTTTCCAACTGCTGAAGCTCGTTTAATTCACAACCAACCCAAGATCATTCATACAGAGCTTCAATATGTACAGTGGTACTTATACATTAATTAGCCCTGCCTGCCAAGTCTACACCTTCAAACAAAACAGACTCTCCCAATAATGCCTCCTATCATGCTGGTGACACAGTGCTACTTTTCAAAGGACACAAGATAACCAGTCCTGGCAGCATTCTCTGCTTGCTGGGGGAATCCTGAACCCTGAAGCAAAAGGCAGGATTCTGAAGGTCACATTCCTCATTTCAGACACAGGAGCAGATTCATTTTCTCATGGTTGGCAAGGCTGGTTCGATAACCATAAATCTAAACCAAGCTTGCCCCCACCAGTGTTTAAGAGCTGTCTACAAGTGTCACACCCAAGGAAGTTGTTTCTGTGTAGCCCTGAAGCATCTTCTATGTTGTTTCATTTTACATTAGCCTCTAAAGCCTCTGGAGAGAGCCCAGAGCAGCTTACCATCAAGTTATGAAAAAGGAAATTAGTGTCTAATAGAGCTGCTTGTAATTTTTGGTCTGTTTACACTAAGAAGCTTTAGATGCAAGTTTGTTTTGTATAAGAGTATAAATCATAAAGCAACAAATCATTTTGATTCCAGAAATATTCAGGAAGTTTAAAATTTTATTCATGAAGTCCTATACTCTAACATTTTGCAAAATTTCTAATGGGTATTAATTAAAAGACTTAAAATCTGATCTAATTTCCTTTTATTTTAAAAATACACATCCTTTTTCTCCTCTACATAAAATAACAGAAATATGATTTACTCTAAGCCATAATAGATTAAAACCACCATTAATAAGTAAACACATTTACTCTAAGTGTTTTACAATCTTCAAAACACAGTGGGAGATGGAGTTACGCTGAGCACACTGGGAACTGTGCCCAAGCCACTCTCATTGAACTACATGCCAATATGCAGTGATGCCCACAGAGACGTGGAAACATGTTGCTGGGGGTGAAAAAGTGTTGAGAAGCTCAATGCTTAAACATACAGGGCAAAAATGCAACCAAGAAATTCCTGAAAAATCTGGTTTCATCCTCCCAAGGAACTACATGGAATGAGTAAAGGCAACATGCTGAGGACTTGGCTGCCTCTACTTCCATGCTCTTTACCTTCCCCTGAGCACATCAGGTCAAGTATGCCAACATCAGAGATCCTCAAACTGACAAAGGCTTGGGGCATGTCAAACCATGGAGCTTCTGAGGCACGCTGGGCTGTAGGTCACTTACAGTCCCTTCTGCTTCCTCTAAAAAAGCAGAAGCTCATCATGGTAAGTAAATTGCATAAGCGAGAGCAGGCGTATTTTAAAAACTAAGGCATTCCCTTACTAAAGAAAACTAGGGCTTGCTTCCCTTGTGGCTCAGCTGGTAAAAAATACGCCTGCAATGTGGGAGACCTGAGTTTGATCCCTGGGTTGGGAAGATCCCCTGAAGAAGGGAAAGACTACCCATTCCAGTGTTCTGGCCTGGACAATTCCATGGACTATACAGTCCGTGCAGTTGCAAAGAGTTGGACACGACTGAGCGACCTTCACAAAAACAATGACACAAACAAGGCATTCCCTTAAGGAATTAAAATGCTATACAGTTTAAAGCGAGTGAAAGTGAAGTCACTCAGCCGTGTCCGACTCTTTGCGACCCCATGGACTATAGCCCACCATGCTCCTCCATCCGTGGGATTCTCCAGGCAAGCATACTGGAGTCGGTTGCCATTTCCTTCTCCAGGAGATCTTCCCAACCAAGGGATCGAACCCTGGTCTCCCGCCTTGCAGGCAGATGCTTTACCATCTGAGGCACCAGTGAATACTAACTGGCTAACTACTATTACTAATTAACCACTAATATAATTGTCCCATGTGTTATGAATTATATCTGTCTCTATGTGTGTATTTTTTTTTAAAATCAACTGCCTGAAATGCCAGTCCACTCCATAGCTTGAGTACAAAAGTGATTCCCTGCAATAAAGACTCTTTCATGATTGGGTAAGTTTTTCAGAATCATGTTTTTTGATCAATAAGGGCTATAGGGAACCCTGGTATGACCAGGACATCAATAAACACAAAAAGATACCATCATTAGGTCATCCCGGACAGTTCTGTTTTTCTATATGACTGATAAAACCCCATGAGGTAAACAGTGACAACTTCATTTCTCTGCATCTCTCCCTCTGCTTTGTTAAAAAACCCAAGAAACATTTAAAATCTTTGAATCAATAATGTAAAGGTATGGCAATATGTATGCAGTTGGTCTTTTACAGTGACACTATGCAAAATAAGATTCAAAATTCTAAGATGTTTAGATCATAGGTTCTGAATTTAGTTGAACTTACTAGTCTTTTACTCCATTCTGCATTAAATTATAAAAAATAATATGGTCAGCATTTAAAAAACACAAAAAATCCATTTTATAGAGGTCAGACTCGACAAGTTTAGATAGCATTATGATTACCTTCTCATTTAGTTACCTTTATTTCTTTACAGAGAACACTCTCTTCTTCTTCATGAATATAAAATTTCACAGTATTTTTCTGGACATCTTTCATGATTTTAACCAAACTGTTAAATACTTCAGGTTCTAACTGGCTTATAAAATTTGAAAGAGCTGGCTGGGCAGAAATGTTTACATCATTGGGCGATTTTGCCGTTTCTTTTTCTACTGCTTCCCGGGCAATATCACCAGGTACAGTATGATCAGAAGTCACCATTGGCTCTGTGGCTTGATGTGGCTGGTTCACCGCTACTTCAGCTAAACCCAAAGCCGAAGAGGAATGCTGCTCCTGGGAGCTGGCATCTTTCAAAGGGTCACTATCAAGGAGTTCAAGACGGTGTTTACTGTTGAAGTCGCTTGAGGAAACTGGAATGACATGACTTCCCAGAGGACTCAGTGCTATCTTAGGACAAGAATCATTAAGACTGACTGGTGGCAAATTCCCACTCTTGGCTGATGCTTTGATAATAATAGTATTTAGTTTCTCATGCAAGCCATCTACAAACTCCTGCACACCAGCTTTGGAAGTCTTAGAATATATGAACTCAGAAAGCCGTTTCATCTTCTCTTGCGTTGAAAATACAGGTGTGGAAATTCTACTGACATATGAAACATTCTTTTGCTTCAGAATCTCTTCTATCTTCCTAGAAAAGAGATTATACTCTCCTAGCACTGTCCTCTCTGTGGTCTCGCTCGCTGCGGGCGGCTCTGGGGCTGGCACACACTGCTCCTCCACTGTCAGCACCTGACCTGTCAACACGTCCTCCTCAGTGGTGCCCTTCAGTGTGTCTGTAAATGGAGAGGATGGAAACTGGTAATCAGAGCCTCTCTGTCTACTTATTACCCGGGGGTCATTAGGAAAGGCCTCCTGTGGTGGCAGACACACCAGCTGTTCTTCTGGTGATTTCATACCTATACAGGAAGAGTTAATTATTACAAAAGCAATCCAATATTAATGACATCTGAAAATACAAACTCATAAATAAGGGGGGAAAAAAGGCCAGGTCAACTACATATTTAGAACAAACTATGTACTGGAAGGTAGAGTAAAAAGCTCAAATAATGGTATGACCCTATCACCTATGTGCCCTTATTTTATGGCTGCTTTTTATATTTCAGTAGCTCAAATGACAAGTCTGAATGTTACTTTCTTTGATTACTTTTGAAATACTCAAACAAATGCCAATTTAACATCACTACACATTAAGTCACTTGCTTACTTCTGCTTCCCTACCTTTCCGTACACCTGACTCTAACGGACATGTTTTAATCAGAATAGTTAGTTGCAACAGCTTGTTCAACCCCTATAATCTTTGCGAAGTAATGCCCACTACTGTGGTAACACCTTAATATGAAAACTTTGAGTGTAAGGCAACTGAAAGAACATCAAGCTGAAATGCTGTGGGAATAAGCTGCATTCAGGATCTAGGATAATTAATTTTATCTGTTTTCATATTTACTCTCACATATGGGGCTGTTTACCTATGGGGTT
This sequence comes from Oreotragus oreotragus, assembly GCA_006410675.1. Classification (NCBI taxonomy): domain Eukaryota; kingdom Metazoa; phylum Chordata; class Mammalia; order Artiodactyla; family Bovidae; genus Oreotragus; species Oreotragus oreotragus. The sequence continues at coordinate 218,442 of SJYX01012126.1, forward strand.
GCATAGTGGATTTGCTACAATGTTAGCGACTTCTCAGGGAAAGAAAGGCTCAATAATACAGAAAGAGAACATATTTCATAGCTGCATTAACAGTAATGCTTTTTGACAGCACTTTAGTATTTTTATTTCACTTGGAAATAATTCCAAGAGAAATCATAATAGCTATTAACCCATTTGAGATGAAGAGATCATTAAGCTAGCTAATGCTAATGGAATTATAACTTTTGATTCTTGACAACTAGCTCAATCCATAAGAACATAAATCCTAAATTCTTCTCCTCACAAATCCTAAATTCAACCACAGTATGTTTTTGAAACTGCATTGCAAAACAGGCACCCTAAATCTCTCTGTAAAAAACAAGGGGAAAATCTGTTTAACAGCAATTTATAGTAATACTTTATTTCAGTAAAGACAAACTTTTGTTATTTTTGTCTTCAAGTTCCTATTACATAATTTTATCTTTCAAAATATTCCTAATTTTTCTTAAATCTTAGCCAATATTCCCTTACAAATTGCTACTACAGTATATAAAGTATTACCTCTAGATAAGAAAGTCCACACAGTTTTAGTTTTCAAAACTGTAGTACTTTTAAGATATAGTGGAATTCCTATTAAAGTTTATACCCAGGTATAGCAGCGTAACTTCTCTATATAAAACTCAGTTTTGATTTCCCCCACAGTCACACTTTTGTAAATGTTTAAACAGCTCATCAGCATTTAGTTTATGACATTTCTCTACCAACCCCAGTGGTTACCATGAACCACTGCACCCATTAAGTACTCCAAAGGCACCTGTCAGCAGGATATGAAGACCATTCAGGAGGTCTGTAGGTAAAAGGGAAGGAGAACAAAATATCCAGTGTACCAGTTCAGAATTACAACTGTATGAAACTGATAAACCAGAAGAAAATTCAAGTTCCATAAACTAATTGAGGAAATCTGAACACACTTCTTAAATCTGCAGTATGGCGTTTAGTGGACATATGAAATGTCAGCATGGATATATAAGAAAATGTTAACGAGGAACTCCTTGGTGATCCAGTGGTTAGGACTCTTACTGCCAGATCAGATCCCTTCCTAGTCAGGGAAGTCAAGATCCCACAAGCTGCGCAGTGCAGCAAAAATAAATACGTCTGTAACTGACATTGACTGGTTGGGTGAAACAACATGTGTGGCCTAGGGTTGGAAGACATTTTTTGAAGTATTTTTGTACTTCTTTTGTACTTCTTTGACATGAACCATGTCAAGTATCTGATTTATTGAAATAAAAATTTTTAATTGCATCCCATAAAACAGATCAGTTAGGGAGGACATTTAAAAACTTGAGGGGAAAAAAAAAAAGGCTTCTGAATGGTTTATTATTAAAAATACTTGAAATACATTCTCCCAGAGTTTTCTGCTATAGTTAAGACCAAGAAGCTTATTCCTGAAGGGCTATGGATAAAGGAAATGGTTTTAAATAGAAATGTAACTTAAATTCATTTGGGGAATTTTCCATATTAAAAAAGTGAATCAAATTCCCTTTTGAAAATGCAAATGATCACCATCTATTTTGTACAGATTCCCTATTTTTATTAAGACACAAAATTTCATTATTTTAAAAATTCTTCATAAATGATTTAAAAGAAATACATGTCAATATCATAACAGTACGTTTTCTACTGACTATCACTCAAGCATTGGGGCACTTTGGCTTTTAAGTGCAGGGAGAGTCGTGAGTTCACTAAAGGTAACATCATTTGGATTTTTATACTTTTAACAGCAAAACATGAAGATGGTATGCCAAATAAAGACTGCAGATGTGGATGGATTTTTATTCTGAGACATAAACAAGATACCTGACTTCTCCCAATAAAAAAGAATTACTGATAAAGCAAAACACAGATGAGGCCCAGACATAAAGTTGTGTAAAAGGGCCAAAACCAAAAGAGTGTAGGTTCCATCTACCTTAAATTCAAGAGCAGGTCAAACTAATCTATGCTGAAAGAAGGAACATTGATGGTTATTGTTTGGGGCAGGGAGAATACTAACTGGGAGGATGCATAAGGTAGCCTTCTGGGGTACTGAAAATGTTCTACAATCGATTTGGGAGGCGGTCACCTAAGTGTTCACATATGTAAAAATTCATCACGTGGTAAAGATTTATGCATTTTCCTGTATGTCATGTATCTATTCTTCCTACTTTCTGGCCCCCCACACCCCCAATCGTCTTTTCCTAGGAGGAGACAAAGATCTTGAAGAAAACTATTAACTCAGTCTTTTCTTTTTTCATCCCCAAAGACAAGAATAACCATAAAGATCTACTAAAATTAAAGTCATTTAGCTCTTCTTCCAAATAGAAAAAACAACACAAGGTTTCTGAAAGACTAAAATGAAACAGAAACAACAAAAAATCCAGACCAGATTCCAAAGCAAGAAGAGTCTGCCTGGGGCCAGCTGCCAAGACACTGAACTGAATTCAGATGAAAGAGACTGTCTTCCCGGCACCTACTATACAACAAGCTGATCAGCAATATCTGTACATGCTTCTCTTACTATCTGTAGAAATTAGTTTGCAAGTAGAAGAATAATTCAGTCAAAGAAATATAAGACTAGGAATAATGTACCTAAAAGATACATGGCCTCACCTCCTCATATTTTTTTTTAATTTAAGAGAAACTTGAAGACTGCTTCTGTAGAAGTGGATTAAGAAAAATATTCTGGTCTTTCCAAATCCCTGTATCAGACAGAACCTACTGTAGGTGAAAAAAATTTAATCTGTGAATATTCAGTGACTCCCTTGAATATATTCTTATAAATGAATGAGTATTTTAAATACAATAAATAGTGTCCCAATTTTCTGTAATTAACAGACCTAAACTGATGCCCTCCTGACAGATGACCAGAACTGCAGTAGCACTTCTGAAGAAGGGCACATCGAAGAAAAGCAAAGAGCACCTTCTCACCTGCTGCTTGTTTCTCACCGTGCTTTCCCAGTTGGTCTTCTGGGCTTCTGGCATTCCCTCCTGAGGGAAAGAAAGCATCCATTAGAATTGTACACTCTCTTCAGATACTGGTGACAACCTTTCAAAGCACCTTTCCAATAACAAATCCAAGTATTCCTTCGTGCACCTAAAATAATCCTGAAGGGTCATTAAGAAATGGGAATTGCTTTCTTTTCCCTTCAGGTGATGATGGAGTATCGACACCTAGATGTTGTGCCTTCAAATGACTCTGAAACCAACTATGAAGGTGTCTCAGTGATGAAAGTTAGGATAAGCGCCTTGTACAGACTACTTCCTTATTCAGTTTGTCCAGCTGCGGCTCTGCTATCACTTCTGGGTGCTGTGCCCTCTCTAATAAGGTACCAAGTAGATAAAGGTGCTAAAGCCCACAGACATTCATCAGGTTTTTAGAAATTCTTCAGAGTCCTTGGAGGTCTCAGTAGCTTTTAGGTCATAAGCTAGTCTGCTTTCAAGCAAAAATTGGTTTTTGTTTTCTTTTTAAAGGTTAAATAAAGATCAAGGAATGGAATACATGTACCCTGGACATATTTCCCCAAATGCTTAGCTAACAAAGATGAATAAGAACTTGGAATACTAACAGTATCTGTGTGTGTGTTTATGTATTTGCAGAGAGAAATTAGAACACTGCAAAATGATCTTTGAATATTTGCTAAACTAGTGATAAAGAACCCACCTGCCAATGCAGGAGACGTAAGAGACACGGGTTCAATCCCTGGGTCGGGAAGATCCCCTACAGGAGGGTGGCAACCTATTTCCCTATTCTTGTCTGGAGAATCTCATAGGATAGAGGACCCTGCTGGGCTACAATCCATAGGGTCTCAAAGAGCTGGACATAAACGAAGCAACTTAGCATGCTCACAAACTATTTTTGCCCCACTATAAGCTTTATAAGGTTGTATAAGCTTTCTAGGGATATTTACATTTAATCATTTCAGGCCATTCTCTACAATGACTCAATTTCTTGAAAATAACCCAATATTAAGTAAGAACTCTTTATTTCTTTCTAAAAGATGAACCTTAACATGAACACTTCTTAGATGATAGTTTTTGAAGTTTAATAATTTGCAAAGACAGCATTTAATTGGCTGCCCAAAGGACTCTCATTCATCTCTGTAGCTTATTAGAAACCCAATTCCTGCCAACAATTTTCATTTGCAAGTTGCATGTTCAACTCAATAGAGAAAGTATATTTTAAATCTTTCTCTTTTCAACAGGCTCTTTTGCAGTTACTGACCAAGAACACAGCAAAACTCAATGATGAATACCACAGTGCTCTAAATAAGACACTGAAGATATCAGAGCCAAATAAGCCCCAAGAATTTCCAAGATGAAACCCTTCAGGAAACTACTCCCTAAGTAAAACCAAACAAACAAGTGTCCCAGTGCACTTGTTCTTACCTGTAATTGGAATCAGTTTCCAATGTATTTCAGTCTCTTCAACATTATTTGACTTAGATTGTCTATGAAATCCATGTTCAATGGAAATAGTAGGACACAAACTGCAATCTTCAAAATTATTCATGCTAATTAAATTTGGATCCTAAAAATTAAGAGTACAGATTCAATACCTTTCTTTTCAACTAATTTTAAAGTCAAGAATAAACAGCTTTTTTCACAGCAAATGCTCAAACCTCAATCTAAACATTACGAATGAGTAAAAGCAACATGATAAAGGTATTATACTCTAATCTGAAACACAAGTGAGTGATTAGCACTTTCAAGCAGCATCTGACAAAACAGGTTGTCCTGCTGTGACTTTTCATCACAATGGTGAATCTTAGTGCAGTAGCAAGAAAAATACTTGCATTCATCTCTTTGTAATAAGAAATAACTTACAAATACTATCTGGCACAGACACTATTACTGAAATGTGTATCATTTCTTTGTAAAAAGAAAAACAAGCACACCCACATCCTCCCTTTCAGACAAATATTCACAAAAGCAAACAAAGGTAATCCAATGATAGAGGCTTACTTCTTTCAAATGGAATTTATGGTCAGTGCCTACTTCATTGGTAGAAACACCAACAGGATACTTTAAAGATGATGGATCAACGTCTAGCAACGGGCTCTGAGCATCCTTAAAACGTGCATTTTCGACTTTTGCACCAGTAGGCTGCTCGTATTCTTTCTTATCCAGGGTAGAGCTCAACTCATACTCATGCTTTTGCCTCATCTCTTCATAGGCATCATCAGAGCTCAATCCTAAGGCCTTGTTGACTGTGTCTGTCAGGGATGCATCAGAATGACGTGCATTTGCTAGTGTTTCTGACAGCCAATTAAACAGCCTATGGATGTCAGCAACGCCAGAGTTAGAGGTATCCTGCTGCTGCCGTCTCAAGTCAGCTTCATGCCCAAGTGAGCCAACAGGCTGTGGGGACTCTGAAGGGAAGAAGAAAGAGCCATCTCTTACAGTTTGGAAGCCAAGCATAAAATTAAAAAATATATATATGTATATAGATACATACAACTAAAATTTAATTATAATTTGACATTTATAGGCAAGAGCTCAATCAAACCACCTGCTACGTGTTTACAAGTATATCCACCCCTTACTTTCCAAACATAACTGATTCTAAAATTTTGCACACAGGTCAAAATTCCCATTAAATGAAGTTTATCTTCATCATATTTTGAAAAATTCTATTAAGAAATGAGCTCAGATATCATGTTGGTAATGTGGATAATACATATAAATAACTATACTGTAGTTACCTTTTTAAACTCTACCACCAAAATCCTAAAAATCAACGAGATACTTGACAACACAAAAATGCGTATCCTTACTGTTTTGCAAAGTGTTCAAGAAGGGTATGCAGAGTACACTTAAATCTTCTAAAGAAACAACAAAAACCCATGACTTTGATTTTGATCTCTCCCGTAACATTTTGTACTAAGCTTATAACCTAAACTTTATCTTAAATGACTAGAATTCATAACAAAGCTGAGGTATTAAGAGATGCAAAATCATCCCAAAGAAATCTACACCAATCTTGCAGTAAGAACAAAAAGTATTAGGAGAGAAAACATATCAGACATGGCTTCAAGCAAGTATAAATGTGGGTTATATGCACCACCAATATATTTAAAAACTTGTAAACAGAGTAGACATTCAGAAAGTCATAAGTACACTTAAATCTTCTAAAGAAACAACAAAAACCCATGACTTTGATTTTGATCTCTCCCGTAACATTTTGTACTAAGCTTATAACCTAAACTTTATCTTAAATGACTAGAATTCATAACAAAGCTGAGGTATTAAGAGATGCAAAATCATCCCAAAGAAATCTACACCAATCTTGCAGTAAGAACAAAAAGTATTAGGAGAGAAAACATATCAGACATGGCTTCAAGCAAGTATAAATGTGGGTTATATGCACCACCAATATATTTAAAAACTTGTAAACAGAGTAGACATTCAGAAAGTCATGTGCTTTAATACTTAAGGAGGGTAAAGCTAAGGTAGATGTTGCAATTTAGGTAGTGCATACTATACCACAGTCCCCCAAATTTAGAAACAAGGTACATACTGTACCTAGTTATACAAAATTACAGAGAAGGTAAAATAATCTAGAGAGACAGAAAGCAGACCAGCAATGGAGTAGAAATGACAAATTCAAAGAAAGACAAGGCAACATTTGAAGGTAATGAGAATATCCCATATATTGGAATGGGAGTAACAACAGCTATAAAAAACTGATCAAAGTGTACACTTAAAATGAGTACACTGTATGTAAATCACACTTTAGAAAGTTGATATTAGAGGGGATAGGGGAAACAGAAGGCCACCTCTTAATAAAGTGAGTGGGGAACTTCCCTGGTGGCACAGTGGATAAGAATCCGCCTGCCAAAGCAGCAGACACGTGCTCTATCCCTGGTCTGGGAAGATCCCACACGCCATAGAGAAACTAAGCCCGTATGCCCGAACTACAGAGCTTTGCGTGCTGCAACTACTGAAGCCCATGAGCCGGGGCCTGAGCTCCACAACAAGAGAAGACCAACACTGCAACTAGAGCAGCCCCCGCTTTCCACAGCTAGAGAAAGCCTGCACACGGCAATGAAAGACCCAGCGCATCCAAAAATAAACGAATAAAATTTAAAAAACAAATAAAGTAAGCTCACCACCAAATGAAGACTAGCATATTTTAAAAGTTAGAATCCAACTTTTAAATCTTTACTTTCAGAATCAGAAATAAAGTGTGCAAATGACTATAAATGAACCAAGGGAGGAACACCTAGCCATGCCTGTCTGACGTCACTAGCTCTGCTTTAACTGTTCTGTCCGTCTCCCCAGCCCCTCTCTTCCCTGTTTCTCAGCTGGTCCACTATAACTAGCATGGCTTTCCCACCATTTTAATTTTTGATAAAGCCTGATTTCTGCCCACAAGTATTTTTTCACATCTACAAATTAGCCACTTATCTGCTAAAATGGTGCCAAAATTTAACTATCTTGCCCATTATGTGTTCAGTGCTAGGAAATAGGAATGATGCTTAACAGTCAGTCGAAAGTGACTTCAAAAATGGATCAGTGAACTACGTAACTTTAGATAAAATTACTTAACTTCTAAGATGCTTTTCTTTACCTGTAAAATAAGGATAATAATGTCTACCAATCAAGAACTAAATGAGTGTATACACGTAAAGCAGCTAGCAAACAGTAAGCACTTAACTCTCAAGACAGAAGTCAACAGTATATGACAGTATGGATCAGTAAACACCATTGGGCTCAGAACAGAACAGAAATCCAGAAGGGAAAAGAGATGAAAAGTATCAAGGAACAGAACAGCCAGAAAGCTAAGGAGGGATTGCAACTTCAAAGACACAAGGCTTGAAAGAAATGAAAGATGTTTTGTGGGAAAAGAAAGAAGTACCAGGCTGACCATTATTATGTATTCTAAGAGTGCCTGTTGGGGAGAGTGGGAAACAGGGCTACTCAGGCTGGACATGGCCAAGCTATAGCAAAGCCTTGAAAGCTGAGATGGTTTGCAAATTAGTAAAACAATATTGAGAAGAACATGATACTGAAATTAGCATTAGAAGCAAGGAAGGCCATCTAGTACAGGGTCAAGGATGAAACACTGGAAAGAGAAACAGATCAAGTGAAGAAAAAACCCTGAAAGTTACTGAAAAGAACAGCACTGTCAAACAGAACTTTCTGCCCTGTGCTGTTCAGAACAGCAGTGTGGCTGGTGGAATGTAGCTGGTATGTAACACAGGAAATGAATTCTTATTTCATTTTAATCAATGTAAATTTAAATAATTTAATCTTAAACTGAATAGTGCAGGAAGAGAGGAAGTAAAGGAGAACAGAGGAGTGAAAAGTAACTGAGGTTACAGAGACGGATTAGAGAACAATATAACAAGGGCACTAACCTAGTCAGTTCTGAGACATGCTGAATTAGAAAACACAGGAGTAAAGCTGCTTAGTAAGAAACAGGAGGACAGTCAGATCTACTGTAATTAACAAAAACAGCAGCAGTACAAAATGTACTGAATGCAAAGGGACACATTTCATGCTTATAGACTAGCAGTGTTAAAAATCTAGATGAAAAGATCCTTTAAATTACTAGCAATATTGAAACACTTAAGAGAATTTGTCTCTGTCACCTAAAAACAAGAAAAATAGAAAAAATAAAAACCCAAACAAATTACTGGACTCCTAGGGTAGGAAAAAGAGTGTGCATCTAAGAAATTTTAAAGCTCAGAAGGCTCTTTTCATTAATGAACATTCTAAAAGAACTCAATATTCAATTTTGTACTTTTCCAATTATAAAAGTAAAGAAATATTAAAGGGAAGCAGCTCCAATTAGGAAAGTGATAGCTAAACATACTTTATTTTCTTATTTTAGCATCAAGTGACACAATTCAGAAATCTGATATACAAGGACAAGAGCTGGCAAATATTTTCTGTAAAGGATCACCGAGTAAATATTTGAGGCTTTGTGGACCATACAATCTGTCTCAATTGTGCCATTATGGTGTAAAAGCAGCTAAGTACACAGAAGCAAATAGGTAAGGCTGTATTCCTATAAAATCTCCTTTAGGAAAACAGGGGACTGGCTGGATTGGCTCTCAAGCTATAATTTGCAAACCCTTGTTATGAGGAGAAAAGATAGAACTGCTTAACTATGTTTTTGGTTGTTACTTTTACACTATATGAAAGCAATTCTGATATTTTACCTTCATACAGATGGCAATTTTCAGATAAATTACTGGTTTTGGCAAGCTTTCTTGTATTTTCAGGTAGATCCTCAAGCTTCCTCTTCACAGTTTTGCTTCTCATATCTTCTGTGTCTGAGTCCCCACCCACGTTTTTTTTCTTACACTGAATTAAATTAATCAATTCTTTGACTCTGTCCTTATCATAATCCAAAGAGTGAGATGACTTCTGCTTTCCAGATAAAATAGTTTCACCCCTTGAGTTATTTCGTTTTCCAAATTTCATTTTTGTACCATTCATTTCTTCTTCTTGGCCTTCATAATCTGAAAGTGGACTAAACTGTTGAAGTTTTCTATTTTCTTCAAATAGCTCTTTTAATTTATAAATAGATAACTGATACATTTCAGGTCGAAAAATATAGGTATGCAAACAATTATCAATATGGGATTTATTTTTTGGAGCTGAATATAAGAACTTTTTATCATCTAATCGTGAATCATACGGAAACATGATAAACTCTCGTTTACCTGAACCAAAACCTCTCTTAAAAAATTCACTTACATACTTCTCAACAACAGAATGAAAATTTATAGTATTTATATTTTTGAATTCCTTTCGACACTGAATCAAAGCAAATTGTAAAAACTGAGTTATTTTTAACACATCTGACATGCTCTCATGTTTCTCCTGAGGTGCTGCACTGGTTGAACCCTTTTGCACTGTAAACAAACAAAAAAAGCAAACCATGTTAGTAATCAAGAAACTAGACAAGTACAGATCTACATATTGTCAGAGCAGTGTAACGACACTCATATATTAACGGTGGACCAAACCAGTATGTACCCTAATGAAAAGTGAAAGTGAAAGTCATTCAGTCACGTCGGACTCTTTGCAACCTCATGGACTATACAGTCCATGGAATTCTCTAGGCCAGAATACTGGAGTGGGCAGCCTTTCCCTTCTCCAGGGGAGCTCCCCAACCCAGAGAATCAAACCCAGGTCTCCCGCATTGCAGGTGGGTTCTTTAGCAGCCTAACCACAAGGGAAGCCAAAGAACACTGGAGTAGGTAGCCTATCCCTTCTCCAGGGGATCTTCCAGACCCAGGAATCGAATCAGGGTCTCCTGCATGGCAGGTGGATTATTTACCAACTGAGCTATCAGGGAACTCCATATGTATCCTAATACATATATGTTATATAAGAATACACAAATAGCATGCCTCTAAGCCCAGGAGCATAAAATGGGCCAATAAGAAACTAAAACATGAAAATTACAGATTATTTTTAAAGGGAAGAACACCGGCCCATTGAAGATCGTTGTCATGTCCTTAGGCATCAACTAGTGGCAAGTAAAAGAGAAGAAGAAACAGAGAAAAGGGGCAAAATCTGAGGCTCCTAGAAAGACAGTCCTGCAAATGACTATGATGTCACTCCTTCCTGTTTTAACATAACAGACTTAACTTTACATGAACTCTATCCCCATAAGCAGATAGGCAGGCACTGAACTGCTACAATTGAGAATCTCTCTTCTTTCGTCTGCCATGGCCCAGGTCTTGAACGATCTTGGGTCCCCTATTAGGGACTGAATCCGGGTTCTCGGGAGAGAAAGCAGAGTCCTGACAAGTGAACTGCCAAGAAATTCCCATGAATCTCACTTTTAATCTAACAGTGAGAAGTTTACCTTAATACAGCATTAAAGTTCATTCTTAGAAATGGTGACTAGAAAAATTTCTCTAAAATAGTGTGAAGATTCTTATTAATTCTGAATGGTCCAATACGTAACCTAGTGCATGATGCACTTAACGTTACTAAAATTTGAATGCAAAAATGAACTAAGCTTAAAAAAAAAATCTTAAAATAGAAACCCTGAAAACCTAAGCTATATTACTGTAACAATTTCAATCAATGTTTAGTGAAAACACTGATAAAAATCAAAATAATTTTTCACAGAAACAAAAAAAGCCATATAATTTGTGTTTTATATGGTTAATACCTCGTAATATCTCCATTATTTCCCAAAACATGGTGTAAGAAGTTACCTGAAAATTTGCACTAAAATGCAGTTATCTATATGTAACTAGATTTAGATAGCCAATGAACTTACAAGGAATTATTCCTCTAGGTTCTTGAAATAGAAATAAAGCATGTAAAACTCGAGGCTTAGCAGTTTGATGTTCTAAAAAAAACAAGAGAAATGCATTAGCAATATGTGTTAATTTTGAAAAAGTTAAAGGAAAACCATAAAAATTTAAAGAGACCACCTACCATATGGAGGAACCATTTGATAAGGAGAGAGAAGAAAAAGGTATCCTCGGTCTCCCAAAGGTTTAACAAGAACCTGCATTTTTAGAAGAAGGAAGAAGTTGAATCTACTTTATTATTCACCGGAAGGCAGAAACATAGCAAGCAGTTCCTACTAATTGTAAGGAAAGCAAAAAGTTTTTATCTTTTTAAGGAAAGTACTGCTACTGAATTAGATAAAAACCCTACCAATTCTCCGTGAACTAGAATTCAACTAATTAAGAATTCCTTAAGTTTTCAGTTTTAATGAGAAAATATTACTGAAAGAGTTCTAAGTAACTGTTAAATCAACTTGCTGATTTTCCCTCAAAACTAAAAGAACCAAACAAAAACTAAAACTTCAATTATTTTCCTCAGCAACTCAGAAGCCATGTTAAAAATTGCCAAGGTGTTGTGCTACATACATGTTGGAGATACGAAACAAGCAGGACCAAATGCTGCCTTTCAAGAGCTCAGGCTAATTTCAAATGCGAAGTGTTGCTATAATCTATTTCTTCACATATTTAAGGAACATCTTTCACATGTAAAGTAATCCTGCCTTACCAGAGATAACGTGAGAGACAAGCAGCACAAGATCCTTGATCAAAAGAAGTTTATAACTGGGTGGTGAAAGTAACACAAGAAATATCAATAATTAGATAGACAGGAAAGGTCTCCAAAAGTTTTACAATGCAACAGAAAGGGAAAACATACTTAAGAGTGTATGGGAAGTGGAGTTCAAAGGATGGGTACATTGCCAAGGGCCTACGATTGTGGGAAAGACATTTCAATAGAGGCAACAACACGAGCAAAGGCAGAGTTACATGATAGATAGTTTGCAGGCATCAGAGTACTTACGACTGGCCAAGGGTGAGCAGAGACTAGAAGAAACATTAAGACAAATCTAGAAAGATCAAGGGCTAGATTGTAAGAAGACAAAAATGCCAAGTTAGCCAGAAATGCCCTGGAGAGAATACCCTTTTGAGCTGAAGTGTTTCCCTAAAAAATACAGAAAACTTGATAGCACTGGAGGAAAGAAAACAACATAATGCAAAGAACTCAGTTCACAGACTGCTGCAATAGTTCACAGTATTTTTCGGATTAAAGAAAGGGTGTACTCAGTGAAGGAAGAACTGAGTATGGCAGCAGAATGTAAAGGGACTCTGGATTCTGGAAGAAAATTTGTGCTACGTAAATTTCCATAACACAAGTCCAGTAAACAAAGTCTGTCTAAGAACCAGTAATTTAAAGGGCTAAAGTAACTACGCTATCATTTACATTTAATAAAAGCACTGCTTGAAAACCCAAAAGTACAGTGGACAACGCATCTGCAAAATTTGTTTCAGATTTAAAACCTTAAATGTTTTATGTATCCTTTTTAACATTTTGCCCAAACTCTTGGTTTGTCAGAACAGAAAACTGGGAGATGTGAATAACAGCTTCGTGTTTTGTGGTTGCTGAGAAAAAACACAATTAGATTTATTTAACTTATCACCCACTGCAAATGCCAAGGGTTTGTTTTTTTTTTTAACCCCCACTGGCTTAGTGGCCTAAAGACTTTAGTTCCCTAAAGGGAGTTAATGTCCCCAGAGACCCATGAAGCACAGGGACTCTACACTCAGAAACAACTCAGGCAGACAGAAGCCCCAGCATCAAACCAAAGAAACACTTTTCAGTCCTGCAGAAAAGAAAGCACCTGTGAATTCCATACCGATGCCTCTATTTATTACACCTTACTGCTTCCTCCTTCCTCAGAAAATACTATTACCCAGTCTGTGGATTTATATTACCAGATTCTACTACTGACATTTTGGCTTTCCAGACAATGTTACAGGAATGAAAACAAAGAGTATTAAAATATATAGTATTAAAAGAGTACTAAAAAATATAAAGCTCAGAATCTTAAATTGTCAAGCTTCTGAAAAAATAACATACCCTAAGTGAGATTCAGCAGACAAAAGAATCAAATATACAAGGGCTGCAGATTGGAATCATCATATAAAATATATAAAATAACATGCATGAAATGTTTAAAGAAATACTATAGCAGAACTGAAAACATGTTCACACAGAAACTGGCATACACATGTTCACAGCAGCAATATTCTTAATAGCTAAAGAGTGGAGACAATTGATGAATGGACAAACAGAATGTGGCATTTTCCATAGAGTGAAATAAAGGAGATGAAGTAGTGATACATACCATAATAAGGATGAGTCCTTAAAGTATTATGCTAAGTGAAAGAAGGCACTAAAGGCCACATATTACTTGATCACATTTATATAAAATGTCCACAATACAAAAAATCATAAAGACAGAAGTAGATTACTAGTTGCCAGAGACTGGTTGCGGGGGAGAGGTGGGTGAGGGAAGAATATGGAGTAAATGCTTAGTGAACAGGAAGTTTCTTTTGGGGGTGATGAAAATATTCTGGAAAAATATAGTGGCAATGGTTGCATAACATTGCAAATTCATTAAAAATCACTTAACTGTATATTTTTAAATGGCTAAAACGGTGAGTCAGTTAAGAAACATAACCAAGGGAACATCAGAATATAATCTCTACCTCCTAGAAGGGTCTCTGGCACATAATAAATCTTTCTGAAAGAATTAACAAGAATCTGTTTAAAAAAGAAAAACTAAAAAGGTAGATCTCAAAAAGAACCTAAGATAGATTTTAGAAATTGAAAATAAATTCTGTGAAATTAGAAACTCAATAAATTGATTAAACAGCGGGTAAGACACAGCTAAAAATAGAATTTGCAATCTAGAATATACCTATGATAAAATTACTAAAAAAATGCAGTACAAATAAGGCAAAAAACACAAGACAGACAGGGAGAACAGAATGATGTTTCAGAGTCCTAAGAAGTCAATCAAAAGAGATAGAAGGAGACATATAATCCGAGAGATAATGACTAAAACATTCTTAGTTATTAGAAATAAAGATATAAATCTATAAACATGAAAAAATATACACCAAGCTGGATAAATAAGAAATCTACACCTAGATATATTTAATGTAACTGTAAAACATCAGAGACAAAGAAAGAATTTTAAAAGCAACCAGAAAAAAACAATGACCTACAAAGAAACCACCATTAGACTACAACTAGAACTCTCAACAAAAATAGAAGCCAGAAGACATTGTAGCATATACAGTCAAAGTGGTAAGAGACAATAGCTGTCAACCAGAATTTTATCCCTAGGATTTAACAATAAAATGATACTCAATGAAACGATGCTCATTTTTCTCAAATCCAGAGGGGGCATGTACAAAAACTGAACACAGAGTTTTATAAAGTCAAATCTCAAAAAAATTTCAAATAATTACCTATCTTGATTTCAATGCAATTCAAAGAAAAAAAATGTATTCACATACACTTGAAATTTTAAAAATATACCTCTACATCATGTGACAAACGAAGTCATAATGGAAACTTTAAAAAACACTTAGAACTGAATAATAACGAAAATACTACATGTTAAAACATGTGGAAAGTAACTAAAAAAGTACCTGGAACTCAAAGTTCATTGATCATTTTCTCTTATGTAAGAAGTCAGAAATAACTAAATACCACCACCCCGCCCAAGTAGACTAACAGTTTAAATTAATAAACCAGGAAAACAAAGGTACAGTGGAGGATCAAAACCAAAATTTGGTTCTTCAGATGAATAAAGGCAACAAACCTTTGGTGAAAAGTACTAGTAAGAGACAGCATGAAAGTGAAAGTGAAGTTGCTCAGTCGTGTCCGACTCTTTGCAACCCCATGGACCGTAGCCCACCAGGCTCCTCCCTCCATGGGATTCTCCAGGCAAGAGTACTGGAGTGGGTTGCCACTTCCTTCTCCAGGGGATCTTCCCCACCCAGGGATTGAACCCTGGTCTCCTGCATTCCAGGCAGACATTTTAAACTCTGAGCCACCAGGGAAGTCCAAGAGACAGCATAATAAAATACTATTTGTAAAAATGCTCACAGTAGCTATTAAAAAGACTATAAAAATAATCCTCACTCAGTACTTTTTCTAAAAATAGAAATTGGACATTTTCTAAAAATTAATAAAACCATAATATACCTAAGTTGACTCAAGAAGAAATAGAAAACCTGAATTTTCTATTAAAAGAAATTGAATCACAAACCCATAAACATTTTACACACAGTTTTACAGTTAAGTGCCACTCAACATCCAAAGAACAGACTCTTCTCATTATATATACATCCATTTTGTGCAAAATGAGGGAACACTACCTACAATTCTAGGAAGCTACATAACCTTGCTACAGAAACTAAATCAGAAGAATACAAGAAAGAAAAATTGTAGGCAGATCTCACCCATCATCACAGGTACAAGACTCCTAAACAAAACATTCACACAATAAGCCAAGTATTTTTAAAGAGGGGATGGTATTCTAAACCAGAAGCACAGGAACAGTTTAACACTGAAAATAGATAAATGCATCTTATTAAGTTTATACAATAAATACTATGTGTGACAATAAATTTTATGTGTCAACTTCACTGGGCCACAAGGTGTCCAAATATTTGGTCAATCTTCATTCTGGGTGTTTCTGAGGATGTTTTGGGATGAGTTAACTGTACAGATAGGTACACAGATAGAATAAAGCAGGCTGTCCTCTCCAATGTGGGTGAGTCTCATCAGTTGCAGGTCTGATTAGAACAAAAATGCTTACCGTTCCTGGAATAAGAGGAAATTTTTCTTTCCTGCCTGCCTTTGAGGTGGCACACTGGTTTTTCTCCTACATTTGAAATATCAGTTCTTCCTGGCCTCAAGCTTGCCAGTCCCTAGATTGAAACTGTCAGATCTCCTGGTTCTGAAACACTTGAATTCAGACTGTAAACTATGACATCAGCTCTCCTGGGTCTCTAGCTTACCAACTACAAGCCTTGAGACTTTTTCAGACTCCATAACTGTGAAAGCCAATGTTTTATAATAAATCTCTTTCTATCTGTATAGAGTTGACACTTGAACAATGTAGGGGTTAGGGGAACCAACCCCCATGCAGTTGAAAAATATGCATATGACTTTATAGTTGGCCCTCTAAGTCCACGGTTCTGCATCTGCAGATCCAAGCAACCATGGATGATGCAGTACTGTAGTACATATTTAATGAAAAAATTTGCACACAAGTAGACTTGCATAAGTTTAAACCAAAGCTGTTAAAAGTATCAACTGTATATCCTATCAGTTCTGTTCCTCTGGTATAACTCTAATACACCATGTAACCATCTCAATAAATAAATACAGAAGAATTCAATAAAATTCAAAACCCACTGAAGGTTAAAAAATAAAGAAGGAAAAACATTAATAAAGGTAACTATGAAAAACCTACTGCAAGGTCCCAATCTAATGGTTAATGTTAATCTTCTGAAGATCAGGAAGATAAGAATGCCTAATCACTTCTATTCAACATCATACTAGAGATCCTAGATTAGAGAGGGGGGGGAAAAAAATGGTGCTCCCGGAAAGTGAAACATATAGAGCAATCCCAAAGAATGAACAAAAATGAACAAATTATTCAAATTTCATATACTGATCTGACATAAATATTATTTTTATACATAAATATCAATTACATTTCTAAATACACAATCAAATGTATTGAAATGGAAAATACTGTTTACAACAGCATCAAAAAAGCAAAATGTCTGGTGATAAAATAAAAAATGAGCAAGACTTATATTCAGAAAATTATAAAATTCTGTTAAAAGAATACCCTTATGAGAGAAGATAAAACCATATTACATGGATATGGTCTTTGTTCATGGATAAGACCATATCACAAAGATGTCAATCCTCTTGAATTTGACTCACCAGTTTAACACAATTCCAATTTTTAAATTCCAATGGGGATTTGTTTTTGTGGGGGAGTGGTGAGGAACTAACAAGCTTATTCTAAGATTTTTTGAAAAAAGTAAACCAATTCTTAAGTTTTGGGGGGAAGGAAAAAAAAGCTCAATCTCAAATAGCAAAACACTCCAAAAGCAATGAAAAAAGTGGGCAATTTGCCCTATCAGAGGCTGGACTATTCAGTAAATGGTTCAGGAACAACTTATTAGATACATATTGGGGAAAAAAATGAGATTGGATTCCTTTTGTGGTTTGTATCATACAAAAGTTAAAAAAAAAACATATACATATATATGTTTTTAAGTTATGTGTCAGATGCCTATTAGAATTACCTTGCAATTTTTGGAAAAATACAAATGCCAGGTATTGCTTTTTTTCCTCCAGATATTTTTCTAATGGGCAGTTATGTTTAAAAACACCTGGACTATATGATTATCTTTTACTTTTTACCTAGTTTCACTTTTTCTGTTTCATATTCAGTGTTCCCATTTCATTTAGTTTGTTTTCCAATTTCCCTCTTTTTTTGATGTTCTTTCTCAAGCCTCTATCAAGTGTAGTAGAAAAACTTTTGTATACAAGCATATAATATGTATAATATATATATTCAACAAAATTTAAGAATTTTTGCCTAACAAAAAATTTATGACATTTTGAATCCACTTGTTTGACTTAGTATGAATAGAATGCTAGATTTCTAATAAAAAATAAACCAGATACGCAACAAGCAACAAAGGTTTAATGTATAGCATAGGGAACTACAGTCAGTATCTTATAAAAACCTATAATGGAAAATAATTTCAAAAATAATATATGTGTATATGTATAACTGAATCACCTTGCTGTGCTCCTGGAACACTATAAGTCAACTATACTTCAATAAAATACATATATANGTATAGCATAGGGAACTATAGTCAGTATCTTATAAAAACCTATAATGGAAAATAATTTCAAAAATAATATATGTGTATATGTATAACTGAATCACCTTGCTGTGCTCCTGGAACACTATAAGTCAACTATACTTCAATAAAATACATATATATTAAGGGAAAAAAAGCTAAGTGCCAAAGGAAAAATTATAACATTCAAAAAAATGTAGGATAATAGGATCTCTAAGATCTAGGAGCAAGGAAAAGATTTCTTAAGCAAGTCACTAAGAGTACTTAACATTTAGACAGACAAATTTAGTTGCATTACAGTTATGAACATCTGTTCTCCAAAAAACACTGTGAATAAAGTAGAAAGGCAAGTGTAAATTATGAAAAAAAAAAAAAAATTACAGCACACAGCTGAGTATTAGTGCCCAAATCTGAAACTCCTCTAATTAATTAAAAAAAAAGCACAAGCCACTCTATATTGAAATATAATCTGCAAAAAATACTGCATCACTATGCTATATAACTGAAACTAGCACAGTACTATAAATAACCATACTAAAAACCACAAGACACTGAAAAGGAAAAACTGGCAATCGAACATTAAAAGACATTTAAAGTCTGACTATATCAAGGAATTATGATGATGTGAGTTAATGGGAACTTGTTGGTACTGAGGGTATAAACTGGTACAATCACTTAAAATAAAATGCATTATTTTGTAAAGCCAGTCATATGTTATGATTCAGTAATTCTACTTCTAAATAATAAATCTAATATACTAAATGTATACCTGAGAGAAAATTACCCTGTACACATACACCAAGAGACTCAAAATATTCCTATCAGAGACAATATTCAAATTTAGGAACATTTCTCTCGTATTTTTTGTTATACTAAAGTCAACTTTAAGAAATTTGACTTCACTGTGTTGTACACCTGAAACTAACACAACATTATAAATCAAGTATACTTCAATAACTTTTTTAAAAAAAGAGCTAATTTCACTGACCATCAACTGAAAGAGAGTTTAGTATTTTACTTATCTTATAAATATCCCTGTGGGAAAATACAACTTTCCTGAATTCTGTGTCCCTGCAAAAAGCCCTAGCCTTCTGACATGCAGAAATGTATATAGAGAATGTTTGTTTTCATTTCTTCCAGAAATATTACACTCTTCACACATTTTAAGAATTACATCTATAGACAATTACCTAGTTAACTACTCTGATCCAAAATGATACATTTCTCCTATCTCCCTAAAAGTGCTAAGTGAGCACACAAAAGTTTACAGTACAGATTAGGTTCCTAGGTTAAGTCCCAAGGTGCCTGGAAGACTGAAGAGCTATCTCCCTAGGTATTTAGGTCCAAGAGGGCTAACTGGCTCCAGAAGAGATTTTATTCACCAAAGGTTGGAGTTAACATTCATTACATTCTCAAGGATATCTTTTCAGGACAGAAGGGAAACACCTGCCTCCTTCCCTTTATGAAGGAAAAATCATCTTCCCCCTTGCCTATGGCATGTCCAACTACTTGCATAAAGTAGCTGACCAGAGTCTGGATGCACTGCCCTAAGGGTACGAAACAGAGCAAAAGAGAAGCAACACATGGATTACCTACTATGAGGTGTTCACTGAATTTCTCTGATCCAGAATATCTCCTGTATATACTCAGGATAAAATTATTTAGAACCCAAGAGTCCCTAATGTACCTCCCATTATTACGACAACTATGAAGGATGTAGCTATAATTAGAGTAATTCCCAATGGGGCTTGCAGGAAAGGGGGGAGCTATACAAAGTGTCAGTTCATTAGATTCCTGTGGTGTATCCTTATTGAATGCCTGTGCCTTCTAAGACAGAGGATCTTACTTTACTTCTTGATTCTGGGAAGACCCAGTCCTCCACAAACCTAACCTTATACTTGCTCAGGTGAAGAACAAAATATTAGTATCTTTCCTATCCTGATTTTCACTATTAGGCACTAAACAGATGTTGTATTTTTGTGATAAACTCCTCACTGTCGAGATTCACAAATATGCATTCTATGATATTCAAGAACTGAACAGATTTGGATAAGTCAATATTCCACTATATCCAAACCGACTACCTAAACTTTCACTTAATGAACTCAGGAACTGAATAGATTTTGATCATGAGGAATACTTGTATCACAGATGAGCTTGGTGGGGGGGGTGGGGGGATAAGAAAAACAAAGATAAATCTAAATGGATGTCCATATATATGTAAATGTGCATATTTGTGTGTTCAAAGATGCCTAACCTACAGGTTTATACCTGGTCTCAAAGAGTTATTGCTAATAAGTGTACAGACTCTGCCTATAAGTTCTGTATATAATTTGACTGTATATAATTTGACCTATAAACGATGGATTGATTAAGCAAATGTATAACTATATAATGAAATTCTATGTAGTCATCTATAAAGTTGCAAGTTCTAAAAAAAAAATCACTGATACAACTTTCCATTTGACTACTGGGAAACCAAGGCTCAAAAAATGAGGAGTAAAAAGACAACTGCTGATAACTTTGTGTTAAACAGCATACTTGTGCAAAAAAACTTCTATTCCTCACTACTGGAATGTCCATTAAACATTTGAACACAAGCTCACCTACCTCATGTTAACAGAAATCCTGGAATAATAGCCACTCTTTCCTGCAATCACCTCCTCTCCTTCAACTAACCTATACATAGTAGCATCACATAACCATTTTCTATTCATTTCTGAATCCATCACAGTCTGATGCCTGAACTAGTAATCCCTCCACCCAAACTCAATATACTCAATATGCACTAAATTAGATACTACCTAGTAAATACCCCTTAAAATGATCTCTTCCTTATCCTTTCTCATCACACCTACCATTACTCTAAATGGTAGTTTCCTACCTCATCTCCCTTCTCAATTCATTGTCTACAGAGAAACCTAAGTAAATTTCAAAACACAGCTCTGATCACATTACATACATCATCAAAATCTCATCCCATTCTTTAAAATCTACTTCTATAGTATCAAGTCCAAATGTACAAACATTTGAGCACAACACAGCCCCCTACACACTTTTCTAGCCCTATTTTCTACCACTTTACCCTCTAATATTTTTATACTTTCAACCTCATCAAGGGCCTTGTTCTTTCACAATCTTCAAATACAACATAGTCTCTATTGAAACAAATGAGTAACTCCATTCACCACATTACCCAGGAAAATAGTCTGTCTCATTCTTTACCAAACTATATACCCTGCATAAAAATGGGATAATAAGTACTTGCTGAATATCACAGTCACAAAACACAATCAAGATACTTCATGGAAAAGACTGAGGATCTAGTGTCACGGCTAAAAAAGAACAGCACCAAAGGCCATAATAAAACACTTTTAACCAAATGGCAGCAACAGAGACTTCATGGTATTTTCAGAGGCAAAAATGAAATAAACTGAAATATTATCATAATCACTTATTAATATGCACGTTTCTAAGGAAGGAGGAGGAACATCTGAAAACCTTTAACTCACAAGTTTCTCCTTCTCTAGTTTCTGCAGCAAACTCTCCATGTTACTTCCAATCCTTGTCTTTTCTACAACTTCATAAAGGCTGCAATACATTCCATTCTTCAAAACTGACATAAAAAATACACAGTTAGTATTCAAATCAAGTCTGCTTCTTATACACTGTAATAAAATTAAATTGCTCTACCTTCATTTGGACCAAAGTAAGTTTCTTTATAAAATAGTGCTGGAGGGATTTTCTGTTTCAGTTGATCCATACTCATAACTGTTTCAACATCTAACTTCTCAGGACTGAAAGAAAATTGAAAAGGCTTATTTGCCTTATCTGTATTTTTAACTCTAGTCATATTCTCTCTCAATCACTCTCTCTGTCTCTCAGACACATATATCTGGATGGAATACAGATGAGCATATTTATTAATATCATACTTGATATTTGATATGTGAAGTTCACATGTATATACGGGTAGCTAAATAAATAGCCCAGCAATATTACCAACCTTCTTTCTTTAAGCCAGAAGCTAATATCAATTTTATCAGCCACAAGGGATAAAAATAAAAAGTTGTCATTTTATTAAAGGTAATTCAAGTATGAACAGTTAAATTGCTCTTCTACCATTTATGAGGGCCCATAACATTTACCGTGGTGTAGCAAAAGATCATTTTACATCTTTCTATTCCAACTTATGTTGCAAAGGACTGAAAACAGCCTATAAATTTTAACTAAACTCACCACATCATGCTGTTTTCAGTCTATCATGTTCAAATTGTTAAATAAAAAATGTATCTACTTAGGACAAAACTTTGAAAAATCACTATTAATATTTAAATCACTAAGAAACAGTTTTATGCCATGAATGCATATAACTATTTAGCCTATCTGCAAATCAAAACAGAAAAGCAGAGAGCTTTTTTAACCCAAGTTTCCAAGTTATCATATCAATCTTTTTTTAAAAAAAAAAAAAAAAGCACAAGCCACTCTATATTGAAATATAATCTGCAAAAAATACTGCATCACTATGCTATATAACTGAAACTAGCACAGTACTATAAATAACCATACTAAAAACCACAAGACACTGAAAAGGAAAAACTGGCAATCGAACATTAAAAGACATTTAAAGTCTGACTATATCAAGGAATTATGATGATGTGAGTTAATGGGAACTTGTTGGTACTGAGGGTATAAACTGGTACAATCACTTAAAATAAAATGCATTATTTTGTAAAGCCAGTCATATGTTATGATTCAGTAATTCTACTTCTAAATAATAAATCTAATATACTAAATGTATACCTGAGAGAAAATTACCCTGTACACATACACCAAGAGACTAAAAATATTCCTATCAGAGACAATATTCAAATTTAGGAACATTTCTCTCGTATTTTTTGTTATACTAAAGTCAACTTTAAGAAATTTGACTTCACTGTGTTGTACACCTGAAACTAACACAACATTATAAATCAAGTATACTTCAATAACTTTTTTAAAAAAAGAGCTAATTTCACTGACCATCAACTGAAAGAGAGTTTAGTATTTTACTTATCTTATAAATATCCCTGTGGGAAAATACAACTTTCCTGAATTCTGTGTCCCTGCAAAAAGCCCTAGCCTTCTGACATGCAGAAATGTATATAGAGAATGTTTGTTTTCATTTCTTCCAGAAATATTACACTCTTCACACATTTTAAGAATTACATCTATAGACAATTACCTAGTTAACTACTCTGATCCAAAATGATACATTTCTCCTATCTCCCTAAAAGTGCTAAGTGAGCACACAAAAGTTTACAGTACAGATTAGGTTTCTAGGTTAAGTCCCAAGGTGCCTGGAAGACTGAAGAGCTATCTCCCTAGGTATTTAGGTCCAAGAGGGCTAACTGGCTCCAGAAGAGATTTTATTCACCAAAGGTTGGAGTTAACATTCATTACATTTTCAAGGATATCTTTTCAGGACAGAAGGGAAACACCTGCCTCCTTCCCTTTATGAAGGAAAAATCATCTTCCCCCTTGCCTATGGCATGTCCAACTACTTGCATAAAGTAGCTGACCAGAGTCTGGATGCACTGCCCTAAGGGTACGAAACAGAGCAAAAGAGAAGCAACACATGGATTACCTACTATGAGGTGTTCACTGAATTTCTCTGATCCAGAATATCTCCTGTATATACTCAGGATAAAATTATTTAGAACCCAAGAGTCCCTAATGTACCTCCCATTATTACGACAACTATGAAGGATGTAGCTATAATTAGAGTAATTCCCAATGGGGCTTGCAGGAAAGGGGGGAGCTATACAAAGTGTCAGTTCATTAGATTCCTGTGGTGTATCCTTATTGAATGCCTGTGCCTTCTAAGACAGAGGATCTTACTTTACTTCTTGATTCTGGGAAGACCCAGTCCTCCACAAACCTAACCTTATACTTGCTCAGGTGAAGAACAAAATATTAGTATCTTTCCTATCCTGATTTTCACTATTAGGCACTAAACAGATGTTGTATTTTTGTGATAAACTCCTCACTGTCGAGATTCACAAATATGCATTCTATGATATTCAAGAACTGAACAGATTTGGATAAGTCAATATTCCACTATATCCAAACCCACTACCTAAACTTTCACTTAATGAACTCAGGAACTGAATAGATTTTGATCATGAGGAATACTTGTATCACAGATGAGCTTGGTGGGGGGGGTGGGGGGATAAGAAAAAAAAGACAGAGGATCTTACTTTACTTCTTGATTCTGGGAAGACCCAGTCCTCCACAAACCTAACCTTATACTTGCTCAGGTGAAGAACAAAATATTAGTATCTTTCCTATCCTGATTTTCACTATTAGGCACTAAACAGATGTTGTATTTTTGTGATAAACTCCTCACTGTCGAGATTCACAAATATGCATTCTATGATATTCAAGAACTGAACAGATTTGGATAAGTCAATATTCCACTATATCCAAACCGACTACCTAAACTTTCACTTAATGAACTCAGGAACTGAATAGATTTTGATCATGAGGAATACTTGTATCACAGATGAGCTTGGTGGGGGGGGTGGGGGGATAAGAAAAAGATAAATCTAAATGGATGTCCATATATATGTAAATGTGCATATTTGTGTGTTCAAAGATGCCTAACCTACAGGTTTATACCTGGTCTCAAAGAGTTATTGCTAATAAGTGTACAGACTCTGCCTATAAGTTCTGTATATAATTTGACTGTATATAATTTGACCTATAAACGATGGATTGATTAAGCAAATGTATAACTATATAATGAAATTCTATGTAGTCATCTATAAAGTTGCAAGTTCTAAAAAAAAAATCACTGATACAACTTTCCATTTGACTACTGGGAAACCAAGGCTCAAAAAATGAGGAGTAAAAAGACAACTGCTGATAACTTTGTGTTAAACAGCATACTTGTGCAAAAAAACTTCTATTCCTCACTACTGGAATGTCCATTAAACATTTGAACACAAGCTCACCTACCTCATGTTAACAGAAATCCTGGAATAATAGCCACTCTTTCCTGCAATCACCTCCTCTCCTTCAACTAACCTATACATAGTAGCATCACATAACCATTTTCTATTCATTTCTGAATCCATCACAGTCTGATGCCTGAACTAGTAATCCCTCCACCCAAACTCAATATACTCAATATGCACTAAATTAGATACTACCTAGTAAATACCCCTTAAAATGATCTCTTCCTTATCCTTTCTCATCACACCTACCATTACTCTAAATGGTAGTTTCCTACCTCATCTCCCTTCTCAATTCATTGTCTACAGAGAAACCTAAGTAAATTTCAAAACACAGCTCTGATCACATTACATACATCATCAAAATCTCATCCCATTCTTTAAAATCTACTTCTATAGTATCAAGTCCAAATGTACAAACATTTGAGCACAACACAGCCCCCTACACACTTTTCTAGCCCTATTTTCTACCACTTTACCCTCTAATATTTTTATACTTTCAACCTCATCAAGGGCCTTGTTCTTTCACAATCTTCAAATACAACATAGTCTCTATTGAAACAAATGAGTAACTCCATTCACCACATTACCCAGGAAAATAGTCTGTCTCATTCTTTACCAAACTATATACCCTGCATAAAAATGGGATAATAAGTACTTGCTGAATATCACAGTCACAAAACACAATCAAGATACTTCATGGAAAAGACTGAGGATCTAGTGTCACGGCTAAAAAAGAACAGCACCAAAGGCCATAATAAAACACTTTTAACCAAATGGCAGCAACAGAGACTTCATGGTATTTTCAGAGGCAAAAATGAAATAAACTGAAATATTATCATAATCACTTATTAATATGCACGTTTCTAAGGAAGGAGGAGGAACATCTGAAAACCTTTAACTCACAAGTTTCTCCTTCTCTAGTTTCTGCAGCAAACTCTCCATGTTACTTCCAATCCTTGTCTTTTCTACAACTTCATAAAGGCTGCAATACATTCCATTCTTCAAAACTGACATAAAAAATACACAGTTAGTATTCAAATCAAGTCTGCTTCTTATACACTGTAATAAAATTAAATTGCTCTACCTTCATTTGGACCAAAGTAAGTTTCTTTATAAAATAGTGCTGGAGGGATTTTCTGTTTCAGTTGATCCATACTCATAACTGTTTCAACATCTAACTTCTCAGGACTGAAAGAAAATTGAAAAGGCTTATTTGCCTTATCTGTATTTTTAACTCTAGTCATATTCTCTCTCAATCACTCTCTCTGTCTCTCAGACACATATATCTGGATGGAATACAGATGAGCATATTTATTAATATCATACTTGATATTTGATATGTGAAGTTCACATGTATATACGGGTAGCTAAATAAATAGCCCAGCAATATTACCAACCTTCTTTCTTTAAGCCAGAAGCTAATATCAATTTTATCAGCCACAAGGGATAAAAATAAAAAGTTGTCATTTTATTAAAGGTAATTCAAGTATGAACAGTTAAATTGCTCTTCTACCATTTATGAGGGCCCATAACATTTACCGTGGTGTAGCAAAAGATCATTTTACATCTTTCTATTCCAACTTATGTTGCAAAGGACTGAAAACAGCCTATAAATTTTAACTAAACTCACCACATCATGCTGTTTTCAGTCTATCATGTTCAAATTGTTAAATAAAAAATGTATCTACTTAGGACAAAACTTTGAAAAATCACTATTAATATTTAAATCACTAAGAAACAGTTTTATGCCATGAATGCATATAACTATTTAGCCTATCTGAAAATCAAAACAGAAAAGCAGAGAGCTTTTTTAACCCAAGTTTCCAAGTTATCATATCAATCTTTTTTTAAAAAAACAAATTAGTATTTATATTTAAGTTCTTATGGATCAAAGTAAAAGTTAAATGTAAGAAAAACAAAAACAAATTTTAAATGTAAGAACTGAATAATTAGCAACTAATATTGCTACTTTGTTACAATACAACATACTTACAGCTTGACAGGCAAAAAAGCACGAGTGGCTGACCTCAGAGAAATATAACACAAAAGCTTTCCTTTATTTAAAAGCTGTCCTTTCCACAACGTGTAGTTAAATTTATCTAAATAAAAAGAATAATGACACAACTCAGACTCTCGGCAGCCCAGAAACAAATACATGTTTACTAGATATAAGGGGAAAAATAATCCAGAAACAC
Source organism: Oreotragus oreotragus (assembly GCA_006410675.1). Lineage (NCBI taxonomy): Eukaryota > Metazoa > Chordata > Mammalia > Artiodactyla > Bovidae > Oreotragus > Oreotragus oreotragus. The sequence continues at coordinate 245,853 of SJYX01012126.1, forward strand.
AGTCTAACTAGATCACCAAAAAAAAAAAAAGTATTGACATTTCTATTTACAGAGAATTCAAACAATTGGATTTTTGTTTTGGGTATCTCTTTTCATACAAAATTATTCCAGATGAAAAAGATAACAAGTTTATTTGCCTACATGTCCTCCGATCAGAATGCTTAGGAGCAAAGACAACACAGTAATGCCCTCCTCTTTCCCCCTAAGGAGACGACACTAAATCCAGTCACCTATATGAACTCCACACAATGTCATCTAGGTTCCACTTGCGTTCTTTTCATTGTGGAGAAACTTGCAGATAGAAAATGTCAATATTGCTTTTAATCTTCTCTCTTTAATTCTAAATCTCTGATGAAATTAATACTTAAGTCTGAGTTATGAAGCTTGTTTTATTTTTTTTTATCTTTATCAATCAAAGCGCTACAATTCTTTGGACTATTCAGAGTACCAGCAGATTCTTAAAGGAGACCATATGTTTGGATGACCAAGCGTCAATGCTACATCTTAACACAGCCTCGAGTTTTTCCATACTTTGCAGAGTCTCATTCATTATAAAAACAAAGCACTTATTTTTTACTCAACATAATTCTTCTGATTTATAAAACTAAAGGAAAGAAATACAAGACTCTTACCTGTGTTTCTATCTGCATTAAAGCTGTTAGATCTACAAATAGATTTTTTAAAAGAAAACAGAAATATTACTGATTGCTAACAACATGAAAGTTAACATTCAGGCCTTGATAGAAATGCTATTTTTAATGGCATACTGTACAAAAAAGTTAAATCCATCCCTCCAAGTATGAAGAACAAATTACTTATTATAACATTTAATAAACCCAAGTCTACGTGGAAAAATCAGAATTACTTCCTTGCCTCAAAAATTTTCCCAAAAATACCCAGCAGGAGAGAATCTAGTCCTTTAAAGTCTCTGTCAATTACTTGATTATGGTGATGAGATTTGAAGAAACGGCCTCAATCATATTTAAACATGTTCATCATTCAATAAACATTTACTGAGTGTACGTGTTAGTCACTCAGTCGTGCCCAACTCTTTGCGACCCCATGGACTGCAGCCCACCAGGCTCCTCTGTCCATGAGATTTTCCAGGCAAGGATACTGGAGTGGGTCGCCATTTCCTTCTCCAGGGGATCTTCCCAACCCAGGGATTAAATCTGGGTCTCCTGCACTCCAAGCAAATTCTTTACCGACTGAGCTACAAGGGAAGCCCAAAATATTTACTAAGCTTCTATTATTTATTAGGCACAGTTCTGGATAACAGAATTACAAGGAGGCACAAAACCCTTGCCTTCACAGAGCTTACAGTCTCATAAGGAAAACAGAAATGTACAGTTTGCCAGAGGATGATCATTTTGTGCTCCGCAACAAGAAAAGCCATCACAACAACAAGCTCATGTACCTCAACTGCAGAGTTGCTTGCAGCAACTATTGTACAGTAACAAGACCCAGGGCTGTGCCCCCCCACCCCCACCCCCAAAAATGCATTTGAGGGAATTCCTGGCAGTCCAGTGGTTAGGACTCACTGCCGAGGGCCAGGGTTTGATCCCTGGTCAGGGAACTAAGATCCCTCAGGCTGTGTGGCAGCCAAAAACAAAACAAAAAACGGCACTGACACCAACTACACAAAGTTTCAATATCAGGGAAAAAAGGTTAATCAATGAGGTTTTAGTAAATTTTAGTTTTTATTTCCAGACATCTGTCTGATTTAATTCTTAAAAGTTATCACGGACATTCCAGTATTTAATGAATTTCAAGAGAAGCAAACAAAACGGAAAGTGGTCCTCCTAACTCAGCAGTGTAGGATAGGAAAATCTGGGTCTCCTGCACTCCAAGCAAATTCTTTACCGACTGAGCTACAAGGGAAGCCCAAAATATTTACTAAGCTTCTATTATTTATTAGGCACAGTTCTGGATAACAGAATTACAAGGAGGCACAAAACCCTTGCCTTCACAGAGCTTACAGTCTCATAAGGAAAACAGAAATGTACAGTTTGCCAGAGGATGATCATTTTGTGCTCCGCAACAAGAAAAGCCATCACAACAACAAGCTCATGTACCTCAACTGCAGAGTTGCTTGCAGCAACTATTGTACAGTAACAAGACCCAGGGCTGTGCCCCCCCACCCCCACCCCCAAAAATGCATTTGAGGGAATTCCTGGCAGTCCAGTGGTTAGGACTCACTGCCGAGGGCCAGGGTTTGATCCCTGGTCAGGGAACTAAGATCCCTCAGGCTGTGTGGCAGCCAAAAACAAAACAAAAAACGGCACTGACACCAACTACACAAAGTTTCAATATCAGGAAAAAAAGGTTAATCAATGAGGTTTTAGTAAATTTTAGTTTTTATTTCCAGACATCTGTCTGATTTAATTCTTAAAAGTTATCACGGACATTCCAGTATTTAATGAATTTCAAGAGAAGCAAACAAAACGGAAAGTGGTCCTCCTAACTCAGCAGTGTAGGATAGGTGACGACAGATTCTAAATGACAAGTAAGATTCACAAGTTTTACCTTGATGAAGGTACGAACTTCTGAGTTTGTATATCGTCTTTATAAGCAAAAGACACAACTGCGTATGGACACACGTGTCTTGGTCTTCGCCTTGGCTCATCAAAGACATACTCATAAAAATAATACTAAAAATAAGAAAACGCAGAGTTACCTCTCTTAAGAAGGCAAGAATTACAGTGGCACATTATATTTATCTGCCTCATATCTGAGAAACACAACATAACTGAAGTACCTCTAACGGAAAGTTATCTTTAAGCACTGCCTGTCAATTTATTTAAAATAATTTGTACTCTAATTTCATGATATAAAAATATTGTATACACACACACACACACACGTATTGTATGTATATATATATCTCAAATGCCAAGATACTAAAAAAGTTTACTTCTGAAGAGCTGACCACTGGGAATGTGCAACAAATCTCCTCAAGAAAATGTAACAAATGGAGCGTAACCTCCAGGTTAGCTCACAAAAGCCACTGATATGGAAATAAAACAGTAAAAACACAATCTCAAGCAAATCTACCACTATGCCCATTATTTCAAAGGAAAAACAGATTCTTGACTCCAGCCACAGACAAGGCAATACAGGGAAGGTGGTGGATTACAAACACAGCTGACAGCAATGCTACTGCCCAGGAGGCAATGCAATGCGTTAGTCCAGATGATTTTGGGGAATATAATTTTTGCTAAAAGGTCTTTTACCCACAGAGATTCTTCAAAAAACAAAGGAGAAAGTATAATTTTTTTTAAAGTAAATAAAGTAAAACATCAAAGGAAGGGAGAAAAAAAAAGAGAACACTTCCAGGGAGGTTAGCACCACGACTTTCATACACAATCCCTTTAGATGCACACATTTTTTTAAAAAAAAGAATAACATTCCTTTATAGTCAAATACCATATAAAACCATGAGTGATATCAAATATTATACTTTTAGGTATGTGTAGTTTACTGTAAATCAATTGTATCTGAATAAAGCTAAAAAATGAACTGCTTGGATTTCAGAAAAATACTAATAAAAATAGAATCTATCAAATCAGTGACACAAAGTGACAAGAATTGTAATTCAGGGGGCTTTAGCTTTACCTTAAAGGTTGAGTAATATTTTATCAGACAGGAATTTTCAGGCCATGAGAAACCAAGGCTTTAAAATGAAATATCTCTGAGGGCAGTAACCATACAAAACAACAGTCTGGAGGTCAATCTACAAGCAGGGAGAACTAGCAAGGCTAAGGAATCTGAATATCACCCTGAGGAGGACCATTGTACGTTTCTGGGCTGTCTTGGAAACACTGAACAAACAGCAATGCGAATCACTGAACAATGGCAGTGCTAAGTCTAGACTAGAGTGGTGGCCAGAGGGAACTGAAAGGGAGATATTTTAAAGTATTTAGTGACAAACTGATATGAGGTCATAACACTAAAGTGGATCCAGGCACCTACCTGAGTAAGCTCATAGGCTCTGTAAGCCAGAAGTGATGTAATTCTATTAACATTCTTCGACACATGACATTCATGCTTTGGTGTTGGGTCCGAAGCACTTTTATTTAATACAGATTCTGAACTTTTTACACCCATGGTGTCATATACACTCTTTATTTTACCCTAAAATAGAGAAAATCTTTCACGTCCATCAAAACCTTATCATTGACTGTATGACATTAATATGATAGTGTACCTCTGAATACAGATCACTTATAAGTATTTTTCTTTAATACTTGGTAATAAAGTAATAGCCAAAACTTTTTACCAATATTGAAGCAGTAAGAAAAAGTTAACCTGCCCCAGAAAAAAGTTTTGAATTTGTTTAATACAAGGAAATAAAAACTTTCTTCACAACACTCTTCACTTGCTTAAGTGATATTATCAACGTATTTCCCTCTTTCATTCTTTTCGTTGGAAAGGAAAGCTAACTTTAAGGTTCAGTAATTCAGATTAAAGATGACAAATTTCTCTCAAAAGTATCTTATATACCAAACACAGGCAAGTACTCGCTTTTAATCAAACTTCTAATTCAAATCAAATGTTATCTTTGATATATTGAAATATAAAAGTCAAAATTACCTTCATTATTTTAAAAATAACCACATCACCCACTGCCCCAGCTTCCAAAGGATTAGCTTGTAGTAAATCCGCATATCTAGAAAGATAGACACCTAGTAATGAGACAAATGAAAGAATTATTAAGACACAAATATAAAAATTTATTTAATGCTTAACCTAAGTATTACAATTATATAATATTCTAAGAGATAAAATTATGATATATTATAAGATTATAATAAGAGATAGAGATAATTACAAGAGATAAAAGGTATCACACTTAAAAAAAAAAATGTAGTGACTGTAAAGATAGCTGACATTGAACCAAAACAAAAATAAAACCAGAAAAAACATGAAACTAATCAAATTTCTCAGTATCACTAGGACTAGACTAAGACATTAAAAGAAAAAAAGATAACCCTTGTTCAATTGGAAGTATGCAAAATAAGAAACAAAGGATAAAACTGGTTTTACACTGCAGAACTTTTTCTGGGAACATGACAAAGCATACATGAATTTAATTTTTAGGACTGCAGCAAAACTAGTTAATATATTTTAAAGGGCAATTTAGGAGTAGCTATATGGAAAAAGAACAAAAGATTACCCATGGAAGGATTGCCAAGAATTGTTATTTTGGACTGGCCCACTTGTAGTCCTTTTTCACATATGCTCTGAACCTAAATAAACAAAACATGTCATCTTGCAGTCACATTACATTAAAAATGTGAAAAGATAGTCTATAAACTCGTTTTAAGTAAAATCCAAGCTTCTAAACTATATTTTTACATTACAGAAATTATAAATATATATGCTAGTTTACTCATAACTAAATATCAATGTAAAACTGGTTTACATTTGTAATGTAACCATAGTTGAAATCTATTTTTTGTTTATGCCAAGTCAGACAGATACTCAGAACTCATGACATTCATAATATATATAAACATTCCCTTTTAGGGAGAATTAGAATTGGCAAAATATTTGAGAGACAGTAACTCCATCTAAAACATCAAAGGAGAAAAAATAGTTCTCAGCACATATAATCAGTAATAGAGAAGATAATCTACTTTTTTTGGTCTTTATTTGTAATAAGAGGATAATTGCTTTACAATATAGTGTTAGTTTCTGCCATACATCATGATAAATAAACCACAGGTATACATATGTCCCCTCCCTCTCAAATCTCCCTCCCACCTCCCACATGATAATCTACTTTAATAAGAGGAAAAGTATTTATTATCAAGCACATTCCAGGGGGGTGCAAATAGCTCTGATCAAAGAAAAAAATGGACGTATCTGAAAAACAAATCACAAAACAATGAAATACTCTGCATTACTAAATCACTTTTTCCATTTATATATCAACAAACTGTTAAGTTTATAAAAATCAAGTGTACTGAATAATTGCAAATTTAGTAACCTACAACGCAAACATTTTCAAAGTTTTTTTTATAAAATGAGTTCACTTACCTTATACCGATCAACCATAAGAAATGCATAGGATTCTGAAAGTTCTTTATCTAAACGACCATCAAACTTCAGTTCTCTTCGTTTTTCTGTAAACTAAATGAAATTAAATCTGTAACAATGCCTTAGCACATGCCTATGTTGTTCAAGTGAAGAGTTTCAGGAATTTTATTTCTCAGAAATTCCAGATCAGCACTTCCTTGGTGGTCCAGTCATTAGGACTCTGCACTTCCCCTGCTGGGCACCCAATTATGATCCCTGGTCTGGGAACCAAGATCCCACAAGCTGTGAGGCACAGCAAAAAAATTTCAAACCTACCAAAATGGAAATTATCTTTTTCTCTCCCTGAAATTTCTGCACTTCATTTTTTCATTATAATTGGCTCTTTAGCCTTAAAATATAGTCAAATAAGCCTCTAGTGCTAAACAATTGTAATTAAAATTCTATTACAATCTTACCACACTTTTTTTAAAAAAGCTGCAATGTTCTTCAGTGCTGCCACAGGCTTTTTCTAGTTGTGGCGAGCAGGGGCTACTCTTCTAGTGGAACTTCTCACTGCAGTGGCTTCTTTTGTTGCAGAGCACAGGCTCTAGGGCACTCAGGCTTCGGAGCTGTGGCTCTGCAGCTCTAGAGCAGCTCAACAGTTGTGGCACATGGGTTCAGCTGCCTCATGGCATGTATGATCTTTCTGTACAAGGGATCGAACCTGTGTCCCTCTGCACTGGCAGGCTGATTCTTAACCACTGGACCACCAGGAAGTCCCTCCCATAGATTTTTAAGTTCATATTTTGATTATCTTTGGATTTCTTGTTTTATCTGACATGGTGCATAGCATATAGTTGTTGTTTTCATTGCTGAGTGGTGTCTGATTCTTTGTGACTACATGGACTGTAGTCCACCAGGCTTCTCTGTCCATGGGATTTCCCAGGCAAGAATACTGGAGAGGGCTGCCAATTCCTTCTCCAGGGGATCTTCTTGACCCAGGGATCGACAGACATCTCCTGCATCAACATGCAGATTATTTAACACTGAGCCACCAGGGATGACCCACTGCATATAGTAGGTGGCTTAATAAATCTTTGTTTAATGACCAACTTCTAGACTATAAACTCAATTAGAACAAGGAAAAAATGTCTCATTTCTTTGCAACTCAGTGCCAAGTACATAAGCCATGCTCCATACCTGTAAGAGTGACTTGATCTAAGTACATCTGCACTGTAAGTCACCCTGAACGGCTAGCATTCACTTTTAGACACATATAGATATGCACCCTGTATCTAACAGATTTACATGCAATATTCAGGTTATTACTGATCTTCAATAATATAATGAAGTTTTAGATTAAATCCCTATCATACCATGAAACCACATCAAACTACCAAGGTTTTAATTTTCTCTGGGAGCCAGTAACATTTAGCTACTTTAGGGATCCTTTCAAAGTTAAATACTGGTAACACTGGATTAACCAATTTTAAAAGTACAAAATTAATAGCATTTCATGTACATTAGAAAGCAGTACACACATCAAATGTTTCCAAACATGTCATTTGTATTAACTCCAAGATTATTATGGCTTTTCCTAAACCAAAACTCAAACAGTATTCTAATGTGTACATGAAACTTTAATTCACTACCTAAAAGGCTCAAATACTTCCCTTTGTTCTCACTAAGAATTTCTACTGCTGCTGCTGCTGCTAAGTCGCGTCTGTCGTGTCCGACTCTGTGCGACCCCATGGATGGCAGCCCACCAGGCTCCTCCGTCCCTGGGATTCTCCAGGCAAGAACAGTGGAGTGGTTTGCCATTTCCTTCTCCAACGCATGAAAGTGAAAAGTGAAAGTGAAGTCCCTCAGTCTTGTCCGACTCTTAGCGACCCCATGGACTGCAGCCCACCAGGCTCCTCCATCCATGGGATTCCCCAGGCACATTTTATTTCATTAACCTTGGAACTTAAGACAAAACACACTCTTTGAGATTGCACTTAACATGTGCTTAAAAGATCAAAAAGCCTTCTGATGAATTTACAATGAAGCCATTAACAGTAAGTTATCACTATGTTTAAGATTCATTTTTAGTAAAAAAAAAAAAAAAAAGTTATTTTATACAATCACACATTAATTTAACACACAGATAAATACAGTGCGATATCAACAGTGTTTAGGGGAAAAACACGTCATTTAAACTTGTTTTTCCCTTTCATAATTTGGCTTTCCTAAGAACTTCAGCTTTTTTAAAAAAAGTAAAACAAATACCAGGCTATTAACTGGTTCTGAAGAATCTTACAAAAGGCACAATCTATAACATACCTCCTTTTCCAAAAGTTCGTTATGTATCAAGCAAGCACGCCTGTAGTTAAAATTTGCTACTGAAGTTGGTTCAAGGTAAGATGAGTGGAGAATATTTAAAACATCTTCAAATTCCCGAGAGCCTGGAGTTAATGGCTGAAAAAGTGCTAAAATGAAAAACAGTATTAATTTTAAAATTCCATCTTAAAAATAGTTTCTTACATTTTTGTGGCTTTTATATAACATAAATACAGTGAAAAAAATTATCAGGGCTATCTTATTTTGTGAAGTGCAAAAGACAGTTGACTGAAGAAAAAGTCTAGCGGCCTATTACTTGGGTGTTTTGTGACATGTAAAAGAAATACTGATTAATTCATTGAAGAAAAAACTCTACAGGAATGAGCATCTGGCATCACACATGCAGAAAAGGAAGTTACAATTTGGCAAAACTTAGCAGACGGTATACTAGGCAACCTGAACTACTTAAAGACCCCTGTGTATATTATTCATAAGAAGCTGTGCATAAACTCAAATTAACTCAACTAAGTAGTATGTCTAGGACCATTTATTTCAGCAAATTAAATGCTTACGCCATAAGTAAAAGCATAAAAACACTTAAGCCATTTAGGTGTCTACAGAATAAAATTATTCTATCTGGTTTTTAAAGCTAACATTAGAATAACATGTTGCATCCATTAGCTTCTTGTATTACCAACATCAAGTGGGAGGATATTTACTATGAAAATTTGGTGAAATGGAAAGATGTGGGACTTTGGAGTCAAACCTGGACACAAATATCAGCTCTAGTATTCACTGGCTTTGTGCGAGACCCCAAGCAAACCAACTTAACCAAGTAAGCTCATTACTTCCCTCAGTACAAAGGAGAACTCGAGCTATCCTAATAACCACTACAATGCCATACACCCATAGAAAACAACACCTGGAAAAGCTCTAAGCACAGCATCTGGTGCAAAGTAAGATGGTGTAAGTTTTTATTCCCCACTTGGCCAACTACTACACACTCCTTTTAATTTTTAAAAATACTTAAATATTCAAGCTGTTCTTTAATCAGGAGCCTAATAACCTCAAATTTCCACCTTGTGGATGAAATAATGTGACTTATAAACTTCAAACATCAAGTGTACATATATATATACATTTTCCCAAAACCCAAAATAACCACTTTCATTGTTATTCACACTTGTTATATGCTGTTACCTTAATTTCTTCCAAGATACTACTTATAATCAATAAATGTCAATCAAAATACCTTTAGGCCACTACTGGAAACAGTGTTCCACTTGTACTAAAGAGTAGCTGTTTCTACTGTATTCTCTGCTGCCGCTGCTAAGTCACTTCAGTCGTGTCCGACTCTGTGTGACCCCAGACAGCAGCCCACCAGGCTCCCCCGTCCCTGGGATTCTCCAGGCAAGAATACTGGAGCGGGTTGCCATTTCCTTCTCCAATGCATGAAAGAGAAAAGTCAAAGTGAAGTCGCTCAGTCTGTCCGACTGTTAGCCACCCCATGGACTGCAGCCCACCAGGCTACTCCGTCCATTGGATTTTCCAGGCAAGAGTACTGGGGTGGGGTGCCATTGCCTTCCCCGACTGTATTCTCTATTCACTTATTAAGCCTTAAAGGACATGTCAAAGGATATATCCATGCATTTACCAAACAATGTGTATATTACAAAAGTTTCTGTAAAAGCAGTAGCTTTCAATGAGAGAATGTGTGCAGGACAAACGATTCCTAGTACTTCAGAATTATACACTAAAAAAGTGAGGGGTGGGTATAAAATCAACATTACTTATAATAATGCAACAAAGACACCAGGAGTAAACGGTGGAGGTGGGGGGACGACACTCAAAAAGAACTATTACATGCAAAAAAGTGTCCTATAATCAAATTTATAGCAGATGGATATACTCAATAATCTGTTCATTGCAAGCTCCATGAGAGAAACAACTATAACTGCCTTGTTCATTCCCTTTACTTGGGGCACTGGCCCCAAGTTGAATGAATGAGGGAGTAAAAAAATAATAATAATAAAATTTGTCAAGATTTTTTTTTATACTAAATACAAATATGTTCTAAACTACCAAAATGTGATTGTTGTCATTGTAAATTAGGTCTCACAAATTCAACAATTCAGTGATTTATAAAGCAAAATGAAAGCTCAAAAAACAGCGAGAAATCCATTCTCTCAATTCAAATGTTTTACAGAACGTTGTAGGAGAAAATGTTTTTTGTGTTTATCCCCAACTAAACTGGAAAAACTTGTGAGGGAAAACAGCATGTGGAGTAGTTTTTATAGGCTTTCAAATCCAAAATAACCCACCCATGACTTTTAAAGATGGATTTTATACATGATTGATTATGTTTCTAAACTAACAAGTGCCTTCAGGTATCTAAAAATGTAGAAGTATCAAGTGGCTTTAAATTTCTATGATATTTTACTAATCTACATAAAAGAAATTATTTTTTTTTAAAGATTACAACACTATTTCCACCATCAATCTAACCAAAAGCGAAAGGTTATCAGTTAAATCATAAAAATGTATATAGAAATTAACTCTTAAATCACTCTCTAAAAAGTACTTAACATTTGTTTCATTCCAAAGCAATGTCCTAGAGTCACCTCAAATGTACTCAAGTAGTCTGCCAATGTGAAAACACTTGTGAATTTTTTTAAAAAACAGAAAAAGGTGCAAGATTTTAGGTCTAACAAGAAATACTAGTATCCTAAGTATTTCAAATATCTCAACAGGCTTTAGTAGTTAGGCTAGAGTTATAATTTCTATTTTTTATTCCCAATTATCACTTTCTAGGAGAATAAAACTTTGCTGTAACTATTTTTAAAGATTTCAAGTCAATGTGCTAGTAACGGTAGTTCAGAAATATAAAATGTTCTGAAAGAACATTCCCTGGTGGTCTATTTGTCCTTAATAACCACTGAAGCATGTATATGATCAACACATCCTGTCAATTCTTTTAAAGAAAACAGATGTCACAGTATCATCTGAGGCAATAAATCTACGACTACCCAAATGGGGAACAGAACATTTTATATATTAACAACCCATTTCACATAAGGAAGTCAATATCCCATATAATATTCTCCAGATTCTGACAATTTTTAAGTCTAACCATTAATGAATGGCTCATTATTCCTTTTCAGCTATGTACTAATGGCTTTATATACATTATCTCATTTAATCACCAAAACCACCCTATGAAGTTCAATATGGCTATTTCACAAATGAAACTGAGCTAACACTTAACTTGGCCCAAGGTTAATGTATGAATAGGGTAGGTGGAATTCAAAATAGGCTCCCTAGCTGCAAACCTGTATCCTGAACTGTAAATAAAAGATGTAAATGGGTATATAAAAGCTGAAACCAACCATTCCAAGAGCTGCAAAAACAGAATTATTTTAGATCAAGAAATTGTACTAGCTATATGGATACTAGCTGTAAGGAAAAAAAGAATTTGATATCTAGCATGTTCTTTCTACCCTCTCTTTTGTCTACTTTTAAATCTTATTTCTTAATATTTTTCTCATTTAATGCATGTAACAGGGTCAAAAGTCATAACTAACACCCTTTTTTTGGTTTATAAAGGTTAACTAACAGCAGTCATAATTCTTCTAGACATTAAGGAATACATAATTTTGCTCATATGCAGGCTTTCCAACAAATCTGTTATCATAATTACTGAGTTGACGTCTGATATTAACAAGGTTTCTCTACTGACAAAACAGATTATGAATGTGTTTCATCACTTCTTTTCCCCTCCTTTATGGCCACACCACGTGGCATGCGGGATCTTAATTTCCCAACCAGGAATTGAACCTGTGCCCCCTGCAGTGGATGCAGTGTCTTAAGCACTGAATCACCAGGGAAGTTCCTTTTATAGATGTGTTTTTATGGGATTCAAGGCAGGAGTTAGAAAGGTACTTGGAGATATATAATTCAAATAAGGAAATTGATTATACCATCAAATCAGAACTAAAATATTTTATATTACTTGCAACATACAAAACATTAAACATACTAAGAATTGAATGTTAAATTTAAGTAACTGCACAGACATAAAATTAAGATCATCAAATAGGAGCTTTGTTCCTCAGCCAAAGAAACATTTTTCCTCAACTACTTTTATTAACTTATTTAGTATCAATGCCAATCTTTGTGTTTGTATTATGTGAATGTAAAAAAATATATACATATACACACACCTAAGTGTAAAAACAAACTAAACTTTTTAAATAAGATGGACCAATATTATAAAAATATACTAATGTAAAATATAAAATATACATTTCAACTTACAGTAATTCATGGAAGAAAAGGAAATAAGAGTAGGCTGGCAATCACATTGGTCTGCAATTCTCTTTGAATCCATCTCTGATGTCTACTAATGACTAAAATACAATGAATATCCATTTGTTCCTCACAACATTTTAAAAATCACTTTTCTCCAGTCTATGACTACAGACATAATACTGTAGGAATGGATGATTCATCTCTAAATCACAATGACACATTAAGTGTAGAATTAAGAATGAACATTCTAGAATTCTAGAGATAACAAACATGAAACTTGATCTTTTTGGACTGGGGAAAATGTCAGAGTTTACCTCCATTACTTAGAATTTGTATGCTCCTATCAAATGTTTTATGTGGATGACTGAATTCTGCCTATACTTTACTGCTCGGATTTACTTCTACCTATGGAAACCTGTGGTACTTGGAACCAAGTCATTCATATAAAACTTAAAAACATCATGCAAATTTCCTTAAGACACTTAATCCCAAAGTCTTCAAAAAGATAATTCCAAATTTTGTGGGAAAAGATGGGGATTTGGGAGAACTGGTCATTAAGAGATGCAGGTGCATGAGAGCAGTTAATCTTGTTCCCTACATAAAGCACTAACCAATAAAGATTTTCCAGAAAGTCAATCATCACGACGTCACTTCCCAAGAAGTTTGAACAGAAAAATTATGTCAACTTCTGATTTTGAGGACTTAACACTACTAGATTCTAGAGTAAAAGAAAGCAACAGTGAAAACACTCACTGAAGAAATGCAATTCCACAATCTGGTAAAATGTAACAGTGCCTCCTTACAGTGCAGAGTGTAGCCTGTCCAGTAAGTAAAAAGAATTAACAAATAATCATAAAGTAAAATTTTACTCTAGTCAACAGATCACTTATCTCTCAGTACTGATTACATGTATTAATTTTATAATGAACATAATTTGTCAATCTGAAAATTTCCCGGGATGAAGACATACTAAACATCACTAAATTTAATAGTTTAGTTAAAAAAAAAAACAAAAACCCATAACTTAAAAATAACTATTTTATGCCTAGGTTCAAACTCCAACTCCACCTTTTACTAGCTGTGTGACCTTGGGCAAGTTATTTACCTCAGTAGTTCACTTTCTTCGTCTGTAAAATGGGAATAGCACTTACCACATAGGATTACTTAGATTTAATTAACACATATAAACTGCTTAGAACAGCGCCTACAACTTACTAAGCACTATGAAGTGTTTGCAATATTATCACTTAATTAGAATGGCAGTATTTTGGATGTTCTCCTACTGTGAAGACCAAGAAAAGGCAAGTTCTAAGTTTATCTTCAAGCTACCAAGAATACAAGTCCTAATCTTTATTTTTACTGGAAAAGCAGTCACAAGCAATGTCTTGCCATATTAAAATACGAATGCAACAGAATCTTTGATACAGAAAAGTTCAAGAAGAGGTATATAGGGACTTCCCTGGTGGTCCAGTAGCTAAAACTACAGGCTCCCCATGCTGGGGCCCTGGGTTCGATCCCTGGTCAGGGAAATAGATCCCACATGCTGCAACTAAGAGTTCACGTGCTACAACTAAGAGCTGGCACAGCCAAACAGGTAAATAAATATTTTAGAGAATTTTTTTAAAAAGAAGAGGTATCTCATATTCATGATAAAAGACTCAGATGACCAGCATGAATACTTAGCCAAATTCTATACATAAATGTTACCTTTCAAGTCTTCCAAAAGAGTATTATTTGGGGATCAAGTGTGAAACTAGCAGAACCTGATGCACTGTTTCTGATAAAGCTGTTTTTTTTTTAATGAAAAGTTGAATTGTTCTATGAAATTCCATCACCAAGTATTAACTCCCTTCACATTAGGCAGGATGAAGTCCACAATGGTAAAAACTTTTAAGTTTTAAAAGTTCTATTTAAATTGCTATTGCACTATTTGAACAGCTGCTGTTTGGTGTAAAACTATTTACATAAGTTAAAATTATTCATTTTCATTAAACATGAAAAAAGTTTACGTTATATTTTCCTTACCAAAACCTTCCTGAGAGGAGAAAGGTAACAGCCTTTGCCTCTAAGTAAAAATGGAAAATATCAATTTTCCCCAAGGGAGCATGAGACTCTGGGGAGAAAATGAGGTTTTATACTTAATTCCTCAATTATATCTTTTAGTGTGTTCAAATGAAATCTATTTTAGAGCGGCCTCTGGACATATTAAAAAAAAAAAAAACCATACACACACTAGCCAACAGTTCCTAGTACCATCCCACATTTTAAACAGAACAAAGGTTTTAGGCCAATTTTCTGGTCCTATGAGAAGTTAAAATGAGGTACATCGTGCCTTATGTTTTGGGTAAAACTTTTTAGAAAACGGACTGCAAAACTGTATCAAGCTAAAAAAAAAATTATAAAAGGAAAAAGTTCAAGCTGCTATTTCAACGTTACAATCAAGAGCCCATCTACTCTTAACTTATTCTCTACCAATTTATAATTTAGGCTGAAATATAATTTTCCTCATATTGACTATACATCTTAACTAAATAAACCAAAAGAACTGATGATCCTGACCCTTAAAGAATCCTCTTGAACCCTGACATCTATTACACTAACTCAAAAGATATTTCTAGAAACAGTCCTCATGCTAGCGGACTTAACTTCATCTTTCTCAGCCTGGTTTCTCACACCAAGAATTCCCTTGGATTTCCCATCCAAACAGAAATTAACCACTTGACTTTTTTGTCCCTATCTCAGACAAAAGGCTATCAATTTCAGTTGTGCAAATGTAGCGGTTGTGCACGTGCAGAGAGGAAGCACATGCTACATTCAAGATTCTCTTTACCAAGACTCAAACTAAAATAAAAAACGTTTCCTACAAATAAGAAAATTCCGATTACTTTTCAAAGTAAATCTGAAAAAAGGAACCACGCACTAAAACAGGAAAAAAAAAAAAACAACCACCCTGCTTTAAATTGACTAAATCCAGGCAGAGCATCCCAAATCACTGGATGGTCAAAAATTGTATTCTAAAAACAGAAAATGGTAATTTCCTCGATGAGAAAGGTGTCACAATATGGCATAAAATTTTAGAAACGTAACGCTGTTAATACGTTTTAACTTCCCATTTTTGTTCCACGAACCAGACTGGATCTCTCAAAAATTTTTTTCCTCAAGTTCTCTCTCATTTGCAAAATCAAGTCGGTGACTCTTGGGCAAAACCTGACCTCTGTTTTTTTCATAGGGAAATTACTGCACCAAGAACCTACCTTCCCCATCTTTTCAAATACAACGAAAAACAAACTAAGGCTTGGATTTAAAAAGAGCCCTATCTAGCGCTTCAAAAACAGGGCGGGGGACAAAAAAACTACATGGAAATGAAGTGTGATGGAAAAAGGCAGTGTGCATGAATCACATCTAACGGAGATTTCTAAACAAGGGAAGACGCTGACATTGATCAAATTTCAAGTAGACATAGAGCTGAAGAATTTCCACAGGGAGAAGGGCTTGTGGTCCTCGCAATGCAATGGCCTTGGAGAAAGCCCCAGAATCCATGGCCACGGGTTATTTCCACATTGAGACGTCTCAGAAGCATCTTTAGAGGACACATCAGCTTCTCTGCCTTCAGGGGCTGGGAAGGAGGGGCGCCGAGCACCATCTTTCCTCTCTGGGAGCTGCAGCCTTACGGACAAGCTTCGAAACGGCTACTTCCAACTTCCACGGGGAGAGGGGAAGCACGGAGCGTGATTCCACCGCTTTCCTCTCGCACCAAGCGCAGCAGCTGGGCGGCCGAGGCTGTGAGGCGAGAGGCGGCTGGCGCTGCATGCGTGTTTACGTGTCTCGGATGGGTGTGGGAAGGAGACAGAGAGGTTCTAATGAAAAGATGGAGGGGAGAGAGAAAGAGGGG
>SJYX01012128.1:0-150246 GCA_006410675.1 Oreotragus oreotragus
ATTCATGGGGTCACAAAGAGTCGGACACGACTGAGCTACTGAACTGAACATATTTTCAATGATGCCTCTTTTTCTAAACTGCTGCTGCTGCTGCTAAGTCACTTCAGTTGTGTTCGACTCTGTGTGACTCCATGGACTGCAGCCTACCAGGCTCCTCCGTCCATGGGATTTTCCATGCAAGAGTATTGGAGTGGATTGCCACTGCCTTCTCCCTTTCTCTAAACTAGGGATGTGTAAACAATTACAGCTTTATTGGAACAGCCACACCCATTTGTTTACATATAATCTGTGGCTTCTTTCCTGGCACAGCCATAGAGTTAAGTGTTTGCCACAGAGACCACAAGGCTCACAGTCTAATATATTTACTGTCTAGACCTTTACAAAACGTTTGCTGACCTCTCTTCTAGACCGTGAACTCTGACAGCAAAGGCTCTCTTTCACTTCTGTGACCTGGCGCCCAGCAGTCTCTGACAGAAAAAAGCCACGATAATAGATGGGTGCTTTTTTTTTTTTTTTTTCTGTGTGACTTGAAACAAAGTTTCTGCAAATGTTGCCTTTCTTACTTCCTTATTATTTGCCCTTCTGAATTTGGGGAGGGGGAGGGGCAGTGCTCTGCATACTAAATAAAACATTTCCTGTGTAGGTATATAGTACCACTTTCCTATAGCTCTTTATCAGACAGAAGTCAGATTCCTCTCCACTGTAATGGTTACCAGTTTTATGGGCAGAGCTTTTACTAAAGAGGTAAAGCTGTTACTATTCTTTTGCCCAGGTGTTTCAGACCAAGTGGGACATGATGTGCTCTCTAAGGGTTTCCGGATGCTTACTTGGTTGAAAAGAATCCCATTTCTATATATTCTTGGGAAAGCATGTCCCAGCTAGATTTAGGGCTTCCCTCGTAGCTCGGTCAGTCGAGTCTGCCTGCAATACAGGGGACCTGGGTTCAATTCCTGGGTAGGGAAGATCCTCTGAAGCAGGAAATGGCAACCCACTCCAGTACTCTTGCGTGGAGAATCCCATGGACAGAGGAGCCTGACGGGGCTACAGTCTATGGGGTGGCAAGAGTCAGATACAACTGAGCAACCAGGCACACAGCTAGATTTAATTTGAGGATGTCAAAGTATAGTGAAGTAAAGAAAGCTAATAGGTTTTATTTTAATCATACAAGATATGAAAATGTCCATACACCACGATGCTATTATTGGTTTTAGCATACAGATGTTGTCATCTCATTCTTTTACTAAAAATAAAAGTAAAAATGCTATTTCTCAAGCATCTCTGTAATGCCCATTGGAACTTCTTCAGTCTGATTTCCAACTTGCCTTTGTATTCATATCTCTTGTTATGCTCTATGATAGGGGTTATATGGCCTCTGGGCCAGAGCCATGCTGCTGCCAGTGTTTATAAAGTTTTATTGGCACATAGCCACATTCATTTATTCACATATTGTTTATGGCCGATTTTGTGTTACATTGGTAGAGGAGTAATTGCAAAGGACACCGTATGGGCTGCAGAGCCTAAGATATTTTTTCTCTATCTCTTCGTGGGAAAAAAAATTCTGCTGATCTTTGTTCTTGAAAACTCTTATATTAACCATGACCATCTGCTCTCATCATTTCTTCTGCTTACCAGGTTTTGTCACGCCTCTGAGCCTTTGCACATGCCTTTCCCTCTGCCTGGGAGGCCACTCTCCTCTTTCCTGCTCAGAAAACTCATACAAGTTGTTAAGCCCCACCTGGTTTTTATCTCCTTTGTAAAGCTTCTAAATTTTCCCCCATTTTTTGCTTTTCTGAGCTCCCAGGGCACTTTGTAGAGAGATGCCTTAAAGCGCTTATTATTGCTACATGTATCATAATTCCTAGCTTCATGTTAATCTCCTGCTAGAGTATGAGCTGTAGAGGATGGGATTCTGTCTCTTTGTTCAGTGTATCACCCAGGGGCCTGACCCTAAGTAGTTGCTCAAGAACTGACTGGCTAATATTGAAGTGTTGTGTGTTAAAACCCATGTACAGGAAAGGTGTGGGGTTAATCAGAAACATGTTCAGCAGTTGGAAGAATTATAGACTTTTATCTGTAAAGTTGTTCAGTTGACCAGATGTGTCCAACTCTTTGTGACCGCATGGACTGCAGCACGCCAGGTTTCCCTGTCCTTCAGTATCTCCTGGAGCTTGCTCAAGCTCATGTCTAGTGAGTCAGTGATGCCATCCAACCATCTCATCTTCTGTCACCCCATTCTCTTCCTGCCTTCGGTATTTCCTAGCATCAGGGTTTTTCCCAATCAGTCAGTTCTTTGCATCAGGTAGTTTCAATACTTTGGTATTGGAGCTTCAGCTTCAGTATCAGTCCGTCCAGTGAATATTCAGGGTTGATTTCCTTTAGGATTGACTGGTTTGATCTCCTTGCAGGCCAAGGAACTCTCAAGAATCTTCTCCAGCACCACAATTCAAAAGCATCAATTCTTTAGCGATAAGCCTTATTTATGGTCCAACTCTCACATCTGTACAACTGGGAATTACTTTGTCCCACTTTTCCCCAGTCATGCCCTAACAAATGGGCAAAAAAGCTGAGGCTCAAAGAGGGGATGTTTCCAAGTTAACTGAGTTCTCCCACATCTCAGTGCACTGATTCTTCAACTGTGCAGCACTACCTTACAGAGACCCTCCAGGGTAGGCTGACTAGACACCATGTGTAAATCAGAGAGTTAAATGCTTAGTAAAAATCATTAACATTTATTTCCATGGTGAAACAAGGAGGGGGTTTGTTTGGTGAACTGGCATCCAGCAGGAGGGGGCAGAATAGAGAATTTTAATATTAGCTCCACCTTTCATTTGCACACAAATAAGTTGATTCTCTCTTCATTTTTTCCTTTTGGAAAATAAGGGTAATTCTCAGTCTTCGATGTTGCCTCTATCTTATCTATAAAATGTGAATGTTGTTTTAGCTATTCTGAATCCATAATGGCCTTTGCAATATCAATTTAATGATCTGACTTGTTATGATCAGCTTGATATTTTCCCCCTTTTCTACGAAAGAGCGAATTAAAAATGGAAAACAGCCTTTTTCAAGAGTTTCCCATATTTATCTGAGTGATAGTGATTTCATGTTGCTAGAGCAGCTAACTGCTAGCTGCTTCATATTCTCCATATTCTGCCTGATGGGGGAAATTTGATCTGGCGAAGAGCCTAGCTGTCCATCTTCCTGGGGCTGGTAACCACTTACGGGGCAATAAGGATGAGCATTCATCCACTTCCTAGATGCCTCCTCACTGAGGGGAAGGAGGGAGGAGGAAAAGAAAGAGTCAGTGCTGATGAGCAGTTTCTGAGATTGATAGGCAATTTGGATCTAGTTTTAAATACCAGGAAAATCATATGTATCATATCAAAGGTCTATTTGAATGAGAACTCACAAACTAAAATTTCTCCTTTAATATTTAGAAAGTTAACATTTTAAGGGTTGTGGCACTCTTTTTTTTTTTTTTTTTTTCCTTACTGCTTAGCTGGAAGAGATCATATAACGCTGTCTACTTTCAACTTAATGGGCTTTTAACATCTTTTGAGCATGTTTTATAACGAAAGAAGTCCATTTGTACTGGACTTCCATTGTTCAGGCTTTGGCAATAATACTTATGCATAGTAATAATGTCAGTAAAGAGGTCTTGTTTGCTTACAAACAGCTTTCAATTGTTGAGAGACCAAATTGTGTCCTGTTGCTAGAAACATGGGCAGTATTTGGTCTCTGCTCATCCAGCTACTTTGTAATTAGGATCGCGTCCAAATAACAAGTGCCTCTTCTCCCATGGAGGTCATTTCCACTTGCAGTTTCCACTGACGGAACAAGGTTTCACAAGAGGACACGTCTATACACAAGGATGAGCTTTAATCAAATGGACATGAATATACATATATTCAGGCTGACCAGTGTATCTCTGTTTGTATCTTCCTTACTTTTTAATGTTAATCAGCACGGAGTCGGACACGACTGGAGCGACTTAGCAGCAGCAGCAAGGAAAAATTAAAAAGTATAGATAGACATTTTGTAAGATTCAGAACTAAGTCATTTATTTTAACTTGTAGATAATGTGTCTTCTCTTAGCAGATTTTGAGAAGGAAAACATCCTACAGTGTGCAAAACCATTTCAGTTGGACTGTGCATCTGTGCAGTTTGGGGGGAATGCCCCCCAAGGGGCACTGGTATTTTTCTTTAGCCCTAGGAGAAAAAAAGGAATTAGGTCTTAGTGTTTTACAGCTGTCAAGTTAAAAAGCCGCTAGGGTGAACTCCTGAGGACTGNAAACCATTTCAGTTGGACTGTGCATCTGTGCAGTTTGGGGGGAATGCCCCCCAAGGGGCACTGGTATTTTTCTTTAGCCCTAGGAGAAAAAAAGGAATTAGGTCTTAGTGTTTTACAGCTGTCAAGTTAAAAAGCCGCTAGGGTGAACTCCTGAGGACTGAAAGCAAGGCTGGAAGACGCATCCTGGTGGCAAACAGTGACTTGAGAACCACGGGAGGAAGGAAGGGCCAGCATGAACCGACAGTCCTTTAGAGAGTCTTTATTTTGGCAGCTGGAGTTCTGACGCCAGACTCCTGGATTTATCCGAGGAAAGCTGGTGGTGACATTTGTGGTGGCTCTATTTAAGGAGAGGAAGTTTGATGACTGATAAGAGTCAAGGCTCAGAGTCAGGAATTGGAAGCCTGGCGACAGCCATTTCCACAGTGGTCCCTGGGGACCGGTGGGAGCTTTGTTGCCTCTTCTCCTCTTTTTTTTAAGGAAAGTAGATTTTTAATCAGGCAGTGCTACAGATGACTTTTAAGGCATTTTCCTCAAGGTGAAGTTAGGCTGTAGATGAGTAAATCTCATTTTGAAGGGTAATCATCAGTTATTTGGGGGAGTATTATTTTCCCACTTCTGCAAATAAGGAAGCCAGAGAAGGGGATTTAGAATCTCACCCATTTAGAATCTCATTCATTTAGAACTCTGTCCACTAAGACTTCCTGCTCTCAGCACGAATCAACCAGAGTACCAGTTCGCTCCTGCATCTCTGCACCAGTCCACTGGATGCATGTGACAAGGAACACAGAGGTCTAAAATTCCTCCTGTCTTTAAACCAAGACAGGTTAATGTGGATCCGTAAGAAGGGAGGGAGTGCTTTGAGAATGTTCCTGCAAATATTTTCGTGCTGGGCTTTAGCCACGAAGGAACGATTATGAAATCTCACAATTCCTATTATTTTATTCAGGACTAGATACATAATTTGTAGGGATCCACTGCAAGGAGAAAACGTGGGGCCTTTGTTTAAAAATTAGGAATTCCAGGATGGAAACAGCAGAGCATAAACCAAGGAGAGAGCCTTTCTCAACACTGGGCCCTGTGTGACAACACTGGTAGGACTTCCAAGAAATCAGCCCTGATTTTCTGTCCTTTGTTACCTTCTTTACCTAACGTCTTCCATAACCTCAATAAATACTGCCCTGTGACATCTGACAGATACTAAATTTCAGGCATGTGTCCCTGGACTTTTCTGATTTCTCTCAATCTTGGTTTATACTTTTCTCCTTTTTTTTTTTTTTTTCCTCTATTTCCTCCCTTCCTCTTTTTTTTCTATTTATTTATTTTTATAAAATAGATTTTTTTTTTTTAGAACAGTTTTAGTAGCTCTACAGCAAAATTGAACAGAAGGTGCAGAGATTTCCTGTATACCCCCTGCCCTTCCCACATGCATGAAAGTTAAAGTTAGCCACACAGTCGTGTCTGACTGTTTGCAATTCCATGGACTGCAGCCTATCCGGCTTCTCTGTCGATGGAATTCTCCAGGCAAGAGTACTGGAGTGGGTTGCCATTTCCTTCTCCAGGGGATCTTCCTGACCTGAGGATTGAACGCGGGTCTCCTGCACTGCAGGCATATTCTTTACCAACTGAGCCACTAGGAAAGCCCCCACAGGCGTGGCTTCCCCATTATCAACATCTGCACCAGAGTGTTACATTTGTTTTAGTTGATGAACCTTCAGGGACATCTCATAATCACTCAGAGTCCATGGCTCAGCACATTATGGTTCTCTTGGTGTTGTTGATTCCATAAACTTGGACAAATGTATCAACATGTATACATTATGATAGATACAGTATTTTTCACTGCCCTGAGCCCTCTCTGTGCTGCTGCTGCTTAAAAGACATTTTCTTTAGAAGCCAGCTTCAATTTCTGGTTTTATATCCCTTTTCCTCATCTCATTGCCATGACATCTGTTTATCTCAAAATTCTGGGCCAGTATTAAGCTAAGAGGCTCATGTTGGAAAAGTGAGACTGATTGCAAGAAACAAAAGGGCCAAATTCATTGACAGTTGTTCTGCGTGGTAGGAGCAGAAGCAGATGGGCTGCATCAATGGAGGGTGCACGTGCGCTGGGGAGGGGTGGGTGGGTGCCTGACGTCACCTTTACCAAATAAAGAAACAGTGTGCTCAGAGGTTCAGGTAAAAAATAACAAAGGTACTGCAGTTGGTCTGTCCTTTTCTAACTAGCATAGAAAATTCTGATGACAGTGACTACAAGGAGCTTTATCAGACATACTTGCAGAAAGCTAAGCAGTATACGTTTACTGTCATTTGCACATATAAGGCAGCATATAAGGTAGATGGGAATTCTTTCTAATCAGTTATCAGAGCCCAAGAAAGGAAAGGGGAAGTGATCTTTAAATGATTGAATTTAGTCCGATCAGCAAGTGCCTCCTCCTCTCTCCTTTGCTGCTACCTTCACTTATTTTTATAAAATAGTCATGGAGACCAATTTACAAGGTGAAAAGAAATCACAATGAGTGAGAGGAATGTAGGGCAATTCTCAGCCCTTGGCCCCGTGAATGACTAGGGATGAAAGGAAATGTGGAGGGTAAGAGTCAGGGCTAGTTGGGGTGGGAGGAGATTAGAAATCTTGGATATTATTAAGCATCAGCTGGAAGAGTATCTGTTTTTCTGGGAACTCTGTCCCCAAGGCCCAGCTGGGACATCTTCATAGCCTCGTTAAGCATTTTCTTTTTATCAGTTAAAGTTGCTCAGTTGGGTCCAACTCTGCAACCCCATGGACTGTAGCCCACCAGGGTCCTCTGTCCATGGAATTCTCCAGGCCAGAATAGTGGAGTGGGTAGCTATCCCTTCTCCAGGGGATCTTCCCAATCCAGGGATCGAACCCAGGTCTCTCACATTGCTGGAGGATTCTTTACCAGCTGAGCCACCAGGGAGTTAATGAATTGTATTTTGGAATCAATTGTATTTTAATTTAGCTTCATCATCCAGAAATACGTGATATAAGACCCTAACTATTTACTTATGCTGCCCTTGCCCTAGCCGTGGTTAACTGTGTGCTGTGGCCCGCCTTCCATGTCAGCTGCAGCTGGATGGACAGTTCCTGTGCATATCCGTGCCGCACCTCAACTATTCCCTGCCTTGCCCCTTCTTTCTAAACCACAAGATTTTGTACAACCTAACCTCTGGATAGTTAGTAAGTTTGGGGGCACAGAGTGCCTCTGGAAGTAGCCCTCAATGGGGAGGGGAATGTGCAGATAAATTCCCAGACCTGTCTTTTGGAGGCAGAATCCTGAGATGCATTCTACATGGGTCCCCAGGGGGATAACCAACCCAGTTACACAGCCTGTATTGTCTTTTCCTCCTTCCTGGTCTGTTTTCCTGCTCTTTCCTCCTGCTTCCTGGGATCACTTCCCAAATGAGCTGCATCCAAGTCCTCATTTCAGGCTCTGCTTTCAAAGGAATACAAATTAAAGAGGTGCATAGAATGAGTGGGTAGGATGTGGTGTTGGCCAGGCTAGCATGCATGTATGCCAGCATTCCATATGGCTTGGTTCAGCTGTGGCATTCTTTGGAGTACAACTGTGAACTGATAAGTAAAAGAGAAAATTGGAAAATTAAAAATATCCTCATGATGAACATTTTCCCATGCATGGATGGCAATTCATTATAGATTCATCTGTGCAATTGGTGACTCAGATGGTAAAGATCTGCCTGCAACGCAAGAGACTGGGGTTCAATCCCTGGTTCAGGAAGATTCCCTGGAGAAGGGAATGGCAACCCGTGCCAGCACTGGAAAACCCCATGGACAAAGGAGCCTGGTTGGCTACAGTCCATGGGGTCACAAAGAGCTGGACACGACTGAGCTGACTAACACTTTACGTAATCAGCTTTACTGAGGTCCCAGCTTTTGTCGGGTACCATGCTGCTGGGTGGGGTCAGAAAGAGAAATAAGGCACTTTGCTGCTTAATGGGAACGTATGACCTCTCAGAGATGATGCTAGAAATCTGCCCAGAGTATAATAGGACCCAGCGGTGGTGGTTGATCATACTTCTGTGATTAGAAGCTGTGACGGATAAATGGGTGAGACCCAGCAGGAGAGACCAAGCAAGGGCATGGCCTGGCAGGAGAAAGCCAGACAGAGCACAGGCACCAAGAGCTCAGCCCTGGAGGAGAGCTGCAAGGATTTGGGGTACAGTATCAGAAGATGAGAGCACTTCCCTGATGCCCCTTTTAAAGACAGTGGAAGCTGGTGGGGGCTAAGAAAACACTCCTGAAACCTTGTAACAGGAGCACCTGAATTCCTGCTGCCCTCTGCATCTTACAAAGCAGACCCACAGATTGCTGCCCCACGGGAGGTGAGCACAAGAGTCTTGACTCAAGATTCTAGATTCTTTTTCTTTTAATGTTAAGACAACTTTATTTCTATTTTTTTTTAATGTCTTTTATTTAGCTAGGGTCTCAGGGGCATATTAGCCACTGTCATATTCAATATAATGCACTTCTTTGGGGCAAATCTTAACATCCTTGTCTTCTTCAGAAGAAAGCGTTCCAAGAATGCCTCAAAGACTTGAAGAAATATACCTCTAAAGTGCCTTTATTGAAACCCAATTCCTTTCATCATGGCTAGATTCCCTGCTACCACCAGGAGGGTTTTCACTTCCAAGGGCACCTCCAACCTTCACCTTCCTCATTGGAATATTGTGTTCACAATGCTACCGTCCAATCCTTGAGGTCCAAGGCAGAGAAAATTCTGCTCAAATGCTTGGTAGTTCAGTTCAGTTCAGTTGCTCAGTCGTGTCTGACTCTTTGCGACCCCATGAACCGCAGCACGCCAGGCCTCCCTGTCCATCACCAACTCCCGGAGTTCACTCAGACTCACGTCCATCGAGTCTGTGATGCCATCCAGCCATCTCATCCTTGGTCGTCCCCTTCTCCTCCTGCCCCCAATCCCTCCCAGCATCAGAGTCTTTTCCAATGAGTCAACTCTTTGCATGAGGTGGCCAAAGTACTGGAGTTTCAGCTTTGGCATCATTCCTTCCAAAGAAATCCCAGGGCTGATCTCCTTCAGAATGGACTGGTTGGATCTCCTCGCAGTCCAAGGGACTCTCAAGAGTCTTCTCCAACACCACAGTTCAAAAGCATCGATTCTTTCGCACTCAGCTTTCTTCACAGTCCAACTCTCACATCCATACATGACTACTGGAAAAACCATAGCCTTGACTAGGCGGACCTTAGTCGGCAAAGTAATGTCTCTGCTTTTGAATATGCTATCTAGGTTGGTCATAACTTTTCTTCCAAGGAGTAAACATCTTTTAATTTCATGGCTGCAGTCACCATCTGCAGTGATTTTGGAGCCCAAAAAAATAAAGTCAGCCACTGTTTCCACTGTTTCCCCATCTATTTCCCATGAAGTGATGGGACCAGATACCATGATGTTCGTTTTCTGAATGTTGAGCTTTATATCTGTGCATCCATAGGGCACACCATGGGCAAGACTCATCACAGTTGTCAGTTGTACATCATTTCTAGGGTGATCCATAGCCTTGTCCCCATAAACTACTATGCTACCTTCTTGCTTCTTCTACCGTTCAGGGAACATGTTTACTGCCTGTTTGGTGTAGAGTGATCTACAGAGAACATTAGAGTCTGATAAATTCTATATATGGGTCTGTGGGGAGACCTTTTAAGTTCATTCATAACTTCCTCATGGATGAAAAATAGACACTTGACAATAGTGCACCTCTGATCGGAGATTTTAAGCATTTTGCATTATGTAATATTGCTTTCCTATTCAATTGACTTCCAGATTCTTTATGTAATTGCGATATAATTGACATACAACCATATGTATACAAGTGTGCACACACACACCACATTTTCATGATCCATTCACTCATTGATGGACACCTTGGCTAATGTAAATAATGCTGCAATGAACATGGGCATGCAGGTAACTTTTTGAGTTGGAATTTTTATCTCTTTTGGATAAATACAAAAAGTAGAATTGCTGGATCATATCATAATTCCACTTTTAATTTTTTTGAGGAAACTCTGTGCTGTTTTCCATAGTGACTGCCTCAACTTACATTCCCACCAAGAGTGGGAGTGCCCAAGGGTTCCCTTTCTCCCACATCCTCAGTGATGTTGAGCACTTTTTCATGTACCTGCTGGCATCCAGATGTCTTCTTTGGAAAAATGTCCAAACCCTCTGCCCAGGATTTAATTGAGTTGTTTGGTTGTTTTGTATTGAGTTGCATGAGTTCTTTATAAATTTTGAGTGTTAACTCCTTATCAGATATAGTATTTGTGGATATTTTCTCCCAGTCTGTAGGTTGCCTTTTCATTTTGATGATGATTTCCTTTTCTGTGCAGAAGCTTTTCAGCTTGCTCTAGTACCACGTGTTGATTTTCACTTTGCCTTTGCTTTGATTTTTGCTTTTGATATTAATTCCAAAAATTATCACCATGACCAGTGTCAAGGAGGTTACTGCTTATATTTTCTTCTAAGAGTTCTATGGTTTCATGTCTTACATTCAAGTCTTTAATCCATTTTGAGTTAATTTTTGTGAATGGTACAAGATAGGGATGTAGTTTCATTCTTTTGCATGAGGCTGCCCAGTTTTCCCAACACCATTTTTCTGAGAAGACTATCCTTTCTCCATTGTATATTCTTGGCTCCTGTGTCATAAATTAATTGACCATATACATGTGGGTTTATTTCTGGGTTCTCTGTTTTGTTCCATTGATCTTTGTGTCTGTTTTTATGCCAGTACCATACTGTTTAAATTACCATAGCTTTTTAATATAGTTTGAGGGAGTATGATACCTACAGCTTTGTTCTTTCTCAAGATTGCTTTGGCTATTCACAGGCTCTATGGTTTCAGATATTTTAGGTTTGTTCTATTTCTGTGAAAAATGCCATTGGAATTTGGGTAGGGATTGCATTGAATCTATATATTACTTAGAGTAGTATGAACATTTTAACTACTCTTCCAATCCATGAGCTTGGACTGTCTTTCCATTTATTTGTGTCATCTTCAATTTCTTTCATTATTTTCTAGTAGTTTTCAATATACAGATCTTTCAACTCTTTGGTTAAATTTATTCCTAGGTATTTTAGCTGCAATTGTAAATATGATTGTTTTCTTAGTTTTTCCTTCTGATAGTTCATTATTAGTGTATAGAAATGCCACAAATTTCTGTGTATTGATTTTGTATCCTGCAACTTTACTGAATGTGTTTATTATAACAGTTTTTTTGTGGCATCTTTAAGGTTATATATGTGTATAGGTGTAGTATATCATATGCAAATAATAACAGTTTTACTTCTCTTTTAGGGTATGAATGCTTCTTTTATTTTTTTTTTTTTACTTGCATAATGGCTTTGACTAGGACTTCCAATACCATGTTTAATAAAAGTGGTGAGAATGGGCATTCTGATCATAGAGGAAAAGATTTCAGCTTTTTAGTTGAATATGATATTAGCTGTGGGCTTGTCGTGTATGGCCTTTATATTGAGGTGTGTTCCCTCTATACCTTGTTGAGAGTTTTTTATTTTGAAAGGATGATGAGTTTTGTCAAATGTTCTTTCTATATTTGTTGAGATGAGAATATGATTTTTACCCTTCATTTTGTTAATGTGGTGTATTACATCAGTTAACTTGCTGGTATTGAATCCGAATTGTAAACTACCTTTTACTGTAAGGCTTACAGTAGAAAATCAGGGCTAAGCTTTATCCTGGTTATAATTCTGGTTCTTATGTTTTTCTTCCTTGCCTTCCTTTCCTTCCGCACCCCCTCCCACTTCCCTTGCTTCTAGGGAAAAGGATTCAGGGAGAGAGAGTAGAAGAGTCACTTTGTAAAAAACCAAAGATTTATTTTGGAAGTGCATATAAGTGACTCTGGAGAAGTAGGGGAAAAAATGATACATTCATTTCAGTCTGAATAGGAATTTAGTCTGCCATGAGCTTTGAGGCTGACTGCAAGAATAAAATTTTAATGAGAAGAGAAAGCTCATCTGTGACACTGTGAAAGGTGGGTGCTGAAATCTTTGCTCCAAGGGGGCATTTCAGAGAAGCCCAAAATAATGGCATAGATGTCTTGCCATCTGTTTTCTTATACCAGAGTGTGCCAACCTTTTGAAAAAAGCTCCTACTTACTCAGGCATTTGTACACACTATTTTGGCCTCTAAAGTGGGCAATGAACATTATATAATAATTATCACAAAATTGGACTTGAACTGTCTTAAACTTTCTATGTGTTCATTGACTGATTGATGCTTTGTCCTCTGAGCATCTTCAAAGTATACCAAACAGAAGAAGTGTGTTGTGGATTTTCTTTCGAGCTCTCCCTATGGCTTCTGGTATGTGAGGGAAGGTGGCAGAGAGGGGAGCGATTTGTTGTGACTTTCTGGGTCTGTTTTAAATGCTCCCTTGGCAGCATCCCTGTGACCATTTTGCTTTAATGTTTTCAGTTCTTCTTTGTTTTTAATCTTTTTGAGACAACAGCTGGATTCTGCTTTTAGTACTTACTCTTGATTCCCTGTCCTGTTGTGAGCCACTCTGATTTTTTTTTTAAGGGATGTGGCATCCTACTTTTCCATAGTATTTAATTAAAACTTCGGCTCTTTGGAACTTGTCACGGGCAACTGCTAGAAAACAGAGCCAGGGAATATTTTTTAAGGCATCTGAGACTCTTTCTCCACCTTTGCAGCCTCCCCTACCCAAGAGTTGAGTGTTCACTTACTCCTTGCTTTTGGTGAAACTTTACAATGCCTGCTCTGCCTGAGATTAAACTGTATGTATTGATTTGTGATGTATATGAACCTGCCAAAAAAGAAGTACTTCCTGAGTTCCGTTCATAATTTCCTGTGATTTTAATTATCACTAAAATGGTTTAATTTTCTGAATAGCAAACCCACTTCTGACTCTGTCCTCTGAGCCTGCCAATTCTGAATTTTATGCTGACGTAATCTGTCCCCAAGATATATATGCTTAGGTTACCAAGGGCATTCAGAGATGAATATCTTGTTTTGTATAGGGAAGGAGGGAGTTAGAAAGGCGAAGGATAAAAATAACACTTTTTCCAAAAAAACCGAACTAACAGACTTTGCCCCAAAGCCATTTAGAATCATTGACTTGTCCAGATTTTGAATTTATAGAATGAGCTGTATATTTATGACAATTAAAAAAAATTAAGCCACTGTTGATCAGATTTCTCATGCTCCCCAAGGTCGTGGTATTCCCTTCTATCATAGCTCTGTTTAGAAAAAATTATAGTGAAATGGAGCCCTTTCTGGGAAATATCCCAGTAGTGAGGAATAGATACCATTAAGACATTTTTTGAATAGCCAAGTTCTAAACTTTTTTTTTAAAACCCTCATTTCATGCCAGATTATATGAACTGCTGAACTTCACACAGAATTTAACATACAATAAGAAAACAGCCTATTGAAGCCGTCAAGATTTATTAACCTTCCGTCTGAGGTCTTTGATTTGAAATGTCCTTATTGAGGTAGGACAGAATGAAATTACCCAAGGAATGAAGTGTTTTAGGATTTGTGAGAAAAGTTATCTTAATCAGTTTTTTAATCTTTCTTTTTGAGATAACATAATTTTCAGGATAAATTATTATGGCACACTGAATTATAATCTACAAATTAGAATATAATTGTGCAATTTGGGTATCATTCTCTTGCTCACATTTTATATTAGGCCTATTTCTTTGCAGACTTACAGTATTGTGAGTTTTTCATAAACAGCTATTTAAAGCCATTCACATAATCAAAATAATATTTATAGATATTCAGAAAATGATTAATCTTAAAACTGTGGCAAAGCAGAAAACCTCATTGTTGGGTTTGCCACCTCCCCCAACAAAAATGCAAGTTTTGGTTAAGTTCCCTGAATGAGTGTAGTGAAAATTAGTTTCTTTTGGAACGATCATACAATTGAAAGACTAATTTAAATTAGGAGGGCACACTGGGCTTGGCAGAGGGCATTGTGTGAAAGCAAAGCATAATTTTCCTCTAAACAAAGACAAGCTTGTTGGAGAGCATGCTTTATTGCCTGGAAATTCTATATATATGCAAAGTTGCTCATCAATTCACTGTTGGGTTTTATGTGCTTGGTTTCTCCTTTTGTTTGGAAAAATCAAATGCTGAAAAAAGTAGGCGTAGCTCTGCATGCTATGGGCATCAAGAAACCTACACATGCCAATCCTCTTGGTGTGCAGTGTTCCTGTGTGGGGAGCTGCCTGCAGGAGGGATGGTCAGCCTGGGGCTTCATGCAGGTAAAATCAGGGTATATGCTTCAGCAGAGCCCACCCAGGATTTCTGGAAAATGACATCTTTGTCTGATCCCTCCCTCCGACAGCCAGGTGGATATAGTGGGTAAGTTAGGGTCACATCCTGTAGACCATTTAGGGTTTTCTTTCTTTTAAGCAGCATTATTGTGACACAATACACAAGACCATACCATGTGTCTGCTTAAAGTGTACGATTCAATAGCTTTTAGTATGTTGTAGTACCATTACCACAATCAATTTTAGAACGTTTTTGTCACCCCCAAAAGACAAACTACACCACAGTTGGTGTTCTCTGCAGACTCAGCTTTGGTAAACTAATGAAATGGAGGTGGACATTCTCTAGGATGCTTTTAAATAGAAATTCTCATCTTTGAAGTTGCCTTCTCTAGTTTGTATCTGTATGTAATACTCAGAAGTAGCATCTGATGCACTTTACAGTGTGCAGAGAACTCTCTTGTCAGCTGCAGCTGAGAAGCACAAATGGCAACGTGACAAGTTTGGGGCTGAGATGTTCGGAGGAATCATGTTATTTGGCAGCATCGGAGGGGTGGGCCTGCAGGCTGGAAGCTGGGCATTGGAACAACCTGAGCCCAACTGTGTGGAGCCTGGTTTGGGATGGGGATAGCAGGAGAACCAGTGGCCAGAAGTGGATCCAAGCTGAGAATAGGGATGTTGGTACCAAGAGGATTTCCATATAGGAGATTGGGGGTTTAGAGGTCAAACATCAGGATGGGTGATTGTCAAAACAAGATCACGACAAAGATCTGAAAGGGAGGTTTAGGTCACCATAGATAACCCGATGGCAAGGAGGGCCACACTTGAGAAGGAAGCAGCTGGGGTCAGCGTAGGAAAGCCAGGAAGTCCAGCATGGTTGCTGAGTCCTGTGCCTCTGGGAGCACCCCACCAGCCGCCCAGCACCCCCCTCCAGCACACACTCCGCATCACCTGGCTCTGAGGAACTCAGTTGGTGCTTTCTTCTCTCTAGCCTCCCCCACAACTCCATACCCTTCTTCAGGCCCCCATTGCTCTGTGGGCCCATTTGGACAGGCCCCTAAAGTCAGCGTTTTCTTTTAGATTAATTTCCTTCCCTTTGACCAGCTCCCTATACCCATATGTGCAGTGAAGAGGCACTTGGGCAGGAGTCCCTGCTCTTTGGGGTGTAGACAGGCTGGCCTGACCCATCTCTGCTTGGAGGAAAGAGCAAAGATGAACCAGAATGTCATCATTTGGTAGGGGGTTGAGAGTGGGCAGAGAACGTTCAGACAAGACTCTTAATGGGTCCCGGAGTCCAGATTCAGGGTCCCTCACTTGGCTGCCCTCCTCATGGGCTGTCCCCACATCTCTCCTTAAAGGTGCCATTTTCAGCTTGATATTTTCACTACAGGAAGTATCCTTTTTTGTCCACATCAGCTTTGTGCTGTGTGTAAAAGTAGTTGGCAATATCTCCCCTCCCAGTGAGGCTTATAAGGAATATTTAATAATGTGCCCCTCCACCCCCTGAAGTTTTCTTTCCAAATCGTTCTAAATCTGTGATGCAATGTGCTTTAATTTTTTTTCTCCCAGCCTAAATATACCTCAGTGTATTCAATGAAAGTAGTGTGAAAGTATTAGTTACCCAGTCATGTCTGACTCTATGTAGCCCCGTGGACTGTAGCCCGCCAGGCTCCTCTGTCCATGGAATTCTCCAGGCAAGAATACTGGAGTGGGTAGACATTCCCTTCTCCAAGGGATCTACCTGACCCAGGAATCAGACCCAGGGTTTCCTGCATTGCATGCAGAGTCTTTACTGTCTGAACCAAAACCCATGTCCATATGTGCTGTGCTTAGTGGCTCAGTTGGGCCTGACTCTGCTTCCCCATGGACCATAGCCCACCAGGCTCCTCTGTCCATGGGGATTCTCCAAGCAAGAAGACTGGAGTGGATTGCCATGCTCCCCTTCAGGGGATCTTCCTGACCCAGGGATCAAACCCAGGTCTCCTGCATTGCAGGCAGATTATTTATCTGGGCCACCAGGGAAACCCCATATAGATTAGGGCAAAATATGATATTTTTAAATCATCAGAAATTTTATTTAAACCTGTAATAAAATCAAGAATACTTACATATTACAAGTGTTGGAAAACACAAAGTCATGTTTTATACTTTGGGTTTTCATAAGCACAGCACACTTGTATCATTGTTTAGATTTTGTGTTGATTGGTGGAAAGTTTGTTTCTTTCCTTGTAGTGCTAGAGAGAGAATTTATAGGAAAGCCCAGTGTAGCTTAGCTATTTTCTGAGAGTTGACATTTGAAGGTGAGTTTCTAGATTGCAGCAGAAATCAGCCTGTGTTTGTGTGTGATCAGAGGTTACTCTGTGTGGGACAGTTGGACTCCTCAGCTCGGCCTGCACTGGAGATGGAACAGCTGGTGTCCTCAGGCCTCAAGACAGCCCAGAGTGGAGAATACAAGGAAAACAGAAGGGACTTCCCGGAAAACCTGGGCACAGAAGCTGTAAGGCTGACCCCTGAAGGCTGTGGCTGGCAATCAAAATGACTACTCGAAGAGCCCAGAAAAGTCTCCCTTGATCCAGGATGGCTTTGAGACCAAGAAGGTCCTCTGGTCTGGTGGCTGGGGCCTAGAGAAAAGTTTGCCCCAGAGGAAGGACAAACAAAAACTGGGCCAAGTGATTGCATTGCAGTTTGGGGTCGTCGGTCAAGGTTGGGCAGTATTCCAGCCTAGAGTTAGAGATCCAAAGGACAAGAAATACCTTCCAGGGAAGGGACAGACAAGGACAAGCAGGCTGTGGACTTCCCTGAGAGTCGGCCTTGAGTCCCAGCAAAGGAATGGACACATACGAAGTCAGGATCAAAGCCCAGCAAGGGGACCAAGCACAGCGGGCGGGATTTGGGGGAGGCTGTGACTCTGTAGCCCTTTCCATCCACGCGCCCCTCCGCCCCACATGCTAGATACCTAGACTCCCAAGGACCGCTCTGGATCTTCCCAGTCGGTAGGGACACGGCTTCACTTCAGTAACCATCCGCGGGAGAGGCCGAGGCCGCTGGACCTACAAATTGGGGGTGGAGCCTGTAACTGAGCTGAGTTGCGGAAGGCTGGTGTTGACAGCATAAATGCAGCAAGTGGGTCCGTGTCCGCTCAGGCGTGTCTGACTCTGTGGCCCCAGGGACTGTCGCCCGCCAGATTCCTCTGTCCACGGCGTTCTTCAGACAAGAAGAGTGGAGTGGGTAGCCATTCCCTGCTCCAGGGGATCGTCCAGACCCAGGGATTGAACCCAAGCCTCCCGCATTGCAGACAGATTCTTTACCATCTGAGTCATCAGGGAAGCCCCCAAATGCCCTGAGAGTAATCATTTATAAGTTTCAACTCTGATTTCTTGTCATTTCTTGGAAACTTTTAATTTTATTATTATTTTAAATACATTCAGAATAATATGAAGTATTCCCCTAAGCCTTTTGTTTCAATTCTGCCAATTATTTACATTTTGCCCCATTTGCTTTACCATTCTTTGTCTCTTTTTTAATTTTTTCTGAATCATTTGTAAGTTGAGACATTGTACTCCCTTTATTCCTAAATATTAAATATTTCAGGGTATGTTCCAATAGAACAAGGACATTTTCTTATATAACCCATAACACTGTTATCAAAATCAGTAAATCTGGTTCCTTTACCACTAATAATATTCAACCACCATCCATAATGTTTTATAATTTCTGTTCTATTATTTTAAACTGTCAGAGATTGAAATTTAATTAAATTTCTTTTTTTCTTCTGACAGTCTTGGGGGAGAGAGCACAGGCAATGTTTTTTCTTCAAATGTATGACATGGGAAGCCCTTGCCAAGTTTACAAAAAAATGCAGTTGGCAGTCGATGGAGTTACAACATAATGACACCAATTAGATAAAGCCATCAGAAAGATCAAAGACATTTTCTGAGTGATATGCTTGCATATTTGTTGGCCTTGAATTAAATTTTTACAGTTCTATCTCATTGTCAAGAATACAACTGAAATCACCACTTGATAAGAGCTGTGTATATGATCTTTATCTTTTTGCCTGCAACTCAGAGAAGATCTGTTGCCAATGTAGACTCAATATATTAGATTTCCCCCAGTTGGGCTAAATGGGAGTATAGCCAAAAAAAATGAGGTGTCTAACAAGAAAGCAATAGTAAAATGTGTTCTGATAGCAAAAGCTATCCAAAATATATTATTGGAGAGGGAAAAAAAGGACAAACTGTAATGTACCATATGATCCACAGAAGAAATGAGTATCAGCAGCGGTTAACTCAGCAGCAGTGGGATAGGTCAGTAGGTGGAGGAGAGTGAAAGGCGGGAATCATTTTTTTCATTTTACAAACCATATAGTTTAAATTTTTTAGCACATGCTTTTTTAAATTTTATAGTAATAACAATTTTTATACTAGAGAAGAAGAGTGGGAGATAGAGATGGTAGTTAGAACAAAATCAAAAGGCAAACTTATTTTAAAATGTGGCTTAGAAAGCAATAGCAATAGGCAGAAATATGAAAAAAAAAGTTGGATATATAAAATGAATCATTTTCTACCATCATCTATTTATATATGGCTGCCAGTTTTTTCCAGCTAGATTCATA
The DNA here is from genome assembly GCA_006410675.1 of Oreotragus oreotragus. Taxonomy (NCBI): domain Eukaryota; kingdom Metazoa; phylum Chordata; class Mammalia; order Artiodactyla; family Bovidae; genus Oreotragus; species Oreotragus oreotragus. The sequence goes on from SJYX01012128.1 coordinate 19,208, forward strand.
CATGGGTCTCTTAAAACTAAATTTTCACTAACGAGTGCATTTTGGTGCTAATTCTGGTAGAGCAGACCGGCTGCTCTATCCCACTGTACGTTCTTTTAAATAACAAAATTGATTAGTATTTAGAGATTTTTGATGAGTTGAGTTTAGGTCTTGTTTTATCAGCATCAACTGATCTTCATGCTTCTCCTATCCCTTCTTTAAAAGCAAAAAGTTTAGGATGGTAAAGCGTCTATCTACAATGCAGGAGACCTGGGTTCAATCCCTGGGTTGGGAAGATCCCCTGGAGAAGGAAATGGCAATCCACTCCAGGACTATTGCCTGGAAAATCCCATGGACAGAAGAGCCTACATGGCTACAGTCCATGGGGTCGCAAAGAGTCGGACACGACTGAGCGACTTCACTTCAGTTCACTTCAACATGGAGAGATGACAGGAACCAGGAACCACTCAAGGGATTCAAGGGGTACAGTATTCCATAAAAGACAGAAGCTTCCAGAACCACACAGGGCTGTGTTACCATGATTCCCCAGATATCGGCAGTCAGTGTGGGTTGGACTGACAAGGATGTCTCAAGGCTGTTTACCACAACCTGGAGCAGAATAGAGATGTTACCTGTGAAGGGAGACGGAGAAAGTAAGGCGCCATGTGTGCGAGCAGAACGCTGCAGGAGTTAGGAGTGAATTCAAGTACAAAGGCTCCAAAGGTCTAGCATATTTGAACAGGAAGTGGCCGACTCCAGGCTGTGGAGCTCCGTCGACATCCTAGAGAGGAAAAAGGACTGCTGTTGTCCATTCATGAATGCGGCAAAAGCCGGAATCCTGTGTGCCCCCTGGGCTTTCAGGGTAGGACTGGGATTAAGGAGATAGGACGGCTGGGAAGCTGGTGGATGCTTCTAGAGGAAATAAGCACAGAAATGCATAATACCTGTGACCCAGTGGTTTCAAGTTTTGAGGGACAAAGTCAAAAACTAAAGAAGTGCCTCTCAATTGGGAAGTTCAGGTATGTGTTTGGGCCAGGAAAAGTCCTGCTTCCCCACTGTCTTAGTCTGTTCGGGCTGCTATAGCAAAACAGCACAGACGGGGTGGCTTTTAAACAACAGCAAATGATTCTTCCCAGTTGTGGAGGCTGACAGTCTGAGGTCAGGGTGCCAGCCCCTGCAGAGGGCCCTCTCAGGATGCACCCTCCCCCTTGTGTCCCCACTTGGCAGGAGGGGCTAGGGAGCTCTTAGAAGAGCGCTGATCTTCATTCTCACACTTGAACACCTCCCACAGGTCCTACCTCCTAACAACATTACGTTGGGTGTTAGAATTTCAACATATGAATTTGAGGGGATGCATCCAGACCACAGCACCGCCCGAATCACTCCTCACCATCCGCCTCCTGCTCTGCCTGCTGCCCTTTATAAATCACATTGTAGAGCAAGAAAGCAAAACCAAAATGTTGGTAGCTTCTTCTGTGTTCTTATGACAGTGTCAGGCTATTACTTTCTGTGAAATGATCCTTTATTTTAGGTTTTTAAATGACTGATGCATCCTAATTCTGTGTCAACGTTTAAACACTTATTTGAAATTTGCTTGTTCCCATGATATGTTTTACAATATTCTTATTAATTTCATAAGCACTGGGGTTGATCATTTTAATTGAGAATGACTGTATATCCATCACTTTGAAGACAAATATGGTTAAATAAAATGACAATCAGTAGGCTTCTCTATAAACAAGGAGGTAGCAGCTATGTAGAGACGGTGCTCATAATCTCATTTATACATTAGATGGACTGTGGTAAATTCGGGCTTAGCAAAAAGAGAGGTGAGGAAGATTTCCTGTGCAGGTCCAGAGCCATTTATTTTATGACTAAATTAAGTAGCATTGACCTACTGTGTGTGTCTTCCTCTCAATTTGAATGTTTCTAAGAGAAGCTCATGTGGCTAACTGAATCACATGGCTAACTAAATCATACTCAAAGATGCAGGGTGTGTACTAACTTAAAATTACTAATACAATCATTCCAATGAGCCCCCTGAAATCCCCCAACCTTTTAGTCATATTAAAGTGCACGTGTGTTGAGTGTGCTGCAGCAAGAAATCTGAGTCTTTATTATCAGTAAGTCTAAGTGGTTGGAGATTGTTTGGCCTTGAGGAACAAAGGGTCTTTACCACCCTCTGTCCACGTTCCTCTCTCTTCCTTCTCCCCCAGACTCAGGCCCCTTTGAGGGGCCACATCCAGGCCTGTCCTCCCTTTAAGGGCTTAATGCCTTTCTTGTTTTCCCATCAAAACCGTTCTCCACACAGCAGCCAGAATGATCTGTTAAAAACACTTATCTGTCCTTGTCACTTCCCCACTTAAACCGCTTCCAGTTGTACGAGGATAATGTTCCAAACCTCCATCATGGCCTCCAAGCCTCACCGTTTGGCCCGAGCACTGCTGTGTCCGTAGTGACTTCCCCTCTTGCCAGACACACTTTTGTCTCCACATCACCCCTGTTCCCTCTACCTGGAAGGCCCCCTGGTTCTTACCTGCAAGCCTCCTCTGTCTCATATTCCATGTCCTTGCCCTGAGCCCCATATCTGAACTTGCCCCATGCTCCACCACCCAGCCACATTTTCAGTGTACCTTTTTTCCTTCTAGCTCCTGCACTGAGATGACTGTATGATCAGATGAGAATGGCTGTCCCCTCCCTAGATGCAAAGCCCATGAGGACACCTCTGTGAGGACCCACTGTGCCTCTCTCATCTCCTTGACTGATTAAATGAATGCATTTTCCCCTTCCTTTCCTTCAGGGCTAATCTGACTTCATCTCTGTGATTGAGCGAGGGCTGCCTAACTATATATTCTCTGCAGCCCTGATATCACCTGAGAGTACTCGAGGGTCCCTCCACCTTTTGGTTGCGATCTCTGCACCTTCACAGGCCAGTAGGAGAGAGAGTTTCAAACAGAAGATTTTGGAGGGAGACTGTATTTGCTCGCAGTATCATCTTACTCAGGTTTTACTCTAGGATTCCTAAGTGATTCAGGTTTGGAAAACTTCCTCCATTAGAGCTATTGTCATTATCACCCTCCAAACTATAGCTCTTGCAGGTTGCTCATGAATTTAAAATGGCCAGGAGCTGGCAAGCAGGATTCTGCCTCCATTTAGAAATAGCTGTAGTAAAGCCAAAGGGTGAATTAAACATCACTGAAGAAGAGGCGGTGAAAGTTCTTTGTGCCCTGTGAGGTCAACGCTATAGAAATCAAGAAACAAGGAAACAAAAGAAGTTGGCATAAGAGGTGAACTGGTCCAGCCAGTGACCTGCTGTGAGAGAAGCAGTCCATACGGCTCTAAAAGGGTAAACAGGAAAATTCTCCTGGGAGAATTTGTGTTTCTTCCTTCTCATCTGTGCTTCACACATTTAAAAATTCTCCAGATCTCTGGGACTTTAGAGCAGTGTGCTATGTCCATTTCCCCACCATACCTTACATAGCATATGGAAGTTGTAAAGAAATAACTATTGCCAAGAAACAAACAAAAAGAGGGGAGCCTGAATTTTATATCCCTGTTCTAAGCTCTTCTACTGCATACTCAGGATATTTTCAGAGAAAGTCCAGGTGACTTGTTTGTCATTACATTTCAGGAACTCAGCTTCAATACTTTGGGGGAATCTAGTACAGATGTAATGACTGGTACACGATGACAGGACATATCCCCACACCACCGGTGTAGTCCCCTCTGTTCTTCCCCAGCCCTGGACACTGCCCACCACGGGCTGTCATGAGTGTGTCCCTGGTCTGAGCGCACGTGCATCCCTCCTGCCTTCAGGTGTTTACAGCAAGGTTGTCCATGGTCCTCATGACTTCCTGTTTGTCATGTTCTTCTAGTGCTGATATCCCAACCGAAGGATGGTATTTATGCTTTTCCTACAACTTGGTGATCTCCTAGGTGGATGGAGTTGGTGGTGAAAGGGGACAGTTGCTGGGAAGGCCAGTATTGGAAGCCGAGGTCTCTGCCTGGCTACTGGGAGCGTGGTGACCGTGGCACGCTGGCAGCCTAGACACCCTGGCAGCGGGCAGCAGCTCGGAGAACATCTAGGAAAGGCCTCAGTGTGTTAGGAAGGTCTCGACCTCCAGGGTGGGGAGTTCTGCCCTACAGGGACCCCTTCTTCTTTTGTCACAGAGGATTCAGCCAGGGTTCAAGCTGCCCGCCTTCCTTTATTCTCTGTGAGTCCTATTTGGCAAATTTTTTTTTAAGATTTTTTTTTTTAATGTGAACCACTTTTAAAGGCTTTATAGAATTTGTGACAATATTGCTTCTGGTTTATGTTTTTGTTCTTTTGGCCACGAGGCCTATAGGATCTTAACTCCCTGACCTGGGTTGCAGCCTGCACCCCTTGCACTGGAAGGTAAAGCCTTAACCACTGAAGGACTTCTCCAGGGAAATCCCCTGCTTGGCAAATTGAGACTGGCCTTTAGAACGTGCCATATCTCTGCTATGCCTGCCCCTCCAGCACATGCCGCCCAACTTTTGTATCTGGCTGCTGGGCTACAGCTGGGCCACATGGAGCCACTGTGTAGAGAAGTGTTCCCTGCTCTGGGAGGGAGCGGCCCAGGCTGGGGCTCCAGACTCTGGAGCAGAGTTGGGTTACCCCAGCCTCCCCTGGCCTGGTGGCTGCTCTGGCAGCCTTCCAGCCAGCGTTGCTCAGTGGCCTTGACGGGGTAGCGAAGGAGCTGAGAGATGGACGAGGTTTTAACTTTCCTAAGACTGTCATACTTTGTCTTTTCTCAGCTTTCTCAGAAAACATTAAGATAGCCAGTAGCACATCTCTCCCCTCCCTCTAGGACAGGCTTCTAGCCTCTCTAGCCTGAGAACTTCTTCCATTCACTGACTTTGCCTTATAAACTGGCCAATTGTAATTTAGAGAATTTTTTTTTTTTAATTTTATAAACCAAAAACTGTTTACTGATTTTTATTCAGTTATTTCTGGGTTTACTCTCTTGTGCTCTTTTTTTTTTCTCCTTGGACTATTTTCCCATGTGGGTATGAAAATAGGCAGTATATTGTAAAATGGCTTAAGAACATCTACTCTTTAAGATGTTATTTTTACAACTCTTTTTACTAGACGGGTCAGTGGATGTATTGCGGATCTTTATGTTGTGTGTGTATCAGTGGCCTCAGCAATAAAAAAGTCACCTAGAGAGTATTTTTCCCTAAAGCTGGAGCCTCTGCCTGGGATATATCATCAAATATATTGGGATTTGTTTGATCCATTCTTGGTTGTTTATTGTTTCTTCTCCTCCTCCTCATTATTATTTTTATTATCATCAGCAATCATTTATTAAGTCCCTAGTGTATGCTGGGCACTTCTTTAGAGTTTATTTCTCATCTTCCCAGTGGCTCTGAAAGATAGCTGATATTATCCCAAGTTCCTTACCCAGGAAACTGAGGTAACTTACTTAAGTTCACGTAGGTAGCATATGGCAGAATCAGAATTGACTCTGTTCTTATCCAGCATCTGCACGCTTTCCATTACATTAGAGACACTTGAGTTTTTCCACTGAAGTTCTCTGAATGCAGAGGAAATCAATACATAATGCCTGGGGTCTAGACCCTTTGTAGCTAGAAGCAGCCAGCAGCAAGCTCAAATTTCTTTGAAGTTGCATGCTTTAATCTTTAAAATGTATGCAAATTTAGTTTTCTACTCCATAATATAAAAGTATAAAAGTAGTCCTTTCAACTACTTGACATAGAATAAAATTTAAGCTCTAGGAAGAGATTCTATTAACCCCTGTCACACCCCCTCTTGTCCTGCTGGGTGCTACACTGGGGGTCTGTACACCTCACTTGGAGAAAGTCAGCATTGCACTATGATGCATCTTAGTTAAATTCTTAGTTCTTTGCTTCTGTTGGTAACTTGTCATCTGGCCAGTCTACAACCCTTTTTTTTTTAAAATTTGGATTATAGTTGATTTACAATGTTGTATTAGTTTATGCTGTGCAGAAAAGTGAATCCATTATACGTATACATATATCCACTCTTTTTAAAATTCTTATCCCATATGGGCCATTATGGAGTATTGAGTAGCATTCCCTGTGCTCTATAGTAAGTCCTTATTAGTGATCTATTTTATATATAGTGGTACAGATGTGTCAGTCCCAAATCTCCCAATTTACTCCTCTCCCCCCTTGCACTTCATAGGCAACTCCTAATTTGGTCTTTGTTGATTTCTTCATGGAAGAAGAAATGCCTTCTCTGAATAGCATCTTTCTGGCTAGGAGTTTAAAGATTATTTAATCCTGTTGTTTGTAGACTTTTACTTTTCAGAAGCAGAAGTCATCTTTCAAATGAAATTACTCTTGGAACTCTAATTTCTGTATCAGCTGAAAGTGGAGACACTCGAGTTGCCATAGGAGCTGAAGGCTCTGCTTATGTGCTGCCTTGCCTGAGGGTCCTCCAGGAGCTCAGGTTCTGCAGAAATAGGCTTTAAACCCCATTTCACCGATGCTTCACCCTCCACCTCTGGCAGTCACCAGTCTAGTCTCTGTATCTATGAGTCTACATTTTTTATACTCATTTATTTTGGATATTAACCCCTTATCAGATATATGATTTGTAAACATTTTCTGCCATTTAATACCTTGCCTTTTCATGTGTTGATTGTTTCCTTTGCCATGCAAATACTTTTCAGTTTGATGTAGTCCCACTTACTGATTTTTGCTCTGGTTGCCTTTACATTTGTTGTTAAATCCAAAAAACACGTTGCCAAGAGCAATGTCAAGGAGCCTACAGCCTATGATTTCTTCCAGGAGTTTTATGGTTTCAGGACTTGTGTTTGAGACTTTCATCCACTTGGAGTTAATTTTGTGTAAGATTGTGGTCCAGTTGATGAAAGTGAAAGGGGAGAGTGAAAAAGTTGGCTTAAAGCTCAACATTCAGAAAACTAAGATCATGNGCCATTTCCTTCTCCAATGCATGAAAGAGAAAAGTGAAAGTGAAGTCACTCAGTCTGTCCGACTGTTAGCGACCCCATGGACTGCAGCCCACCAGGCTCCTCTGTCCATTGGATTTTCCAGGCAAGAGTACCGGGGTGGGGTGCCATTGCCTTCCCCGATGCCACATCTAGTACACTGTAAATATTGACATTTAAATAAAACTATGACCTCACTCTTACATACGCACATTGGAAACTAAAATACCAAACTCGTTTGATATCCTACCACATCCATTTAAAATAATGTGGGGGGCACTCTCCCATCCCCCTTCTGATGTCTATGTCAGAAGCTTTCTCTGTCCCTTTTTCACTTTAATAAAACTCTGTGACACACACACACAAAGAGTAATGTAAACAAGCTCCACTTTAACAGTTGGAAAATGTATGTTATTCATTTTCTCTTTCAATATTTCAGCCTTCCTCTCATGTATGTTATAATTGGAATTTTTATTGGTATTGTATCCTGAGTGTAATTAGTATACATATGTTTTTTAACATTATATTATATATCTTGTGGCTGCGAGGCTCTAAGTGTTTACTTGTTTTCTTTTAAATTTGAATTAAATTATCATTACAATAATTCAATATCAAAGCACAAATATATTACACATTTTGATAACCATGGGATTTTCCAGGCAAGAATATTGGAGTGGGTTGCCATTTCCTTCTCCAGGGGATCTTCCCAACCCAGGGATCAAACCCGTGTCTCCCACATTGCAGGCAGACACTTTACCGTCTGAGCCACCAGGGAAGCCCTTATATATCTGTGACTGTGAGACTCTAAGTATTTACTTGCTTTCTGTTAAATTTGAATTAAATTATCATTATAATCATTCAACATCAAAGCACAAATATATTACACATTTTGACAAAGTTATGCATGAAAAGTAAAATTATACTAGAAATACATTTTTGATGAAAGGTTTTTTGGAGGGTTGTTTTCAGTTAGTTTATGTATTCATGGATAGAATGCTTGAATGTAACAAAATTCATCATCGGTTCTCTTACTGTTTTGTTTTGTTTAACGTAAATGCAGAGAAACCTTGTTTACACACATCTCCTTTCACAATAGTTATTAGTTATTTTTGGCTGTCTCGGGTCTTAGTTGCAGCACGTGGGCTCTCCGTAGAGGTGCACGCGCTTCTTTCCAGGTACCCAGCCTCAGTAGTTGAGGCACAGGGGCTTAGTTGCCTCACAGCATGTGAGAGGTTATGTCCCTGACCCAGGATTGAACCCATGTCCACGGCATTAGAAGGCAGATTCTTAACCATCGGACCACCAGAAGAGTCCTATTCAATGTTTTCTTGTCTTTATTCCCTTTGTGGGAGAACCAACAATTCCAAAGTTCTCTCTTCTGGGCTCCCTGCAGATTTTTTAAGCTCTGAAACAGTGTACCAAAGGATGGGGTTTCTGTTTCACCATCCAGGTGGGTGTGTGGTGCGCTTTTCTTCTGAAGAGTCAGGAGCAGCAGAGGTGGACGTGACCTTGCTCCCAGACACCTTCTCTCTTGCTGGTCACTTTTAGCCACAGATGCTCTGGGCACCGAGTCTCATAAAACTACTTGGTGTGGTTTCCTTGGGAGAGACTTCCATACCCCAGAAGGACCTGTGAACCCCAGTTTGAGGACCGCTGACCTAGGATGCCTTCATTTTCCACTTAGACAGTTGGGAAAAGATGTACCAACAATTCTAACATATGATTAAAATAAAAAGTTAAATTTATAAATAAATTCCTAAATCTCCCATGTAGAAGAATTCCAAACCATTTGTATAATACTTAACCCCCAAGGAAGCAAAAATCTCCACTCGTTAGGTGTAGGCTATGTATAGTGACTTCAATCCAAAGGATACAGTCTAGAAAGGAGGATAAAAGCAACTGCACAGTGGAGAAATCTGGCAAACCTCAGTCAGGGATCAACATCAACATCAACAGTGATAAGCAGTGTTGATGATATGTACCCTTGATATGAGGTGATGATAATGCTACTTTACCTCTTAAAACCCAACAACCCCAGCCTAATCAAGAAAAAAAGATAACAGACAAATTCCAACAGAGAGCATTCTACCTGCCCAGTGTTCCTCAAAATTGTCAAGGTTACCTAAAGGACCTTGAAGGAAAGTCTGAAAAAACTACCACAGTCAAGAGGAGTCTAAGGAGAAATGATAACTAAATACAAGATCAGGGACTTCCCTAGCGGTCCACTGGCTAAGACTCTGCTCCCAATGCTGGGGACCTAGGTTTGATCCCTGGTTGGAGAACTAGATCCCACAAGCCACAACTAAAAGATCCTGCATGATGCAACAAAGATCGAAGATCCTGCATGCAGCAATTATGACCCGGCACAGGGAGGTGGGTGGGAGGTTCAAGAGGGAGGGGACATAGGCATACCTATGGCTGATTAATGTTGATGTATGGCAGAAATCAGCACAATATTGTAAAGCAATTATCCTCCAATTAAAAAAAAATAAAGGCAAAGGAGCAAATAAGTGGGTAGATGAGGCAATGGATCTTATATAAATCCTCTCCTGCTTCTTTCTTCTCAAGAAGACAGGACACAGATTAGCTGAGAGTTAGGAGGAGGGGAAAGGTTTGAATGGTGTCAAGGAAGACAGAAAGATGTGAAATAGTTACCTAAGAAAGTAGGTGAAAGATCAGAGTAGGGAAATGCCACAGAATCCTGGGACAGGACTGAGAGTCCCCATGAAGTCAAGTGTCATCTCTTGGCTGCGCATCTGAACACTGTGGTGAAGAGGGGAATGTCTATTGGGATTCAGACTAAACAGGAGAGAAGTGGGTAGTAATTTTAAAGTCAGATAATTCATAAAGATTAAAGATAGAGAAGCAAACAGGTCCACAGTTCAATATGAATAGTGCCTGGAATCTTAAAGACAATTAGATACAACTGAAACATATTCTTAGAAATAAAACCAGATAATTTTAGAGCTTAAAAATAACCCTAGTGAAAAAAAAAAGACCCAGCACAGCCAAATAAATAAAAACAAACATTTAAAAAAATCATTATAAAATAAATGCAAGGTCATCTGCCAAATGGGGTCCTGGAACAGAAAGGTTCCAGGAAATCTGAATAAAGTATGGATTTCAGTGAATAATAATATATCAATATTGGTTCACTAATTTTAACACAAAACACTGCAAGGTAGATTTTTCTCCTTTAACAAATGTAGAAAATAAAGCATGAGAAAACTCATTCATGCAATTGTTTAATAAATATTTATTAGTGAGTTAGGGTAGAGAAGGCAATGGCAACCCACTCCAGTACTTTTGCCTGGAAAATCCCATGGATGGAGGAGCCTGGTAGCCTGCAGTCCTGAGGTCGCTAAGAGTCAGACACGACTGAGCGACTTCACTTTCACTTTTCACTTTCATGCATTGGAGAAGGAAATGGCAGCCCACTCCAGTGTTCTTGCCTGGAGAATCCCAGGGACGGGGGAGCCTGGTGGGCTGCCGTCTATGGGTCACACAGAGTCAAACACGACCGAAGCGACTCAACAGCAGCAGCAGCAGCAGTGATTGGTCTCTTGGAGTAAATGCCCTGCAGGGGCCTCAAATGCAATCATCCAGATTGAGCTCAATCACGTGACCTCTGCCCCACCCCAATCCAGCTTGTCCTCCTCCCAGACAAAGTTGTCACTGGACCATCTGCTAGGTCTCCCAGCAGCTGTCCTGCAGGCTTCCTTGCCGGCTCTCCGCCCCGCTGCCAGTGCCTAACTTGACACTAAGCCCAGTGGCCCTTCCACAGAAACGTCTTCCCAGTCTCCTCTCTCTTTTCCAGGCTGGGGCTTCTCCACTTCTCTGTTTCTGCCTCAGAGCTCATCCTCTCTGATGTGGACTCCACCCAAGCCACCACCCATCTTTCCAGAACCCACATCAGGTGGTTTCATCCCCAGCCAAAACCTTCTGATGGCCCATTCAATAACTTTCCCAATCTGGCCACCACCAGTCCCATTTCACCCACTGCCCTACTCCCAGTGCTCCTCAGCCACCCCCTGCCATCTCCCCCACCTCCCCACCAGCATCACACTATTTGCAGGTCTTTGCAGATCCACCTGCTGCTTTCCCTTTTTGGCCCTTGGAAATCACACATGCACTTCAAGTCTTAGCTCAGAGTTACCAGTTTTCATACACCAATTCTCTCTCTCCCTGGCCCAGCAGTCAGCCCTTACCTGTTTCATGGCAACTACCATATTTCTTTTCTTAATATTTACTAATTTGGTTGTACCACGTCTTAGTTGTAGCATGCAGGATCTTTTAGTTGGGGCATAAGAACTCTTAGCTGTAGACTGTGGGATCTACTTCCCTGACCAGGGATCGAACCTGGGCCCCCTGCATTGGAAGCTCTGTTTCTTAGCCACTGGACCACCAGGGAAGTTTCCCACAGGGATTTTTTGGGTAGGAGTGAGTGGATCTGCATCTCCAGCTGTAGGTTCCCTAAGGCATTTCTGTATTCAGGTGCTCAGGAATATTTGAGGTATTCCCCACAATCACATCCGTTACATCAAAGCCAAATGCCTGTGCTTCATAAATAGGTGCCAGTAGAGGTCAATACAAGGAAATTCATAGCAGTTCTGAAGGCGACATTGTGGTGCAGGGAGACTTCATGGAGGAGGTGGACTTGAGAGGCTCTCAGGTTACAGCCACATTTAGAATTTATTGAGCACATGCTCTACGTTGAACGTTGTGCTATCACAATGAGCTTTCACCTAGATCACCTCATTTACTCTTCCACACAAACCTACTAGGTATCATTATACCTATTTCTGTAGATGAGAAGACCAACGCTAAGAGCATCAAATGTACACAGTGTCACAGCTACCGAGTGACTAGGCATGAATAAGAAGGCTGGTCTCTGACTCTTACTCCAAAGCCCAGCCTAAGGTTGAAGACCCAGTACGTGGGGGAAAACTGCTGTAATCAGCTCAACAGGGAGTAGTATTGAGTGTGTAGGCCCACTTAGGCTCCACCCCATACATCCCAGAGACCAGTGGAACTGAGAGGGAGCCTCTGGGGACAGTGAGGTGGCTGGAAGAACTCTGTTTCCCTGAGACACCAGCTCCACGCATGGGGCACACTCTCCCTGCACAGTCCAGACCTGAGGATTCAGCTGTGTCACCCCTCCCTCAGCTTGTTCTGGGGTCATGGACCATGTGGTGGTAAACTCTTAAATATTTGTTTGCATTTGAATATTGCTTCCTGGTTTCCTCACTTGCTGGCCACATGACCTTGGACAAAATGCTCCACCATGCTGAATTTCAGTTTCCGCTTTCCTAACACGGGGAAAAGAGCAGTGCCTATTTTATAGCATTAGTGTGAGGTAAGATGAAATAACACTGAATATTAGGAACTTAGTGTGGTTTTCGGCGCATCCGTAGGAAATGTACCTCTTCTGGTTATTTGACCTTCGTCTGGACCTATTTGGGTTTATCAAAATGCAGCCGGCAGGTGATCTGGGGTGGAGCCTTACACACAGGGAGCTTCGGGGCTGGGGTCACTTTTCTCCCTCCCTACTTCATAGCTTGGGCACCTTCCCTCCTGGGACCTAACCTGCTGCTCAGCGCCCCTGGTGGCATAGCTGCATCGCGGCCGCAGGTTTCAGGGAGGAGAGGCCGGCCGGGGAGCTCTGGGAAGTTATTTAATATGTTGGACCGCGAAGCAGTCAGGGACACTCCAGGCCCAGAGAACCTTGGGTGAGGGCTGATGAGGGTCCAGTCCTCTGCGCCTACCAGGGAAGTTTAGCAAGAGAAGCATAACCGCACTATGTACGGCGCACATCTGGACGTTTTTGAGAATAAAGAGGGCGCTCTTAGTCATTAATCCGGGGCTGTCGGTTAAAGCCAGGACATTGGTAGCCCTGCCTAGATAGAGTCTTCCACTTTAGCAAGGTAGCAAGGCCCATGAGCCCAAGGAAAGGAACAGATTCTTTCTGGGTTGCCCAGGCAGGTGGAAAAGGGAAAACTAAGAGAAGTTGCACCCAAACCCTCGCTGTTTCATTCCTCTGGACTCCCCATCCGCCTTCAACATCCCTCATCCCTTGTTCCAGCCAGGATTTTCAGGAATTTGTGCTTCAACAGCACTGTGGCCGTGTCCCTTGTACGCGTCTGGAGGGCAGACTTTTTTCTGTTCTGTTCTGTGTGGTGTCCCCAGAGCAGTGTGTGTGTGTGTGTGTGTACACATGTGTGCGCTTGCATGCTCATTTGCGGAATGAGTGCGCTGCTGAACAAATCATAAATTACTTTTCTAGAATTAACTACGGAGAAGGCAATGGTACCCCACTCCAGTACTCTTGCCTGGAAAATCCCATGGATGGAGGAGCCTGGTAGGCTGCAGTCCATGGGGTCGCTAAGAGTCGGGCACGACTGAGCGACTTCACTTTCACTTTTCACTGTCATGCATTGGAGAAGGAAATGGCAACCCACTCCAGTGTTCTTGCCTGGAGAATCCCAGGGACGGGGGAGCCTGGTGGGCTGCCGTCTATGGGGTCGCACAGAGTCGGACATGACTGAAGCAACTTAGCAGAGAGCATTAACTAGGGCTTCCCTGGTGGCTCAGACTGTAAAGAATCTGCCTGCAATGCGGGAGACCTGGGCTTAATTCCTGGGTTGGGAAGATCCCCTGGAGAAAGGAACAGCTACACCCACTCAAGTATTCTGGCCTGGAGAATTCCCTGGACAGAGAAGACTGACAGGCTACAGTCCATGGGGTCACAAAGAGTAGGACAAGAGCGACTTTCACCTCACAATCAGCATTAACTACCTATTTATGGGCCCATCGCCCCTCTGGATTATGATCTTCCAGGACGGTTGTTGTACTTATCTCTGTGACCCCAGCACCTAACTCAAGGCCAGGAAGAGAGTAAGTGCTCAACACGGAGGAGCCACTACGAACCAGAGAAGAGACTGGGTAGCTTATAGCTTCCTACTGGCCGAGCCACCATCTCTGCCACTTTCTGGAAACTGGTGGCTCCCTGGACGTGGAAGAAGAGAGGCCAGGACTGCTTGCCTGTGCCGTGTGAAGGCAGGATTTAAGTGGCGTTTAGACTGAAGAAAGGAATGTTCTCCTGGGGACCTAGTGTATGCGTTAGTCGCTTAGTCGTGTCCGACTCTTTGCGACCTCATGGACTGCAGCTCTCCAGGCTCCTCTGTCCGTGGAATTCTCCAGGCAAGAGTACTGGAGTGGGTAGTCTTTTCCTTCACTGGGGACCTAGGGCAATGGACTATTTTTAAATGTGCGAGCGGGAGTTGACCAGAGAGGTTGAGTGGTCTTCTGCAGGAGGGAAGTCTGGGCGTGAAAAATGCTGGGGACCTTCTCAGAGGCTGAGGCTGGATTGCGCTGGGCGGGTCTGGGAAGGCGACAGAGAAAGCCAGGATTGCCTCCTGGTGTCAAAGTCTAGAACTGCAGCAGAGTCCAGGAGGGTGGGGCTTGTGTTCAGCGGGACCCGTCCACCTCCTAGGGGCTTCCTTAAGATCCCCTGGAGAAGGAAATGGCAACCCACTCCAGTAACTCACGGTTTAGTGACTAAACCACCACCACCAGCTCGGACTATCACCAGCTCGGACTATCCCCAGCAGAGAAAGGAGCACTCCGCTGGAGAGCCAGCTAGGCCATAGCCCCGCCCGTCCGCCACCCGACCCCGCCCNGAAATCTTTCGTATTTCAGCTGATGTGCCAATAACCTGGTGATACATGAACGATGCAGAAAGCAGAAACTCAGATTAGAACAAGCCCTGAGTCATAACCCTCTGGGTTAGTACAAGAGGCCAGGGGAGCCCCACTGACCAGCGGCCCTAAGACCCAATTCTTTGGGGGCTGGAGCAGCAGGAAATGATGTCTGAGCAGGGGAGATAACTGCAAAGTGTTTACTTTTTTTTTTTCTTGTCAATAAGGATCAGCATATTATATCCAAATTTCCAACACCTTTTCATGTTTCCTTGGAAACAGTCCAGCCTGGGGAGGACTCAGGAGCAGCTGAGGACTGCAAAACACCTGGCACAGAGCTGTGCGCGCAGAAATCTCTCCCGACACCCGGCCCCAAGCCCGCTCCATCTAGAGGGAGCAGAGATGGACACCCACACAGCTGGTCATGAGTGCTTCCTTCATTTTCCCCGAGCGCCTTGCTGACAGCGCTGGAGACACCAACCTGCGGGTCAGTGTGGTATCGGAGTTCTGGCTCCAGAGTTGTCCTTCTTGGGGTCAGTCATAACTCTGTCCTTTACCAGCTGTTTAATCTCAATTTTATCCTCTTTGGCACTCAGTTTACACACTTGTAAAACGGGGATAATAATCATACCTCCTTCAGTTGTGGGGACTGGACTTAAACACTAGCTCAACAACACATTCTGTAGATCTCTTATTTGGGATAGAAGAGGCTAACACATGATAGCAATTGATTAAGTACCTAAAATGTTCTCGTTAATTCTGGTTAAGTAAATTTGAGAAAAGTTGTTTAGCCTCTCAAACTTAGATTGTTTATGTGTAAAACAGAGATGGCATTCACAGCTTAGGGTGTGAAGGATTAAATGAAATACCATAAGTAAACCATGTTAGTTGTTATTTGGCAGGTATTAAATTAGTGTTGAAAGCAACGGCACCCCACTCCAGTACTCTTGCCTGGAAAATCCCATGGACGGAGGAGCCTGGTGGGCTGCAGTCCATGGGGTCTCGAAGAGTTGGACACGACTGAGTGATTTCACTTTCATTTTTCACTCTCATGCATGGGAGAAGGAAATGGCAGCCCACTCCAGTGTTCTTGCCTGGAGAATCCCAGGGACGGCGGAGCCTGGTGGGCTGCCATCTCTGGGGTCGCACAGTGTTGGACACGACTGAAGTGACTTAGCAGCAGTACATTAGTGTTAACAGACCCTAAATTCTTCCACAGATTTGCTCACAGATAAGATCTTCCTGAAATCAGTCTACTCTATCTATTCTCATGATCAAATCTCCAGTTTCATACAGAAAAAGTATTTTGCATGAGCTTTCCTATTCTTGAGGTGCCTGCCAAAACAATGACAGCTATCTAAGCAACAGGCCAGTTATTAATAAGAAACCTACTGATCCCTGGTTTTTCACTAATGATTTGAGTCATAACTCAGTGTTACCAAAACTTTTAAAAATATCACTTGGTTAGATATTTACTTTTGTGTATTGATCTCAAACAAAGAATCTAGAACAAAGCCTTTGAGACAAAGGAAACAGCAAACTGTTAACAACTGGTGACCCAAAGATGGAGGGAAGAAGACAGCGTTTGCTCACCAAGCGATACCTCGTTCTGCACAAAACTGCAGTTTGTCCTCAGACTGTAAGGAAGCGAATTACCATCATTGTAGACTTTTAGACTTTGTTCATCTTTAAACAAGCCCCACAATGTCCAATGATCTGCATTTAGACAAATTCTGAATTTAGACAAGGGCCAGCATCTGGGTGGAAATGAATCATGGAATAGTAAATTATATTTCCAAATCGCATAACCTCTGGTTTGGGGGCCTCCAAACTAACACAATGAGCAATTACACACCCATCAGATGCTCAAGATGATGGTAGATTAGCAAAAATCAGGGAGATAAACTATTTTGTCGAGTAAGATCAGACTCAGAAATTTATAAAGAAGGATAAAGATCAAATCTTTGAAAAAATAAAAGAATACCATAAAAGTCCTGAACCACTTAAAATATTTACTGTCTTTTAACTCTCTACAGAACACTTCACAGTCATTTGAACAAAAACTAAAATAATAAAACTGCATCCTCAACGCAAGAGCTTTACAGCATAAACCAGGATTTAAACACGGGAAAGCCGATACCAAGGCAGGAGGGTCATATTAAAACTCCATGTAAATGACAGCAGGGATGTGACGAGGGAGCAGGAGGTGTGGAGTGTGGGGATGAATCACTGCTTCTTCTCTGCCTCAAAGGCTCTGGACTCACAGTTAAATTAATTAGAAGATATAAAAATACCTTCTTTGTGTATGGAATGCAGAGAGGCAACATGAAAGCCTCTCGTGGGTCAGAAGCAGAATCACTATACACTGCATTTTGGAGCCCTGGTGCCACCCGCCCTCCCAGCACAAAACCCCCTGTCTCTCCACACCGCCGGACTCTCCTTTTGTCATGCGCTTCAGGTGGACAGCTCGCTTTTCCATCTTGGCCTCTGGAAGTGAGAAGGAACTTGTTTCAAAATTCAGAGTCAACGATGATTTTTGCATTGGCACATATGCTGGAAGCCATTACTCTGCACTGATCAAAATGGCCTTGACGCGCCCCTGGGCTTGACTAAACCTGAGAAGGGCTTCTTCCTGAATTTCGGGCCCCTGAACTCCCTTTTCTTAGACCATTTACTTTAAGAAAAACTTGTACTGTAAATGCAAATTTTTTCCCTGCTCCTTTGAAATGTAGATAAATCTTCTCTCAGCCTCCTGCCTGTTTTATAACCCGGGGATTTCTTTTTCAAGGACCTGGGGGGAGGGTATCCCTTTGAAATGTCATCATTAAGAAAGACAGCACCCCTGTCTCCTGGTCTCTGTGGGAGATGGGAAGCCTAATTTGAACAAGAGACAATTAGCCAACACCAGTGGACTAATCCCACTGACCAAACTTCCCTCTCATGTCCTCCAGCACTTTTTCAGGAGTTCAACTCAGAGTTTAAAACACTTCTCACTTTTATTTTATTTTATTTTACTTTATAATACTGTATTGGTTTTGCCATACATCAACATGAATCCACCACAGGTGTACATGAGTTCCCAATCCTGAACCGCCCTCCCACCTCCCTCCCCATACCATCTCTCTGGGTCATCCCAGTGCACCAGCCCCAAGCATCCTGTATCCTGCATCGAACCTAGACTGGCGATTCATTTCTTACATGATATTATACATGTGCCCTCTCACTTTTTGTTTCAACAGAGCTGAGTTCAGTCTTTCTCCCCTCCTGCAATAGTCTAGAATAAAGTCTTCCTTGCCTGGTTAACTCTGGTGCAATTTTTCTTTGACATCATACCGAATTTCTAATGAATACTTTTGAGGGCGTTTGTCCTATTAAAATTAACTCCACAATTAAGTAAAACAAAAAAAAATACTTAAATATATATGCAATAATATATGTCACGCCAAAATTTTAAGAGACTATTACGTTAATAACTGTTGACCAAACTTACAATCACAGTGTAGCAGAAAAGGTCAGTTGTCTTACCAGAGAACAGAAGGGTATCCTGTCTGGAAAGCAAGGGAAAGAGGCATTTCAGGAAGACAGTGGTCAAGAGGGGCACGTGTATAAACTGTCCAGTAAGATAACGGCAGAAAATGAGTGCGGGGTGATCTTTGCAAAAGCAATTCCAGTTAAAATGGGGACTCCGAATGCAAGGCAGAAGAGAAGGGGGAAAGAGGGCTAAGCCAAGTTCCCAAGAAAACTACTGAATTAGCGATAAATCTACTGCTTTTGTCCTTGGTCCCGAGCGATGGAAGGATAGTGCGCAAAACATAAGGCTCGCGAGGGTAAGCACAGCACGTATTTCCAAATACAGCATCTAATAATCAAAGTGCGATGCTCTGTATTCTGCCTTTCGAGGAAGTGTGCAAAGGACAGCGGTAACAAAACAACTGGCCAAACAGCGGAAAGGGATGGACAGGACACACCAAGAAAGGCAGAGCGCTTGAGCCCACGGTGAAACTTTAACATGTAACAAAGGGAAAGGAACTGCTCGACTCTGTTGCTTACAATTGCTCCACAAAAGAGACGGCTCTTCAGAGGGATTGATCTTCAGAGTGAGACCACAGAACAGACTGGAAGAGAGAAACGATGCTTCAGATTTGGTAAAGAGTTTGCTAGAGAATACCCAGGAGTCAATATTCCTCTCCCCAAGGAGTGACCGCCAACAGGCACCCAGCGACTTTGTCATGGAAAGTACAAGTGAGCATTCCTGAAAAGTCACTAAAAGGAAAGATTGTGGAGACCATGAAGGTCTCATTTCAAAAAAAAAAAAAAAGAGCGGACTTCCAAACATCACTTCACAAAGGAGTTTTTAAGGACAAATGGATAAAGTTACTTTCACAGAGGAGAAACCCAGTGGACACCACCTTAACCAGATCAAATTAAAATCACCGACAATGGGACAAACGGACATCGCATGTCCCCTCACGTAACGCACTGAGCAGAACACATTCCCAAGTGGTATTTCTGCCAAAAATGTTTAATCAGAATCTGATCATGAAAATATTCCAAAAAACAAAGAGATTGAACTCTTCAAAAGTTTTCAATGTCACAAAATGTGCAAAAGGCAGGGAAACCCCCAGATTAAAGAAGCCTAAAGAGGCGCGAGAACTAAATGCAACATGTCAGCCTATTTGGATCCTGCTCTGAAGAACATCACTGTGACCATGGGGAAAATTTGAATATGAATCACATATTAGAGAGCATGTTAATGACGAGCGTCTTGAGAGTGATAAACATATAATCACTGAAAAATGTTCCTTGTGGTTCTTCCTCATTCTCAAACGGTTGTGAAAAAATTATACATATGTATATTATAGAGCATAATCTTAAGCAAGATTCTATTTAAAATTAGTGAGAATTTAGACAAAGAAATCACGGTTACTAGAAGCCAGCTGCATGCTTCCTGAGTTAAGCTGGACTCGTTTTTTAGAGCTTAGAAGACAAGATATTTCAGTGAGATGTAGTAGGATTTAGCTTTTTTCCTTTTCAGAATCCCAAAGAGGGAATTAATGTCTATCTTGATATCATATAGACATACTACAGAAATGTGAATTGAATGGTCATATGGCAAAGTGAATTCAATCTTATCTGAATGGACATATTTCAGAGGGTTGACATCAGCCTGAAGGGATCTCTCCAGTATTAAGATAAAGGCTTCTAGCCATCAATTGGAGAAGAGCATGAATGGCATGCTAACAAAATTTGTTAGTGACATTGGCAAGTATTCTCAGTGACACAGACATGAATCCCAAATATAGACCAGCTGAGTCAAAACCAGCAACACGATATTTAGTGAAAATGCTTTGATGCCACTGTATTATCAATTAGTCAATACAAGTATTTTGAACGCGTGCCAGGACCTGAGGGCTTTCCCGGTGGCACTAGTGGTAAGGGGCCTGCCCGCCAAGGCAGGCGCCAAAAGAGGCGTGATCTCCGTTCCTGGTCGGAAGAGCCCCTGGAGGAGCGCATGGCACCCCGCTCCAGCATATCTGCCTGGGGGCCCCGCGGACAGCGGAGCCTGGCAGGCTGCAGTCCTGAGGGTCGCGCCGAGTCACACACGACTGAGCGACCTGGCGTGCCCACAGGGGCTGAGAACAGAAAGGCAGACAAAAGGTCAGAAACTCTAAATCCTGGGTGAAAAGTATATATTTAAAACCATTTTGAGTGAAATAAGTTCATGAAGGTGGAAGCACAGAGCCTTGGAAACATGTCTTAGGGAGACCTAACGAAGAGAAAATCAGGACAGGCTGCCCACAGGAGGCCCTGTGCACATGGTAAACTGTAAGGCGTGCTGCAAAGCAAATCACACGGGAAGGCGTCACAATAGAGGAGTCAGGGGACCTGGAGCAAGACAAGACTGGACTAGCCTGGCAGAGGGAGCCCTCATATATAGGCCCTACTCAGGCTGGCCGGGACGCAGCAACAGGCTGAGAGAAAGCCACTGTGCCTGGAGCAGAGAGAGCAAGTGCGACAGCCCCAGAGAAATCAGGACGGAGGAGACGATCCTAATAGATGCACGAGTCGGGAAGGGTCTCAGATTTAACTGACTCTGCTTTCAATGTGATTCAGTAATGCAAGGTCACTCCTCCAAGGATACAACATCCAAGACAAGAGTGGTGAAGTCCTCGGTCATTCATTTCCAATCACATCCAACTTTAAATCTGCGTTTAGTTCAAATAAACTCAGAGCAATCTGTGTGTTGAACCCAATGGAAATCCTGAAAATGTGTCAAAGGGACTGAAAATAGACACCTAGAGAGAAGAGAAGATTCCAGGAATCTTCCAGAATGACTATGCGAATATCTGAAGAGCCTTGCTTTAAAACAGATACAACAGCTGGCATATATTTACAAGAGTTAATGCATGGGGGTCATAAGGATGCAGATTTAGTTCAGTCTTGGTTAGGGTTCCCTGGTGGCTCAGATAGTAAAGAATCTGCCTGCAATGCAGGAAACTCAGGTTCGATCCCTGGGTCAAGAAGATCTCCTGGAAAAGGAAATGGCAACCCACTCCAGTGCTCTTGCCTGGAGAATCCCATGGACAGAGAAGCCTGGAGGGCTACAGTCCATGGGGCCACAAAGAGGCGGACATGCTGAGTGACTAGTACTTTCACTTTTCACTTTAGTTAGACTTTACTGCTAGATCCTGGGTGGAGATGAAATGGATGTCTGGAGAAGCGCTCAACCTCGCAGGCTAACTGATAAATAGGCAAAAACATCATAGAAAGAATTCAAGTCCTTGAACTAGATAATTAATAGGTCTTCTTCCAATCCTGATATTCCATAATTCTATGACAGTACCATTTCCATTACATTGGCAACATATTAAGGAGCTATTCAGAACATTCTAGGAGGAAGAAGTTGAATAGGACCACACTGATGAGTCTATAAAAAATAAAGCTTATATCCAACACCTGTACACAGGTGTAACACAAAAGTAACTTAAAAAATGAAACCTCGAAATGTAAGATGAAGGCAAACCTTGTTTTTGAGATGGAGGCAGCCAAGCCACTAAGAACTCGGACTTTGAGGCAGACCTATGTGGCCTTGGGAAAGTTCGTCAGCATTTCTGTTTCCTAGTCCCTTATTTGTGTAATAAAGGTAATATTTTTAAAAATACCTGGCTTATAAGGATTGTTGTGAGAATTGTTCAGTCAACAAATTTAAAGTGCCTGAAAAAGTATCTGATGCTTAGTAAACCCTATAGAAATATTTGACATCTGTGATCAGTCAACCTTAATAGATAGTTGAGAGATGACAGAATGAAACAAACTTGGATTAAATCCTAGGCTGCAGTCCACGGGGTCACGAAGAGTTGGACACGACTGAGCGACTTCCCTTTCACTTTTCACTTTCATGCATTGGAGAAGGAAATGGCAACCCACTCCAGTGTTCTTGCCTGGAGAATCCCAGGGACGGGGGAGCCTGGTGGGCTGCCGTCTATGGGGTCGCACAGAGTCGGACATGACTGAAGCTACTTCCCTTTCACTTTTCACTTTCATGCATTGGAGAAGGAAATGGCAACCCACTCCAGTGTTCTTGCCTGGAGAATCCCAGGGACGGGGGAGCCTGGTGGGCTGCCGTCTATGGGGTCGCACAGAGTCGGACATGACTGAAGCAACTTAGCAGAGAGCATTAACTAGGGCTTCCCTGGTGGCTCAGACTGTAAAGAATCTGCCTGCAATGCGGGAGACCTGGGCTTAATTCCTGGGTTGGGAAGATCCCCTGGAGAAAGGAACAGCTACACCCACTCAAGTATTCTGGCCTGGAGAATTCCCTGGACAGAGAAGACTGACAGGCTACAGTCCATGGGGTCACAAAGAGTAGGACAAGAGCGACTTTCACCTCACAATCAGCATTAACTACCTATTTATGGGCCCATCGCCCCTCTGGATTATGATCTTCCAGGACGGTTGTTGTACTTATCTCTGTGACCCCAGCACCTAACTCAAGGCCAGGAAGAGAGTAAGTGCTCAACACGGAGGAGCCACTACGAACCAGAGAAGAGACTGGGTAGCTTATAGCTTCCTACTGGCCGAGCCACCATCTCTGCCACTTTCTGGAAACTGGTGGCTCCCTGGACGTGGAAGAAGAGAGGCCAGGACTGCTTGCCTGTGCCGTGTGAAGGCAGGATTTAAGTGGCGTTTAGACTGAAGAAAGGAATGTTCTCCTGGGGACCTAGTGTATGCGTTAGTCGCTTAGTCGTGTCCGACTCTTTGCGACCTCATGGACTGCAGCTCTCCAGGCTCCTCTGTCCGTGGAATTCTCCAGGCAAGAGTACTGGAGTGGGTAGTCTTTTCCTTCACTGGGGACCTAGGGCAATGGACTATTTTTAAATGTGCGAGCGGGAGTTGACCAGAGAGGTTGAGTGGTCTTCTGCAGGAGGGAAGTCTGGGCGTCAAAAATGCTGGGGACCTTCTCAGAGGCTGAGGCTGGATTGCGCTGGGCGGGTCTGGGAAGGCGACAGAGAAAGCCAGGATTGCCTCCTGGTGTCAAAGTCTAGAACTGCAGCAGAGTCCAGGAGGGTGGGGCTTGTGTTCAGCGGGACCCGTCCACCTCCTAGGGGCTTCCTTAAGATCCCCTGGAGAAGGAAATGGCAACCCACTCCAGTAACTCACGGTTTAGTGACTAAACCACCACCACCAGCTCGGACTATCACCAGCTCGGACTATCCCCAGCAGAGAACGGAGCACTCCGCTGGAGAGCCAGCTAGGCCATAGCCCCGCCCGTCCGCCACCCGACCCCGCCCCTACCACCATCCGGCCCCGCCCACCGCAGACCTCACCGCACCTCCCAAGGGCCGGCTCCGCGACGTTCCTGCGCCAGCAAACGTGGGCCTCTGAAAACCCGGAAGTTACGTTATAGGCGTGCGTCCCAGGGGCGGGAGTCAGCTGAGCTGCTCGGGCGAGGTTGGGATCACCTGAGATCGGCTAAGGGGAACCGTTGCTCTCTTTGGGGCGTGAGTTGGGTGCAGGACTGCGCCAAATTCAAGGAGGCGGGCTCTCCGGTCTTCTCATTCTATAAGGCGACAGTGAAAAGATTCTCAGGATTTTAAAGAGGAATTGGCAGTGGCGGATTGCCAGGATCTGTCAGATTCCTGTCGAGGCTGAGGAGTCGCAGCTTCCAATCCGGGGAGACGGGGATCCCTGGGGGGAGCCCTGTTGTAATCCCTGGGACGGAGGACCCAGAGGCCGGGCACCATGGCGTCTATCCTGGATGAATACGAGGACTCCCTGTCCCGCTCGACCGTCTTGCAGCCCGGCTGCCCCAGCGTGGGCATCCCCCACTCGGGTAAGGGAAGTGAGGGCGCCGCTGCACCTCTCGGCTCTCCTAGCATCTGCATGGGAGGAGCGGAGGGGGTGGCTACAGGAGCTTGGGTTCACCTCCTGGACCTGCAATCTGGATTTAGGCCCTTGGTTCTCCTCAGTTCTTATGGCCTCCAGGCGGTGGATGGTCGAAGTTTGAAAGAGCAGCAAGCACAGCCGCGTGATCTAGGCCATGCCACTAGAGTCCTTCTAAGAGGGAAATGGGACTCAGATAAGGAAGTGACTTGTTTAGAGGGCAGCAGTTGGGAAAACAGAATAGGTTCAGATGAGAATAGGCTTCATCTGATTCAGTCTTTTTCCCATCAGCCCTCTTCTGGAGGTAAGAGAAAGAATGAGTGAAGAACTGGTGAAAGGGGAGTGTTGTAGGGGAAGGAGGGATGAGCCTAGAGGGCACTCTNTGGCAACCCACTCCAGTGCTCTTGCCTGGAGAATCCCAGGGACGGGGGAGCCTGGTGGGCTGCAGTCCACGGGGTCGCGAAGACTCGGACACGACTGAGCGACTTCCCTTTCACTTTTCACTTTCATGCATTGGAGAAGGAAATGGCAACCCACTCCAGTGCTCTTGCCTGGAGAGTCCCAGGGACGGGGGAGCCTGCTGGGCTGCCGTCTATGGGGTCGCACAGAGTTGGACACGACTGAAGCGACTTAGCAGCAGCAGCCACTCAGTTAGGTGGTTTTCCCCTCTCTATTAGATGGAGATGAAAGTATCCGCCAGTCATTGTTCAGTTTCAAATATCAGAAGCTTCATGGCTGGGGCCATCAGATGCACGCTTAGCGCAGAGAACTAGGGGTCCACAAAAGCCGGGGAGGAAGAGATCGCGGTGGACAAGCCCACACCACTGGTCCTCCACAAGAGCTGCTGTCTCTGGCACAATCCGGAAACAAGAGAATCAGGAACCTACTGCCCCAACTGCTAATTGCATGCCACTTCAGCTAGGTTCTAAAAACCCAAAGCTGCTACCACAACCATAGCCTTTGGAAACTCATCACCAGACAGTGGACGGTACACTCTCCTCTCTACAGCCGTCCTGCTCTCACTGTTGCAGAACGGCAAACGCTTCCCCTGAAGACCCTGCAGCAGCTGCAGTGTATGGACTTCAGTTCTGGATTCCAAATAGTATGGAGGCACATCAGTTCACACATAAACCTGAGCTGTAAGGAAGTCTGAGAAATGAAGAATAACTTCTCAGCTCTAGCAGCAATATAACACTCTGAAAGGGAGAGAGAATGGAGATAAAAGAGCTAAACCATAATATTTATCATCCTGTTTCTTACCACTCGGGTAAGAATTAAGTTGGATATAATGCATATGCAGCACTAAGCTCTGAGTTTGGCAGGTAGTAATCACTCAGTAAATTACTAGTTAACTTCCATCATAAACTTGGCTGAGTAAGAATTACCTTTCCATTTCTCATCCTAAAAATCAAGAAAAAGAAAGCCAATAACTTAAAACTCTACTTTCAGTAAGAATAAAAGAAATGCATAATCTATTGACTCATAAACATACATAAAGCCTTCTAAAATTAGCAGAAATAAAAGCTACACCGGATGTCAGGCAGAGGAAACGCTAAGAGTGCTGACAGGCCCAATGATACAAATCTTATAAAGTATTGGGGTGGGGGGAACCTTCCTAAAAGTGAAAACACTGAATCACGAAGGCTACATACCTGGTCTTTGAAAATCGGTGGAAGTAAGAAAGTTGACGAAATGAAGCCTCCTAAGTGGGTTTTATTTCACTTTAAGAAACAAGGAGGAAGACCCTCAGTGACTTGCTTGCAGGAGCCGCAGTTGTGGAAAGCATTCCCTCTCCACGGGCGGAGAAGAAAGGAGCCCTTGGAAGATCACCAGGCATAACTACTCACTCCCACCCATTGCCACCCCCAACCACAGAAACCCTAAACAAAAAGACAATTTAGGAAAATTCAACTCTTTCGATGAGCACTATAAAAGAAATTCCGAAAGAATCAATATGAAAATAGAATTAGTAAAAAAAAAAAAAAAAAGGAAAAAAAAGTAAGTTTTACCATTAAAGAACGCTAGCCAGAAAATGTACCCCCAAAAGGCGATAACTAATGTAACAAGAAATTTTTTAAAGTGTTACAATTTAATCACCTATTATGGGCTGAATTGCGTCACCCCACACTAAATTCATGCATATGAGATCTAAGCCCCAGTCCCTCAGAATAATACTATATCAGGAAATAAGATCTTAAAAGCAGTAAAGCTAAATTAGGTCACTGGGGCGAGCCCTAGTCCAATATGAATGATGTCCTATAAGAAGATATGAGGACACAGAGGAAAGGCCATGTGAAGACAGAGGGAGAGGATAGCCATCCATAAGCCAAGGAAGGAGGCTTCAGCAGAAGTCAACACATGGAGCTCAGATTCCCAACCTCCAGAAGTACGAGGAAGTAAATTTCATCGTTTAAACCACTCAGCCTGTGGAACATTGTTTATGACCACACTCACAAACTAAAATATCGCCTCTGTGAAGAAAGATCTCAAAATAGAAATGCAAAACTCAGGTAAGAGAGTTACTGCTTAGGTAACAGGAAAAATTAAAACGTGAGCTGAAAGAACTTGGGAAATACGTAGAAGGGAGGGGAAGAGCCACTGGTGAAACAACCAAAAATCACTGAGCAAATAAACACCGTGGAAAACACTGCTAGGAATTTAAGAAATAATAGAGTGAAAAAATACAGAGGAAATAAAAGTTTCAGAGGGTTAGAGGGAAAACAATTATAGAAAGTAGTCAGAGCAAATGCAAGCTATGCATAATTGGAGATGCTAAAGAGTAAATGAAAGGATCCAACAGAATGACTATTGGAACAAACAGTTCTAGAAGAGTTTCCCGAATCTCCATACCAAAGGGCCCATCCTGCGCCTAGCAGGATAGTTAAAAAGGCACACCCTGGTAAAGCTCTTGGAGTGTAAAGGTAGAATCTTAGCACATCCAGGCAATTGACAAAGGGAAAATACAAAGTGATCCCACAAGTCTCGACCAGGAGTGCGGGAACATGAAAACACAGTCAAGAAAAGCAAGTGCAAATCATGCAAATCGAGGGTTAAGCATTCAACCGCTCGTGGTAGCTTCGGACAAACGTCTGAACGTGCAGGTGTGCAAGAACTCTGTTCATCAGGAGGAGCCTGGCGTGCTGCGGCCCACGAGACTGCGAAGAGTCGGACACGACTTAGCGGCCGAACAGCAACAAAAGAGTGTGATACTCACAGGTGCTTCTCAAGCAAGCTGCTAGAAAAGCAACTTAGCCAACCGATACACACCAAGACAGACAGAGGTGACAGGACCGGCCATAAGCTTTCAAAACTAAGAGGAGAACAAATGTGAAGATTAAGGTAACAAAGGAAACCGCAAATATTGAATCTCCCCACAGAGCAGGCATCCTACAGCTACATGGAGGCATGCAGGAGTACACACGTAGGCATGTGCACCATGCAGCATCATATCTGGAGAAGAAGAGGTCAAAGGGAAGGATGCGCAGGTTATTTCACCTGTACCGTTACTAGTCAAAGGATTTCATTCAATAGCTCATCAAAATAAACAATAAAATAAAGCACAGGTTAGTGCTTCTCAGGGGGAAGGCAACGGCACCCCACCCCAGTACTCTTGCCTGGAAAATCCAATGGACGGAGGAGCCTGGTGGGCTGCAGTCCATGGGGTCGCTACCAGTCGGACAGACTGAGCGACTTCACTTTCACTTTTCTCTTTCAGGCATTGGAGAAGGAAATGACAACCCACTCCAGTATTCTTGCCTGGAGAATCCCAGGGATGGGGGAGCCTGGTGGGCTGTCGTCTATGGGGTCACACAGAATCGGACACGACTGAAGTGACTTAGCAGCAGCAGCAGTGCTTCTCAGATGAAAATTAACCTCACTGTTAATGTACTTTTCCTGCCTCTAAAAATCCCTTAGATTTCCAGTCATCAAAGTTAGAGAAAGCGTGCCCAGTCCGAAGCGGTGGGCTGAGGGCCCGGGCCGGGGTGGCGCGGGGAGAGGGACTGAGCTGCCGTCCCCGCATCACACTCCCGCGGCAGCGCAGCCTCGGGGGGATCACCCGCCGCCTCTTTCCTTCCGCTCACGCGTCGCCCTTTCCCCAAGTGCCGCCTTCCACTCTCACTGTTCTGCTTCCCTTGGTCTTCATCTCAGAGCACGCGCAGTCTTGACTAAACATGATTGGTTCCCCACCCAGACGGTCCGAGGCTTACTGATACACCCGTGTATAGATATGCCAACTCAGTTATGAGCAGACAAGTAAAAGAGAAAGTGGCTCTGGCCTAGAGGAGCAGACACAGACCCAGGAATCTTGCAAGGATGGTCTTTGTACACATTTCAGAGCTATAGTTCTACGAGCCTCGAAGTTACTTCCTAAATAGTTCTACAGATCTTAACAAGCACGCCTTGAAAATGAAGTAGCTGTGTTTTCATAGCGGAGCTATAACGTCTCAACATGGCTCTGCTTCAGTTATTTATGCATTGAGACTGGGCTCTCGATATATATCTGCTGAATGGTAAATGAATGGGTGAATGCCGACCATATTGATGAGACAGATTATGGGAGTTGGCTTTTTCATGGCAGTTGAAAGAGATGGCAGTGCCATTCTGAATTATTTAAGACCATATCACTGAAATAATGAATGGAGGAGTCTTCAAACCTGATATGTCAAAAGATTTTAAGGACGAGTTGGGTCCACGGGAGTTAACTACTTCACTGAGGACTTCCGCATTATCTCTGGGTGTGGCTGATGCTTACACATCAGAAAAGTAAAGGGGTGGACAGTTACGCCACCCTATGCAGGTTTCTTTTTATTACTTATTAACTGCCTTCGTGGTCCAAAGCCATGGGGTTTTGCTTAGGCCTCTGGCAGTGGTCTCCCCAAGTCAGCCAGCCCTGGTGTGATTCTATGGTCAACAAGATATTCTTGTGACACAGTAAGAGAGCACTAACTCTGCAGCACACGGGTCCAAATGTCACATCACCCTAAATGTGGAAACTGTGAGGAAGACACATAGCAAAAAATTAAGAATGGGTTCTAGAGCCTCACGCTAACAGTATAAAGCTTTACTTTGGGGTGAAACATCTGTAGGTAAAAAGTTTGTTTACAATAGACCCTGCCTTAGAAAATCTTAGCCTGCCAAAGATCTACCAAAGATCTTTTTTTTTTTTCAAGTTAACATCCATCACCACACAGAGTTACAAAAATAACTTTTCTTGTAATAAGGACTTTTAAGATCTTGTGTGTGTGCGCTCATTTCCGTCATGCCCGACTCTTTGAGACCCCGTGGTCTGTAGCCCGCCAGGCTCTTCTGTCCATGGGATTCTCCAGGCAAGTACACTGGAGTGGGTTGCCAGGCCCTCCTGCTGGGGACCTTCTTGACCCAGGGATTCCTATGAGAGTTCAGTCCGCAGGAGAAATAGAGCCCAGAGTCTAGAGGAAGGGGGTGGGTTCTTTACTGCCAGTGCCACCAAGGAAACCCAAGACCTACTCTCTTCAGTTCAGTTCAGTTCAGTCGCTCAGTCTGTCCGACTCTCTGCGACCCCAAGAATCGCAGCACGCCAGGCCTCCCTGTCCATCACCATCTCCCGGAGTTCACTCAGACTCACGTCCATCGAGTCCATGATGCCATCCAGCCATCTCATCCTCTCTTAGTGACGTCCAAATATGCAATCCAGTATTACTAACTAGAGTCATCAGGTGCTACGTTACATCCCCAGTGCTTGTTTCACAAGGAGAACTTTGTCCGTTTTGACTTCCCTCACCAGTGCACACCAGGAAGACACAGTATGCAGTTCCCCACTGTTAATAGAGCACCTGACATGCCAACTTAGAAACAGCAATAGGTTGTGCAGTGGGTGAGCATGCGCATCTAGACCAGAACCTGGGATTGAATCTCAGTTCTACCACTTACGTGGTGAAGTTACTTAAGTCTCTATGCCTCATTTTCTCCAGCCAAAAAGTGGAGATAATAACAGCACTTACTTAAAGAGCCTTGCGGAGAAGGCAATGGCACCCCACTCCAGTACTCTTGCCTGGAAAATCCCATGGACGGAGGAGCCTGATGGGCTGCAGTCCATGGGGTCGCAAAGAGTCAGACAAGACTGAGCGACTTCACTTTCACTTTTTACTTTCATGCATTGGAGAAGGAAATGGCAGCCCACTCCAGTGTTCTTGCCTGGAGAATCCCAGGGACGGGGGAGCCTGGTGGGCTGCTGTGTATGGGGTCGCACAGAGTCATACACGACTGAAGCGACTTAGCAGCAGTAAAGAGCCTTGTGCTATGTAAATGACCCAATGCACCTACGGCACTCAGAACAGAGCGTGGCACTGACAAGGATGGGAATCTGACCATATTCAGCAAACTTTTCTTAAATACGTACTACACGGCAGGCTCTGTGTGCACGGAAATAGAAAGATAATTTAAAAAAAGGCACTATGTCTAGTCTCCAAAAGCTCGTACAGAGTCTGCTGGCACCATAGGAGTCCATTCTCATGTATTAAAATATCTAAGCACCTGGCAACATGTCACAAATGCTATGACTATTCTCTAGGACGCTTCAACCATGAAAAGGATGAGCTGAGACACTGTTCACAGAACATCTTGAAAGCAAATGGGAAAATTGCAGTTATTATTTGGGGCCATCCATGAACTAGATAATATTTCATTTAGACAAAAATGGTTTTCACCTGAGTCGATTGGAGAATTTTTCTAAGTCTCTACTTCTGGAGCCATGTATGAACCAAGCTCAGGGATTTAAATGTCGCTTCTTCACACTGCCGCCAACTCTCATTGTAACTAAACTTGTAAAAAAAAAAAACCAGAATGTGATTGATATGTCAACCCAAAATATGTGCTGGGATTGAAAAAAAAAGGGATAAAATTTCATATAATCTAGCCTCAATGGGAAAAATCCCTAGATTCAGACACAGATCTCTGACTAATATAGTTATAGAAATAAAGCTGCTAAGTAAAATTAGAAAAGATGACATGATTGAAAGCTCTGAATCCAGAACTTCCTTCCTTGAAATTATAAAATTGTCATTATAAAAATGAAAATGACTCGAATCCGTTTACCTTCAGGGATTGGTTTACACATTACTTCATGATAAGCCACCAAATGATACAGCCACTGAAGTCAAGGCGAGGTAATATGAGATAGTCCTGCCACCTGAAATCTCCAAAGAAGCTATTCTTGACCTTTTTCCATTTTTTTTCAAATGTAATAGTGTCCAAATTTGCTAAATGTTAGTATCTGAGAACCAGGTTAAAGAGAACACAAAATTTTGTTTCTCAGCTCTCCCTCCCTATCTGCAGAATAAACAAATTTGATATGAGATGTAAAAAAATCTCTTTCCTGGAAACTGTCCTGTAAAAAGCAGGTCCTTCTGCAGGACCAAGTCAGGGGGATGTTGTAACTGTGATACCGACCCCAGTTCCAACCTGTGGGAGCATTTCCTACGAGAGTTCAGTCCGCAGGAGAAATAGAGCCCAGAGTCGAAAGGAAGAGGGTGGTGGCCTCGGGAGCAGAGACAGAAGTGCAGTGCGTCTATGTCTCCAAAGTAAAGCAGATGGGATCAAGGGAGACACCCAGCGGGGGGGTGATGGAGGGAAGCCAGCCCCTCACTGCCAAGCGGGACACTTGCAGCCCTCCCGGCTCTGCCATGGAAGCGGAGCGCGGCATCTGGGTTCTTGGGCACACCTGCACGCACTCTGGAGCCTGGGCATATCTGAGCATAGAGACACGCGGATCCCCTCATCTGGGAAATTTTGAAAGGTGGCAACAACCCGTAACCGCAAAACAGAAGCTGCCTGCCTGACATGCCACAGTGAGCTGTGTACAAGTACACGTTTCTCTCATTTTTGTAGGTGGAAAGCTATTCAATAGAATAGGGAAAAAAAGGGGTTCTGATGAGACTAGAGCAGCAGGCTCCACACAGCGAGGCCAGACTCCCCCGGGGAGCACAGCATCCCTGGAAGGAGGAGGGCCAGGGGGCTCCGTGGCCTCTCCCAGCCGTACCACCCATCTAGCCTTAGGGGGAGAAACCTAACGTTTTTGGATACAAAACGGAAACCGCACCCAGGTCATTGCTTCCCTGGTGGCTCAGCAGTAAAGCATCCACCTGCCAAGCAGAAGGCGCAGGTTTGATCCCTGGGTTGGGAAGATCCCCTGGAGAGCGAAATGGCAACCCACTCCACTCTTCTTGCCTGGGAAATCTCGTGGGCAGAGGAGCCTGGTGGGCTACAGGCCATGGAGCTGCAAAAGAGCTGGTCATGATTTAGTACCTGAACTGCAGCGCTCAGGCCACTAGTGATCATGGCAGCAGCATGCATTTTGATTTATCGAAACTAGCTCACGAGACAGGAGGGAGATAGGTGTCAGTCTAGACATCCTAGGACAAGCCGAGGGGAGCACTATTCAGAGGAGAAATACGGATGCCTTCTCTCCCATGAGGAGGGCAGGGGATGGGAATCAGCCTGAAGATGACAAGACTTTAGTGAAAGCGGTCTGGCTGACTCCCCGATAATGCTGGCCAGTGCTAGGACGCAGCACTGAGACACGGCTGGTGTCTTGATCCACCAGCCCCTCTGGACTTCATTTCAATATAGATCGGGGCTGGAGTAGCCTTGAGATAGTCTTGAGATGATGGCCCTCCATCCAGCTGCTGAGATTTTAAGGGGTGCTCTTATGGGATATTACGTATCTTCAGACCTACGGACGTTCTCTGGGGCAGCTGTGGTTGACACGGATGCATGCTCACTGCTCTCATCAGGGTAAGCCCTATCCCAGGGTCCAGTCAGCAGGGACGGGAACTGTCCTGAGTAACACTCATATTCTCTCCACGAGAGCAGGGGTGAGTTCAGCGACACAAGAATAGACGGTGGAAACTTGTCTCAACTCATGACTTTGAACAAAGGTGAGGTAACTGGCTTTGTCCCCAGCTGACCTGGAGCACAGAAGGACCCAAATAATGGCCAGTTCTAATGATTCCTATTTATGATAATATCTGATAAATGGGCAAAGGTCAGTCTGTTGGAAAGAAATAGAAGATAACTCAGTAGTTCTTACCGACTTCTGTAATAAACCTAAATTGTACCATGACTATAATGCAATATGATATAACACTGGCATTATCAGGAAGATCCAACTGTCTTATGTAAATAAAGTATATTTGTTTTTTTGTCGCTAAGTCGTGTCTGACTCTTTGCGACCCCATGGACTGTAGCCCACCAGGATCCACTGTCCATGGGATTTCCCAGGCAAGAATACTATATAATTATCACATTGATGATCAAATATTTTGGAAGATGGAGTTAAATCCTCTTCAGAATGTAATACTGATTGAAAACGACTAGCCTGAGGAAGAACTGGATTTAGCTAAGCCTCAGCTGATTTCTTTGCTGACTAGTTTTGCACAAGTTTATTACGAGGTTCAAGTAACCAGATTAGTACAAATATATGAAAATGTATGTCATGCCTACACAGGATGAATTGGCTGTTTCTTTAAGTGTCCCAACCCACACTGGATCCTCCAAATGTTAGGTATATTTATGCTAACAATGATGGCTATATCTGTTACATAAATGCTATCTAAATGTAGATGCTCAGAAAAATATGAGTAGTTTATGAACAGATCCTAGGTCAATGCTATGGGTCTGAAATTTGTGGGAAAGAGATAACTCAGCAGACCTGGGTTGCTCAAACCCTGCACATTCCTAAGAAATGCCTACCTCAGGATTGGCCCTTGGCCAGCTCCTGGGAACTAAGTTCTGAGATCTTGCAATATTCTGCCTTATAAGAGTGCTCTTGGATGCCTGAAAGCTTGAGCAACTCAGTACCAGTTTGATCAGATAGTTATAGTAACAATGTGCTTTATAGTGAATGCCTGTTTTTGATGTGGGAGGCTGGAGTCCAAGTAGTTAAGGTCAGTCATGCCTATGTACTAAACTTCAGTCAAAACTCTGGACACCAAGGCTCAGGGGCACTTCTCTCGTGGGTACACATTTCACGTGTGGTCACACAGCCATGGTCCCTGGGACAGGCTCCTGGAAGCATGCCCTGGTTTCTTCTGGGTTTCTGTTATGTGTGTTTTTTCCTTTGTTTATTTTAATCTGCCTCCTTTCACTGTAGTAAGCTACAACTATGAGTATAATCACTTATTCCGATCTTTGTAAGTCCTTCTAGTGAAGCATGAAGCTCAAGAGTGGTCTTGGGGTCTCTCAAGTATGGAGTTAGTAGGGAATAAAGGCTACACAGAGGAGGCAGAATATGAGCCAACCCTTGGGCTTCCCAGGTGGCGCTAGTGGTAAAGAACTCATCTGCCAGTCAAGCAGACATAAGAGATGGGGGTTTGAGCCTTGGGTCAGGAAGGCATGGCAACTCACTCTAGTATTCTTGCCTGGAGAATCCCATGGACAGAGGAGCCTGGTGGAATATAGTCCACGGGGTCACAAAGAGTCAGACACCACTGAAGTGACTTAGCACCCAGACATCCTAAAGAATAATAGATAATTCAAGACAAGAGGAAGCTGAACATGTAGAAAGTCTTCTACTGTAGTTAAGAATCTTGAAAGAAAATGAAGAAAGACTTTCATTTCATCTAGAAGTCTTTCAGTTCAGTTCAGTTCAGTCGCTCAGTCATGTCTGACTCTTTGCGACCCCATGAATTGCAGCACGCCAGGCCTCCCTGTCCATCACCAATCCCCGGAGCCCACCCAGACTCACGTCCATCAAGTCGGTGATGCCATCCAGCCATCTCATCCTCTGTTCTCCCCTTCCCCTCCCAGCATCAAAGTCTTTTCCAATGAGTCAACTCTTCGCATGAGGTGGCCAAAGTACTGGAGTTTCAGCTTGAGCATCATTCCTTCCAAAGAAATCTCAGGGTTGATCTCCTTCAGAATGGACTGGTTGGATCTACTTGCATTCCAAGGGACTCTCAGCAGTCTTCTCCAACACCACAGTTCAAAAGCATGAATTCTTCGGCGCTCAGCCTTCTTCACAGTCCAACTCTCACATCCATACATGACCACTGGAAAAACCATAGCCGTGACTAGACGGACCTTAGTTGGCAAAGTAATGTCTCTGCTTTTGAATATGCTCTCTAAGTTGGTCATAACTTTTCTTCCAAGGAATAAGCGTCTTTTAATTTCATGGCTACAATCACCATCTGCAGTGAGAAGTCTTTAGACTGCCTTGTAGCTTCCCGGGAATCTCTTTAGAATTACTTTCTAACCCTGGCAGCAAATAATACAAAACTACATTTTTAATTTTCTAAATTCTGTACCATAAGTTTGGAAATTTATGGTGAACAATTCTCCAGTTCATTCATTCTCCTTTAAACAACACTGAAACTTGTTTCTATTTTGAATGTTGACAAGTTGTCAATTTCATCTTTCATGGAAGCTTGTTCTTTTATTTTTACAGATTAAACCCACAAACACAAGCCTCTGTTGACTGTCACTTTTTTTGAGAAAGTTCACAAACTGCATCACATGATAGAACATGTACTATAAAAAGTTATTCCACATCAGCTGTCACCAAATGCATCTGAATTCCTTTTGTTCAGCCAAGGCTCTTTGCCAAGCAGCTAAAAATGTTCTATTATGGACATTTGATTTCCTAATAAAGCTTCTAATTTGTATCTGTGAAAAAGTTGTGTAAATTATTTGCATTATCTGATCCAAATATTCCTGATGCTCTAACCATACCAACTTCTGCACCACAAAAACATTCTCCCTTGAGTATTTCTCATCACCTCTGCTATTAGTCTTTCTCTGAATGCTTCCAAGTTTGAAGAAATTCTTTCTTGGCTCTCTTCCTCCCAAATCTAATACTTTGAGCTGTCAGAATGAAGACCTTCCAGAGCTATTTCAGAAGTTTGTTTGTTTGTTTTTTTCAGCTGAAACATCTGGCTCATTTCCCATAGCTGTTTTTCTTCTGTATTATACATGGGAAAATATAAGAAAGGAGTGAAGGGGGGAAGTAACTCTACAGTAGGTAATCAATAGAAGAGTACTTCTCTTGAGAGAGTGCTGAGCTCAAGCGATTCTGCTTTGCTTTCTATTAAAAATGTACCTTTCAAGGCCCTAACAGTTCTCTTGAGTTCTCACAAGTAACAAGACTTGGAGGAACATAAGCCAGCTGGCTGAACAACAGACTGGAAACTCCAGAGCTATTAGTTCTCATTCTTGTATTCAAATATTATGATCTGGTTCAGGTCCAATAACCTCCTTCTGCTTTTGTTTCCCCAGGTGTGAGATGGTGCCAGGAGTACCAACCTATCTCACTGAGTTGCTTGAGAGATTATTGACAAGGGAAATTTCAAAGTGTTCTCCCAGCGGAAAGCATTATACGAATGCTGAGTAAAAAGCCAGGAGTGGTTTTTAAAATATCATGGTGAAAATGCGCTGTAATAGAGACTCTCACATTTTGTGTTTACACCAGCAAGAATGATAATGTTGGCACATAGTCTTTGTGAAAGGAACAACAGTCAGCCAAGGGCTTGTCTTGAATCTTCAAGCAAAGCAGGATGTCTTGGGTACTTCTGCAGCTGGCGGTCCCAACTGCAATCCATCTCTAAGCCCAGCACATAGATACATTAAATTTATGTATGAATTAGTTAAAATGGAGTTATTTTTACCTGAGATTTTGCCTAATTGTGTGATCTGCTCTGTTAACACACCTGGCACCTGACAGATTCTAATTTTAATACTCTAAAATCATTAGTAAGTTTATGCTAAGCTTTCATTTTAAATGCCTTTAATCACTTGGATAATCTGTCTCAACAATTTTCTTCTATTTTTAATAATTTTTGACTCTAAGGAATGAGTGAGAAGTAGCTTCTTTGCCCAACATTTATCCAGGTTTGTTTTTTTCATGAAATACACATGAAACTTGAAATTAAGCAAGCAAAAAGCAACAACAGAAAACAGCTATCTGTCTCAAAAAAAAAAAAAAAAAAACTATTGAAAATCTAGGATCAGAAAATTTCTGTACAAGTCATGCCTGTGTGCTGAGTCGCTCAGTCGTGTCTGACTCTCTGCGACCCCATGGACTGTAGCCCGCCAGGCTCCTCTGTCCGTGGGATTTTCCAGGCAAGAGTACAGGAGCAGGTTGCCATTTCCTCCTCCAGGGAATCTTCCCGACCCAGGGATCAAGCTCTCATTTTCTGAGGCTCCTGAACTGGCAGGCAGATTCTTTACCACTGAGCCAGCTGGGAAGCCCCGTACAGGTCAAATTCTCCTTTACTATCTCCTTCACAGTTTCTGAAAGTTACAAGTTTAGAAGGCATTTGATCCTGAGCTGTATCTGTACAGAACATACTTATTGGGAACGATGCTCTTTTCAATTGCATGCGAGTCCCCAAACTGACTCCATTGCATTCAACACTCAGTCTACACACTGCAGCCCTGAGGAGCTCAGCATGGTCGGTGATCATGTTAACACTGTAAATGTACAATGAAAAAGGAGCAAAGTGCCTTCTTTCTTCCTGCTGTCTCTGTACTTCTCCTTCCTCCAGCAGGGGACCTGTTCTGTTCATTCATCATTTACAGCTCACTACCAGGATGCCACAGGCCAGCACACATGCCCAACCCCAAAGGGAGCCTGAATTCCCTCCAATTTGCACACACACACACACACACACACACACACACACACACACACACAGTACAACATATCTGTTTAAACAGGAATATAAATAAAGGACTTCCCAGGTGGCGCTAATGGTAAAGAACCTGCCTGCCAATGCAAGGGCTGCAGGAAACACAGCTTTGATCCCTGAGTCAGGAAGATCCTCTGGAGTAGGAAACAGCAGCCCACCCCAGTCTTCTTGCCTGGAGAATCCCATGGACAGAGGCGCCTGGCAGGCTACAGTCCACGGGGTCACAAGGAACTGGACACAACTGAAGCAACTCAGCACATAAATCAATAAAAGAGAAACAAGAGTCTCAGTCGAGAGTTTTAACTATTACATTTGCTGTTGAGGTTGGACTACAGGGAGGATCCCATAGGGCAGAGGAGAAGGATGGTAAAAAGGAAAAAGGAGGCAATTAGTGGGAGGTCTGTGAGCGCCTCACCCTGGGTACAGTGCATCTGCCCAGAAAAGTCCAATCCCACCCAAAAGCATGAGTCAGCTCTAACACAGAGTCCAGCCCATTTGTGATATTTGGCTGCAGAGCTTTAAGCTCCCCTAGTCCTTCTTCTGCTTCTGCTCTACACACATCCAGGTAAGCTGGCAGGAGAGCCTGGGGGTTCCCTCTTAGGTGCCAACCGAAAGTTCAAACATGCAGGCCCCAACCCACGGGAGGGAACCTTCATCCCAACCCCAGCCCCCAAACACAATTCCAAGCCAACCTCTTTCCCCTATTCTCTCACTCCATTTTCAGACCTGCTTGCAGCCTCCCTTGCTCTCCCCAGAAGGCCTCAGTATATGAGTCACAAACCTTTCCATACCCTCTGAGTGCAGGTGTGGCATCATCAGTTTAAACACCCGAACCAAATTTACGATGAAGGGGGCCGCAACAAGCACCATCTAAGCTAAGAACAGCCGTTATTAGTTAGGTGAACTATCTGTGGGGTGAACTGAGATTCAAGTCATTTCTACTTCCACTGTTCAGCCCAACATTTTACGTATCGGGGAAAAGCTCATAACAGACGTTCCGTAGTATCGCCTATGGAAAAGTGGCTGTAACCCTTTTTATCAAAAGTGACTATGGCAACAAGGGCCCTAATTTGTCTGTGGGGATAGAACAAGGCCTCCAGGTCAAGCCTCCCCTCAGATACCTACAGCTTACTGGGCAGTCCAGAATGTTGGTACCAACTCCCCACGCTGTAGAAACAGTGGGTAATGCAATCAGTAAAAGACTGGGTTAAACAAAAGTTAAAACTAAGAAGCATTTTATCATATCATCCCACATCATAATCTATCTTATAATATTTTCTGTACCAATTATTAAATTATTTCCAAAGAACTGAAAGACCTTAGGTAAACACAGAGATTATTTAGAGCTATTGAAAATAAAGGAAATAGAGCTTTTATGATAATGTCAATTGGTATAAAATCTAATAAAAGCAGAACAAACTGAAAAAGACCCAACAGGAGATACTTACAAGGCACAGCGTCGTGCCTCCTGGACATCCAGCTAAGCGGGTTCACAGAGAGAGAAGAAAAAGGCAGAGATTCGGAAGGGCTGACCCCAGCGCTGCTCCCGCCTTGTGGCGGGCAGACTTGCAGAAGTTACCGCCTTTTTCAGAAACCCGAGGCGATGGTGGTGTTGAGTACATGAATCAGGAGAGTAACACACAGCTCGCAGTTACAAGCATCATACAACTCTGTGTACTGAAAGTGCTTCCTGAAGCTGAACACCGCATAATGAGAAGTTCATCGTGACTGTGTCCATGCTCCATGCAGCCCACACGGATCTCTTAAGAAATCATGATAATAGAAAGGAAGTCTGACGTGGCACAACTTCCTTTTACTACCTTTTCATTTGTTTTCTTGAATATTTTGAAAACCTATGCATGTTTGCAACAAGGAGATGTTGTATATTTGTTAAACAGAACTAAAACCAGTAAGTCCAAAGTTTAAGGGTGTTGATTTTGACTAGCCATCAGAAAGGACTTTCTGATTAGTGATGCTCTACAAGGAAACAGGCTTACTCGACAAGGGACTGACCTTCCAATCCCTGGAAATGCTCAAGTAGAGGCATCTGCCACGGCGTTACGAAAAGCATCTCTGCACTGGGAGAAGGATTAGAATACAGGACTTTGTGAGGTCCCCTTCCGCTGCCATAATGCGAGGACTGATCGATCATGTGAACAGAAAAAACATGTTGTGAACTTGAAAACTCTTTTGCTCTCTTAAAAAAAAAAAATTTGAATCTCTATTTAAAATGATATTTCTAAGGAATGTGACGCTGATGGTCCCCTAGAGGAAAGTAAAGACAGCTACCCAACCTTGAACTCTCCTCTCTAAAACTTCATTTCCAATTAAGAGCTGGGGGTGGTCGGGGGGAGTGGGGGGAGGCAGGCATGGAAGGATTGCGGGGAAAACAACACAGTTAATAAACCCTACAGCACGACCAGCACCATCAGTCCACCAAGACCGATACACCGAGCAGCTGCTATTGTGCAGGCATTGCAGGAAATAAAAGATGCATCAACCCCAGGCCCCTAGTTTCAATGTTCTAAAAATGCGTGGATAAGTCAGACAGCAAAAAGTAAGTGATTATAAATAAATAAAGAGTTTGCAAACTAACTGCCCAACTAGATCCAACCAGCCTGCCTCATTTGGGCAACATACTGTTTTTAAAATTTTTAAATCAGAATGCTATTAGGCAGGACATACACCTTACAATCACCATACTACACAGGCCTAATTCACACATTTACATAAAATTCCTGAGCCCTACAGGCGGCTGCCTTTTGACCTCCTAATCCACAACATAGACGACTAACAGCAGAAATGCCGTAAGACGGTATTTGTATGGTTACTTTTAAATAAATGTCAGAAATGTGAAAGAGGAAGAGGAAAGCAGGAAGAAGCACTGAATGACAGAAGAAGTTCAAGTGCAGAAGGGCCTTGAGAGCGGGGGGGAGGGGAAGGAAGAGGTGAGGGAGTCAAGTAAGACTTGATCACGGTGTAGAAGGGCTTCAAAGACAGATCACATTAATCCGAAATCTTGACTGAAAGTGATGGAAACCCGAACCAAAGTAGTTTTCTCAAAGAGAGAAATCTATTTTTAAAAAGCTAGAAATTCACTGACTTCCCCAGTTGCTTAAGTAAAGGGCAGAGGTAAATTCAGATACAGCTGGATCCAAGCACGCAAATGAAATCAGCCCTTTTTCTCTCTTTCCTTCTCACTCTTGCAATCACTTCTAATGTCTTTTATGTATTGGATTTTTTTTTTTTTTCTGTCTTGTTGTCAATGGGCTATGACCAGAAGGACGGATAACTTGGTCTTTCAGGAAGCTCACCTTCTCCAGTTTCACAATCCAGCAAAAAGAAAGAAATTTGATCTCTAAAAATTCACTTACATGTTCACGGTAAGGACTCCAGGGAAATAGGTTCATGGGTCGTATGCTGACTATTGCAGTCAGAGGAAAGCAGGTCTAATTGCATTAATGATGCGTGTGCACTCAGTTCAGTTCAGTTCAGTCGCTCAGTCGTGTCCAGCTCTTTGCGACCCCATGGACTGCAGTGCGCTAGGCCTCCCCGTCCATCACCAACTCCCAGAGTTGGTGCGCCGGACAGTCACAGTGAAGGAAGGTACTTACATGGGTCGCCAGGTGCTTTCAGGCTAGAAAACCTCCTGGAGGCTTTAAACCTGAAAACCACACGACCAGAGTGAACGTGAGCCACGGGCCGCCGCCTGGGCGGCAGCCGCCAGGCTCCCCTGTCCGTGGGATTCTCCAGGCAAGAGTGCTGCAGCGGGCTGCCATTCCCTTCTCCAGGGGAGCTTCCCGACCCAGGGGTCGAACCCCAGTCTCCCGCACTGCAGGCAGATTCTTTACTGTCTGAGCCTCCAGGGAAGCCCCTGACCAAAGGTTTAGATGATGTATTGGCGGGAGAGAAAAAGGAATACGGGGAGGTGAGTTAGGAAGCTCATCCAGGAGCCTAGGACGGAGGACATAAAGTTCAACTGAAAGAGAAGGACAGTAAAACACAGAGGCAAGAACAATTTAGGAATAAAAGTCCGATAGGAAACTGATTGGATAAGGGAGAGGGAGGTTTCAAAGACCAGCAGTTCAGTAAACAGGAGCGGCAGTCTGTGGCGGGCTCGGGTGAATGCGGGAGACAAGGCGCCTGCAGCCCAGCGCGCCCATCCTCTGCGGAGCAGGGCGGCCGCACGCGGGGCCGAGCCAGCAGTCAGGCCGGCCCGGCCCTAACGAGCGCTCTGGGCGTCAGGGATGCGCCAGGGCGCGGAGGGCGCGAGCGGACGAGGAGGGCTGAGCAGGCCTTGCGAGGAAGCAGCACGCGCTGAGAACAGCATGGTGAGAAAGCACAGCCACACGAGCAGCTGGGAGACGCGTCCGGAGAAGACGCCGAGACGCGAGCAAGCGGCGGGCCGCAGACAGCAACGCCTGGCCCGGGAGAGAGCCAGGGACGGACGCGGAGCGCCTCGGGCGGCCAGCGGCGGCGGACGGGCCGGCGGGCAGCGCCTTCTGGGCTGGCCCGCCCGCGGCCACGGAAAGGCGGCCGCGCGCCTCGGGCAAGGTGGTCTCAGCTGGCTGTGCCGCCCAGACCGCCAGACGAGGCCGCAGGCAAGCAGGCAGCAGGAAGAAGCCGTCCGCAAGGGCAGCCCAGGCAGGAGGGCGCGCCAGCCCAGTGCGGGGCGCGGGCGGTGCAGGACGGTCCGGCGACGCAGAACGCTGTGCCCGAGCGGGACACGGCGCTGCTGCGGAAGGAAAACCAGAAGTGGTCGGAGGGGTTTTCCACACTTAATCCGAATACAAATAATACTCAGAACAAACCAAAAAAAGTCACTCAGTCATGTCCGACTCTATGTGACCCCGTGGACTGTAGCCAGGCTCCTCCGTCCCTGGGGTTTCCCAGGCGAGAATACTGGGTGGGTTTCCCTTTCCTCCTCCAGGGGATCTTCTGGACCCAGGGATCAAACTCAGGCCTCCTGCATTGCAGGCAGATTCTTCACCGTCTGAGCCACCAGGGAAGCCCAGCCACTACTCGGGCGATGTCTAAACCATTGTGTGATATTCCCTGTTCAAGAGCAAAGGCCCACGGCTGCCTCCTTCCAGCTACACGTGGCGGTGGGGGCAGTGCATGTGAACTTGTGCCTAAGAATTGCTTCTTACTAACAGTCTTAACCGACCCCGGAAGACTATTGACAACAGCTATTTCTGACGTGGGAAAAACCCTCGAGTTGTCCCAAAGAAAAAGAAAGGATGAGAAAGGAATATAAAAAATAAATCACAATGAAACTTTTAAAAGAAAAATTATTTCACTGAGGAATTCTTGAAAACTTCATAGAGAAAAATGAGCTCCTTTGGCACAATCCCCTTCCTCTTCTTTCTGTTAAATTCTTGGTGGTGTTTTCAGAACAAAAAATATTATAGAGATGTTTCTGTATATTGCTGTTTAAAAAGTAAATGAATATCTACAGATTTTCTGGAAGGGATTTTTGGCAGAATGTTTAAAATAAAGCAGAGGATGAGATGGTTGGATTGCATCACCGAATGAATGGACATGAGTCTGGGCAAACTCTGGGAGATAGTGAAGGACAGGGAAGCCTGGAGTGCTGCAGTCCGTGACATCGCAAAGAGTCGGACACGACTGAGTGACTGAACTGAACTGATAAAATAAAGCATATTTATCTCCTTTATTCATTTTCCTAGCTAATTATAGAAATTTGTCCTATATTTATGTAAGCAGGTATTAGTTATATATGTGTGCAGCCTAAGTCACTTCAGTCACGTATGACTCTGCAACCCCATGGACTGTAGCCCGCCAGGCTCCTCTATCCATGGGATTCTCCAGGCAAGAATACTGGAGGGGGCTGCTGTGTCCTCCTCCAGGGGATCTTCCAGACCCAGGGATGGATTCTGTGTCTCTTACGTTTCCTGTATTGGCAGTCGGGGTCTTTACCACTAGCACCACCTGGGAGATTTATAATGAGATATTGTATATATTTAGTTAGGAATCTGAAATAACCTAAATGAATAATGATAGGGGATTCATATCAACACTGTAGGTAAGTTTTCTATATCCTTGTTGTGTTGAATTATAAAAACATAGGGGCAGGAGAGGAATCTGGAGAAATGTAAGAGAAAGGCCCTAAAGGTGTTTCATGGGTTAGGTAGTTAGGTACTACCTTTTATCCAGTAGGTACCTAGTTTATGATCAAGGGTGGGATCACTAAAAAAAATGTGCAATTCTAGCTTTGTCAACAGAAATCCCTGGATCGTTCATTATTTCAGACCTCAAATTCTGAAAGTAATGAAAGGAAAACAGCCAATCAAAAAAAAAAAAAAAGGAAAGAACCAAAAAATAAATTTAAGAATCCAGTGGAGCTAGAGGCTCATCGCTGTGGATTGAAGCCAGTGGATTAGTAGCTAAAGGCTCATCACTGTGGGTTGAAGCCAGTGGATCAGTAGCTAGAGGCTCATCGCTGTGGGCTGAAGCCAGTGGATCAGTAGCTAGAGGCTCATCGCTGTGGACTGAAGCCAGTGGATCAGTAGCTAGAGGCTCATCGCTGTGGACTGAAGCCAGTGGATCAGTAGCTAGAGGCTCATCGCTGTGGACTGAAGCCAGTGGATCAGTAGCTAGAGGCTCATCGCTGTGGACTGAAGCCAGTGGATCAGTAGCTAGAGGCTCATCGCTGTGGACTGAAGCCAGTGGATCAGTAGCTAGAGGCTCATCGCTGTGGACTGAAGCCAGTGGATCAGTAGCTAGAGGCTCATCGCTGTGGACTGAAGCCAGTGGATCAGTAGCTAGAGGCTCATCGCTGTGGACTGAAGCCAGTGGATCAGTAGCTAGAGGCTCATCGCTGTGGACTGAAGCCAGTGGATCAGTAGCTAGAGGCTCATCGCTGTGGACTGAAGCCAGTGGATCAGTAGCTAGAGGCTCATCGCTGTGGACTGAAGCCAGTGGATCAGTAGCTAGAGGCTCATCGCTGTGGACTGAAGCCAGTGGATCAGTAGCTAGAGGCTCATCGCTGTGGACTGAAGCCAGTGGATCAGTAGCTAGAGGCTCATCGCTGTGGACTGAAGCCAGTGGATCAGTAGCTA
Organism: Oreotragus oreotragus; assembly: GCA_006410675.1. Lineage (NCBI taxonomy): Eukaryota > Metazoa > Chordata > Mammalia > Artiodactyla > Bovidae > Oreotragus > Oreotragus oreotragus. Next base: position 63,970 of record SJYX01012128.1, read on the forward strand.
GAGGCTCATCGCTGTGGACTGAAGCCAGTGGATCAGTAGCTAGAGGCTCATCGCTGTGGACTGAAGCCAGTGGATCAGTAGCTAGAGGCTCATCGCTGTGGACTGAAGCCAGTGGATCAGTAGCTAGAGGCTCATCGCTGTGGACTGAAGCCAGTGGATCAGTAGCTAGAGGCTCATCGCTGTGGACTGAAGCCAGTGGATCAGTAGCTAGAGGCTCATCGCTGTGGACTGAAGCCAGTGGATCAGTAGCTAGAGGCTCATCGCTGTGGACTGAAGCCAGTGGATCAGTAGCTAGAGGCTCATCGCTGTGGACTGAAGCCAGTGGATCAGTAGCTAGAGGCTCATCGCTGTGGACTGAAGCCAGTGGATCAGTAGCTAGAGGCTCATCGCTGTGGACTGAAGCCAGTGGATCAGTAGCTAGAGGCTCATCGCTGTGGACTGAAGCCAGTGGATCAGTAGCTAGAGGCTCATCGCTGTGGACTGAAGCCAGTGGATCAGTAGCTAGAGGCTCATCGCTGTGGACTGAAGCCAGTGGATCAGTAGCTAGAGGCTCATCGCTGTGGACTGAAGCCAGTGGATCAGTAGCTAGAGGCTCATCGCTGTGGACTGAAGCCAGTGGATCAGTAGCTAGAGGCTCATCGCTGTGGACTGAAGCCAGTGGATCAGTAGCTAGAGGCTCATCGCTGTGGACTGAAGCCAGTGGATCAGTAGCTAGAGGCTCATCGCTGTGGACTGAAGCCAGTGGATCAGTAGCTAGAGGCTCATCGCTGTGGACTGAAGCCAGTGGATCAGTAGCTAGAGGCTCATCGCTGTGGACTGAAGCCAGTGGATCAGTAGCTAGAGGCTCATCGCTGTGGACTGAAGCCAGTGGATCAGTAGCTAGAGGCTCATCGCTGTGGACTGAAGCCAGTGGATCAGTAGCTAGAGGCTCATCGCTGTGGACTGAAGCCAGTGGATCAGTAGCTAGAGGCTCATCGCTGTGGACTGAAGCCAGTGGATCAGTAGCTAGAGGCTCATCGCTGTGGACTGAAGCCAGTGGATCAGTAGCTAGAGGCTCATCGCTGTGGACTGAAGCCAGTGGATCAGTAGCTAGAGGCTCATCGCTGTGGACTGAAGCCAGTGGATCAGTAGCTAGAGGCTCATCGCTGTGGACTGAAGCCAGTGGATCAGTAGCTAGAGGCTCATCGCTGTGGACTGAAGCCAGTGGATCAGTAGCTAGAGGCTCATCGCTGTGGACTGAAGCCAGTGGATCAGTAGCTAGAGGCTCATCGCTGTGGACTGAAGCCAGTGGATCAGTAGCTAGAGGCTCATCGCTGTGGACTGAAGCCAGTGGATCAGTAGCTAGAGGCTCATCGCTGTGGACTGAAGCCAGTGGATCAGTAGCTAGAGGCTCATCGCTGTGGACTGAAGCCAGTGGATCAGTAGCTAGAGGCTCATCGCTGTGGACTGAAGCCAGTGGATCAGTAGCTAGAGGCTCATCGCTGTGGACTGAAGCCAGTGGATCAGTAGCTAGAGGCTCATCGCTGTGGACTGAAGCCAGTGGATCAGTAGCTAGAGGCTCATCGCTGTGGACTGAAGCCAGTGGATCAGTAGCTAGAGGCTCATCGCTGTGGACTGAAGCCAGTGGATCAGTAGCTAGAGGCTCATCGCTGTGGACTGAAGCCAGTGGATCAGTAGCTAGAGGCTCATCGCTGTGGACTGAAGCCAGTGGATCAGTAGCTAGAGGCTCATCGCTGTGGACTGAAGCCAGTGGATCAGTAGCTAGAGGCTCATCGCTGTGGACTGAAGCCAGTGGATCAGGGCGTGAGCCTGGAGAAGCAGCAGCTCTGTTGCCGTGACTGTCTCCATGCTGATTTTGGAGTCATCTGCAGCTTGCAGTGTTGCTTTCCTCAGGCATCCCTTGGCCCTACCAGGTATCTGTTGCTATCTTGTCCCTTGACATGTCTAAAAAATCTTTAGTCTCAGTCTTCATTAAGTTTAAAGAAGGGACCCAAGAGGCCACAACAAAGAGAGCACAAAGAGCCAGCTGCCACCGTCTACCATGGACTGACACTGAAAAAGAGAGAGGCTGAGACAGAGGGCAAAGCCACGCAACAGTGAGCAGGAACATTCTACGTCACCTCGGCGGCTGGCTGAGACACCAGCGCCCTGTCTCCTTTGGGCCACCTCTGAATGGTTTTCACAGTTAATGGGAGAACTGAAGAAATAAATGGCAGAAAATTTAATTGCAGGTGCTAACCCTGAATACAGTACTTAAGGCAAAGAATTTAATCTGATGGCTTCATGCACTGAACCAAAAAGAAAGAAAACACCATGTGTTTATATTTTAATGATTTTCATTCTTAATTAGTGGCTTCAAAGATTTTTAACAAACCTGTCTGGCCTCTCAAATATCCTATAACTTTAATTAGTGTCTAAATTTCTTCAGTGTTTTAAAGTTTATTCAGGGCTTGTTCCCTATGGAATGACAAACGTCTTAGTACATGGTGACTAATAATCCATTTGAAAATTTGTGGGGGATCTCTCCTCAGAAGAGAACAGGGCTGCTCCACGTCCTTCAGCCCAGCTCTCCTGTTTTCTCATCACCTCAGCAGAACAGGGAAGACAGAGCCTGCCAGAACCAAGCTCTGGAGCCACAAAATCAGCATCACCTAGAGGCCTGTTAGAAGCGCTCAGTCCCGGGAGACCCCAGCCTCGCCCTGCCGGCTCCTCACCCTCTGGGAGGAACGTGGGGCCCTGCGCGCCACGACCAGAGAAAAGCCTGCACCGCAACGAAAACCCAGCACAGCCAAATAAGCCGAGGAGCCCGCGTGGGGAGCCGCAGACACGGCCAAGAGAAGAAGGCCGCTGTGACTCCAGCCTCCAGAAACTCACCTGAGAGGGCGGCTCCTGAGAGAGAGAAGGGCCAGAGTGTCCCTCCTGAGATGGGGACAGTCTGCCTGGAAACACGTCCCTTCTCTGTCCTCCATCCCGGCGGGAGCAACTCAGTCATTACTCAACCGGGCGGATAAGCCTGATGTGGTGGCACTCAGGTCCAGCCCGGCAGCGGCTCACCTCCTAGGGGTGGGTTCCCCCTCTGCCAGAGCCGCCGAGCTGCTCAAGTTCAGAGGCTCTTCCAGCAGTGAGGACACAGGAGCAAGCGGAGGTCTTTGGATGCTTCCTGGGCCCGCCAGGTGATTCTGATACACACCTTGGGCTGAAGACTGCTGGCTTAATTACTAGATATTTCCCTCAGGTGAAGGCAGACTCTACTGGTCTGAGGGTTGTGGCGGCGAGACAGGTGTGAAGCTGGAACGTGGATGTAGGTTTTTTGGCTAGTGACCTGAGCTGCTGAGTTGTGACCACAGCTGACCCTGCCTGCAGCAGAGAGGTCCCTCTGGTGTCAGCCAGGACTTATGAGCCTGTCCCACCTGAAGGTCCACGTCTCTGACAGCCATCCTTCCTGGAGCAAGAGAGAAGAAATCCAGCTCCACCCACCAGAACTCCAACACAAGCCTCCCTAACCAAGAAACCTTGACAACCCACTGATACAACCCCACCCACAGTGAGGAAACTCCATAGTAAAGACAACTCCACAAATTCCCAGAATATAGAAAGGCCACCCCAAACGCAGCAATATAACCAAGATGAAGAGACAGAGGAGCACTCAGCAGGTAAAGGAACAGGAGAAATTCCCACCAAACCAAACCAAAGAGGAAGAGAGAGGGAATCTACCTGAGAAAGAACTCCAAACAACTGATAGTGAAAATGATTCAAAATCTTGAAATAAAAATGGAATCACAGATAAATAGCCTGGAGCCAAGGATTGAGAAAATGCAAGAAAGGTTTAACAAGGACCTAGAAGAAATAAAAGAGTCAATACATAATGAATAACGCAATAAATGAGCTCAGAAACACTCTGGAGGAAACAAATAGTAGAATAATGGAGGCAGAAGATAGGATTAGTGAAATAGAAGATAGAATGGTAGAAATAAATGAATCAGAGAGGAATAGAGAAAAACGAATTAAAAGAAATGAGGACAATCTCAGAGACCTCCAGGACAATATGAAACGCTCCAACATTCGAATTATAGGAGTCCCAGAAGAAGAAGACAAAAAGAAAGACCATGAGAAAATCCTTGAGGAGATAATAGTTGAAAACTTCCCTAAAATGGGGAAGGAAATAGCCAACCAAGTCCAAGAAACCCAGAGAGTTCCAAATAGGATAAACCCAAGGCGAAACACGCCAAGACACATATTAATCAAATTAACAAAGATCAAACACAAAGAACAACTATTAAAAGCAGCAAGGGGAAAACAACAAATAACACACAAGGGGATTCCCATAAGGATAACAGCTGATCTTTCAATAGAAACTCTTCAGGCCAGGAGGGAATGGCAAGACATACTTAAAGTGTTGAACGAAAAAAACCTACAGCCCAGATTACTGTACCCAGCAAGGATCTCTTTCAAATACGAAGGAGAAATCAGAAGCTTTACAGACAAGCAAAAGCTGAGAGAATTCAGCACCACCAAACCAGCTCTCCAACAAATGCTAAAGGATATTCTCTAGACAGGAAACAAAAAGGGTGTATAAACCCGAACCCAAAACAATAAAGTAAATGGCAACGGGATCATACTTCTCAATAATTACCTTAAACGTAAATGGGTTGAATGCCCCAACCAAAAGACAAAGACTGGCTGAATGGATACAAAAACAAGACCCTTGTATATGCTGTCTACAAGAAACCCACCTCAAAACAAGGGACATAAACAGACTGAAAGTGAAAGGCTGGAAAAAGATATATCATGCAAATAGAGACCAAAAGAAAGCAGGAGTGGCAATACTCATAGCTGATAAAATAGACTTTAAAGCAAAGGCTGTGAAAAGAGACAAAGAAGGCCACTACATAATGATCAAAGGATCAATCCAAGAAGAAGATATAACAATTATAAATATATATGCACCCAACATAGGAGCACCGCAATATGTAAGACAAATGCTAACAAGTATGAAAGGGGAAATTGACAATAACACAATAATAGTGGGAGACTTTAATACCCCACTCACACCTATGGACAGATCAACTAACCAGAAAATTAACAAAGAAACGCAAACTTTAAATGATACAATAGACCAGTTAGACCTAATTGATATCTATAGGACATTTCACCCCAAAACAATGAATTTCACCTTTTTCTCAAGTGCTCACGGAACCTTCTCCAGGATAGATCACATCCTGGGACATAAATCTAACCTTGATAAATTCAAAAAAATCGAAATCATTCCAAGCATCTTTTCTGACCATAATGCATTAAGATTAGATCTCAATTACAGGAGAAAAACTATTAAAAATTCCAACATTTGGAGGCTGAACAATACGCTTCTGAATAACCAACAAATCACAGAAGAAATCAAAAAAGAAATCAAAATGTGCATAGAAATGAATGAAAATGAAAACACAACAACCCAAAACCTGTGGGACACTATAAAAGCAGTGCTAAGAGGAAAGTTCATAGCAATACAGGCATACCTCAGGAAACAAGAAAAAAGTCAAATAAATAACCTAACTCTACACCTAAAGCAACTAGAAAAGGAAGAAATGGAGAACCCCAGAGTTAGTAGAAGGAAAGAAATCTTAAAAATTAGGGCAGAAATAAATGCAAAAGAAACAAAAGAGACCATAGCAAAAATCAACAAAGCCAAAAGCTGGTTTTTTGAAAAGATAAATAAAATTGACAAACCATTAGCCAGACTCATCAAGAAACAAAGGGAGAAAAATCAAATCAATAAAATCAGAAATGAAAATGGAGAGATCACAACAGACAACACAGAAATACAAAGAATCATAAGAGACTACTATCAGCAATTATATGCCAATAAATTGGACAACGTGGAAGAAATGGACAAATTCTTAGAAAAATACAACTTTCCAAAACTGAACCAGGAAGAAATAGAAAATCTTAACAGACCCATCACAAGCACGGAAATTGAAACTGTAATCAGAAATCTTCCAGCAAACAAAAGCCCAGGTCCAGACGGCTTCACAGCTGAATTCTACCAAAAATTTCGAGAAGAGCTAACACCTATCCTACTCAAACTCTTCCAGAAAATTGCAGAGGAAGGTAAACTTCCAAACTCATTCTATGAGGCCACCATCACCCTAATACCAAAACCTGACAAAGATGCCACAAAAAAAGAAAACTACAGGCCAATATCACTGATGAACATAGATGCAAAAATCCTCAACAAAATTCTAGCAATCAGAATCCAACAACACATTAAAAAGATCATACACCATGACCAAGTAGGCTTTATCCCAGGAATGCAAGGATTCTTCAATATTCGCAAATCAATCAATGTAATTCACCACATTAACAAATTGAAAAATAAATGCCATATGATTATCTCAATAGATGCAGAGAAGGCCTTTGATAAAATTCAACATCCATTTATGATAAAAACTCTCCAGAAAGCAGGAATAGAAGGAACATACCTCAACATAATAAAAGCTATATATGACAAACCCACAGCAAACATTATCCTCAATGGTGAAAAATTGAAAGCATTTCCCCTAAAGTCAGGAACAAGACAAGGATGTCCACTTTCACCGCTACTATTCAACATAGTTCTGGAAGTTTTGGCCACAGCAATCAGAGCAGAAAAAGAAATAAAAGGAATCCAAATTGGAAAAGAAGAAGTAAAACTCTCACTGTTTGCAGATGACATGATCCTCTACATAGAAAACCCTAAAGACTCCACCAGAAAATTACTAGAGCTAATCAATGAATATAGTAAAGTTGCAGGATATAAAATCAACACACAGAAATCCCTTGCATTCCTATACACTAATAATGAGAAAGTAGAAAACGAAATTAAGGAAACAATTCCATTCACCATTGCAACGAAAAGAATAAAATACTTAGGAATATATCTACCTAAAGAAACTAAAGACTTATATATAGAAAACTATAAAACACTGATGAAAGAAATCAAAGAGGACACTAATAGATGGAGAAATATACCATGTTCATGGATTGGAAGAATCAATATAGTGAAAATGAATATATTACCCAAAGCAATCTACAGATTCAATGCAATCCCTATCAAGCTACCAGCGGTATTTTTCACAGAACTAGAACAAATAATTTCAAGATTTGTATGGAAATACAAAAAACCTCGAATAGCCAAAGCAATTTTGAGAAAGAAGAATGGAACTGGAGGAATCAACTTACCTGACTTCAGGCTCTACTACAAAGCCACAGTCATCAAGACAGTGTGGTACTGGCACAAAGACAGAAATATAGATCAATGGAACAAAATAGAAAGCCCAGAGATAAATCCACACACATATGGACACCTTATCTTTGACAAAGGAGGCAAGAATATACAATGGAGTAAAGACAATCTCTTTAACAAGTGGTGCTGGGAAAACTGGTCAACCACTTGTAAAAGAATGAAACTAGATCACTTTCTAACACCACACACAAAAATAAACTCAAAATGGATTAAAGATCTAAATGTAAGACCAGAAACTATAAAACTCCTAGAGGAGAACATAGGCAAAACACTCTCCGACATAAATCACAGCAGGATCCTCAATGATCCGCCTCCCAGAATACTGGAAATAAAAGCAAATATAAACAAATGGGATCTAATTAAAATTAAAAGCTTCTGCACAACAAAGGAAACTATAAGCAAGGTGAAAAGACAACCCTCTGAATGGGAGAAAATAATAGCAAATGAAGCAACTGACAAACAACTAATCTCAAAAATATACAAGCAACTTATACAGCTCAATTCCAGAAAAATAAACGACCCAATCAAAAAATGGGCCAAAGAACTAAATAGACATTTCTCCAAAGAAGACATACGGATGGCTAACAAACACATGAAAAGATGCTCAACGTCACTCATTGTCAGAGAAATGCAAATCAAGACCACAATGAGGTACCACTTCACACCACTCAGAATGGCTGCGATCCAAAAGTCTGCAAGCAATAAATGCTGGAGAGGGTGTGGAGAAAAGGGAACCCTCTTACACTGTTGGTGGGAATGCAAACTAGTACAGCCACTATGGAGAATAGTGTGGAGATTCCCTAAAAAATTGCAAATAGAACTGCCTTATGACCAGCAATCCCACTGCTGGGCATACCCACCGAGAAAACCAGAATAGAAAGAGATACATGTACCCCAATGCTCATCGCAGCACTGTTTATAATAGCCAAGACATGGAAACAACCTAGATGTCCATCAGCAGATGAATGGATAAGAAAGCTGTCGTACATATACACAATGGAGTATTACTCAGCCATTAAAAAGAATACATTTGAATCAGTTCTAATGAGATGGGTGAAACTGGAACCGATTATACAGAGTGAAGTAAGCCAGAAAGAAAAACACCAATACAGTATACTGACACATATATATGGAATTTAGAAAGATGGTAATGAGGATCCTGTATGCAAGACAGTAAAAGAGATACAGATGTGTAGAGTGGATTTTTGGACTCTGAGGGAGAGGCAGAGGTAGAGGGTGGGATGATTTGGGAGAATAGCATTGAAATATGTATACTATCATGTGAGAAACAAATCGCCAATCTGTGTTCGATGCAGGATGCAGGATGCTTGGGGCTGGTGCATGGGGATGATCCAGAGGGATGATGTGGGGTGGGAGGTGGGGGAGGGTTCATGTTTGGGAGTTCAAATAAAAATTTAAAAACAAAATTTGTGGAAACGCAGAGGTGTTATAAATAAGACTTACCTTTTGGTGACTCTGGTTTAAGATTTATTTAAAAGGTAACCATGCTCCCTCAGTGATGGTGACATTTGTGCCACATTCATTTGGCAAAATTCTCCACAGAGATCACTTGTGTTTAACAAAACACATTTGGTGTAATCAAAGCTGCATTTTAAAGTCTTCCTTCGCAGTATGGTCTCATAACATTGACTTTGGACGCTGAGAAAAAAGAAACAGTCCACACTTTTTTTTTTTTTCTGTTTCCTCTGACATTTAGTAGTTTGCCATGACTGCAAAATATGACTTTTCATTTCTTTATACATGATGTGGTAGGTCCTCGCCTGGAGACGTTTTATATCAGCAAGCTTCCCACTCAAGAAAGAGGAAGAAGGAAGCAAGACTTCAGTGGGTGTAGGCTCTGGGTCCAGCTGGGTGTCTGAAGGGAAACTTCCATCCTAATGGGGGAAATGTCTCCAGCTCTTATATTTGAAGGAAGACTTATGTGAAAGATCTCAGTTCAGTGGGAACAAAGTCATCATTGACGCTGTGTGAACGATTCTCACCGTGTGATTGGGACACCAAGACTTCACTGGTTGAATAAACAGTCACCCAAAGGTCACGGTGCCCCCCCAGAAACATGCAGTCAAAGCCACGGCCGGTGTGATAGCCGCGACACTGGTTAGAGAACCTAGGGTTTCCCAGGTCGCACTCCGGGTAAACCGTCCGCCTGCCAACGCAAGAGACACAAGAGATGTGGGTTCGATCCCTGCATCGGGAAGATCCCCTAGAGAAGGAAATGGCAACTGACTCTAGGCTTCTTGCCTGGGAAAGCTCATGGACAGAGGAGACTGGTGGGCTACTGTCCATCGGGTCTCAAAGAATCAGACACGACTTAGTGATGGAGCAGGCACGCAAAGAAACTCTCTTGGCATGGCTTGAGAGTATTTATCTTGGGAAATACGGTGGTGACTGACTGTGGCCATTAGCTTTTTCCTGTTGTGATCTTCCTTTTTTCATTCTGTGTGAGATTAATTTGTGACTGAGATTTATTAGCCTAAAGGAGGCTGGGGTTGATGAGATTTTGCTGATATACTGCGTAGAACGCACAGCAAGTCAAAGAGAAAAGATGAAAGACTGAAATGATAACGTTGCATTGCTAGCTTGTTGCTGACGTAATTGAAGTGGCTTGTGCTGTGCTGTGCTGTTGATGGCTAGAAATAAAACATGTACAAATGTATCTAGATCATCCTTCTGAAGAAAGGAACTACAAAATATTTTCCCTCTCTATTTATGTGTGGAGGAACTCTCCCAATTCTTTTTTTGACAGTGATACTGAAGCAAAACGAAAATGAAACCCACTCAGCATAAGCTCCAGAAATGAAGCCAGCTATTATCCATGGAAATAGGCGTAAGGGTTAGCATAGATAATTGAAATATGAGCATAATGTAAAAACAGCCTTTTGTCTATTAGGTGAAACCACAACTCCATATAATTTCTTTTTAATAGAACTGAAATAGCAAAATGAATTCAATTTTTTTTAACCTACCCAACTTGTCCTCTGATGGAGATTCTAATTATCAGTGAAATGCCTTAAAAAATACATACAGAGCAGAATATTTTTAAAAAGGAATAAAGCAAGGGCCGTGAAGCACGAGGATTCAGCTCCACAAGTACGGGACCTTCAGTTCACGGACCTGGCCAGCATGCCTGGGGTGTGCTGGCCGCTGAAGGGTGCCCGGTGGGCCTTTGCTGAATTAACAAAGTGCTCAAGCTTCTGCTGCTGAGCACTGAGCAGTCAGTGCCGGGGAGAGCACAAATCTCTCTCCACTGTTGCAAATCGTTTGGCCATTAAATGTGCCCCAGGGAAATCTGGGGCTTTGGACGGTGTCCACAGGAACAGGTGCCTGGTGGCGGGTCACAGCGCAAGTCTAGTGGGCGCGGATGTTCCGTGCGGGCAGTATGGCCAGGGAAGGAGCAGTGGGGCAGGGACTTCTGAGCGGGAGGCCCTCTGCCTCTGAGGCCCACGACGGTCTTCTGGGCCTGCTCCACCGCCTCCATCTTTAGTTCTTTAGTTACTCAAAGACGTAACATCGGCCAGGTATTACAGGCCCCCATGGTGTGCGTGCGTGCTCAGCCGCTCAGTCGGGTCTGACTCTTTGCAGCCCCATGGACTGCAGCCCGCCGGTCCCCTCCGTCCGTGGGCTTCTCCAGGCTGCAGCCCGCCGGGCTCCTCCGTCCGTGGGCTTCTCCAGGCAAGAATACTGGAGTGGCTTGCCGCGCCCTCCTCCAGGGGCCTTCCCCATCCGGGGCTGGAACCAACGTCTGTGTCGCCGCGTGCATGGCAGGCGGGTTCTTGACCACGAAGCCCAGGCCCTCACAGGACTGAGCACAGCAGAGTCCAGACGCCACTGCTTTCTCAGCCTTTTTTAACCTCGTGTTCTCACGCATGAGAACCAAGGTGTAAATCATCCAGATGCCATAGGAGGGGGGCACACTCACATGCACACAAATCGAGGGAGACTTGCACAGGTCAACAGGCTTCACTGCGCTGAGCGAAGGCTTCAGGAGCCGAGTGCAAGCAGGCGGCTCCGGCTTTCGGAGGAGGCGCAGGGGACCCTCTCCCCCGCTCAGCCGGCCCTCCCGAACCCTGGCCGCAGAGCAGCCGCCTCTGTGCCCAGGGTGTGCTCGCCGTCAGGGCCCCAGGGAAAGCCTTAATCCTGAGAAGAATCTGCCGGTCTTAGCTCCCTCTGCCAGTCCTGCTCACAGCAGTCCGTGCTCCAAAGCAGGCCCCACACGGAACACAGCAGCCAATGCCCGAGCGAAGGCTCGGCCGGCGGCGTCACGGCCCGCGCCCTCCCGCGACAGCGCCAGACGGCAACCCGGGCGCCGGAGACCCTTCTCCGCACGGCTCTCCAGAAGGACCTCAGAGTCCCAAACCGCCCGAGACTAAAGCAGCTTCTCGACGACAGGAGAATGGCTGGGGCGTGCCGGTTCCGTTCCCGCCTGTGTGACCTCGGGCGAGCCACCGGATTACGTGGGGCTGCTTCTGTTCATGCGATCAGTGGAGACACAACAGAACGTGATTAGCTGTGAGATTCATGGCACAAATAAAGTCCTGGTTGGTACACGCTACAACTTGGACCAGCCTTGAAAACATCACGCTGAGTGACAGACACCAGTTACAACCACCGCACACTCTGATGCCGCCCACATGAACGTGCAGAGCAGAGCCATCTGTACCCACAGCAAGTCGATCAGTGGCTGCTCGGGGCTGGAGGCAGAGGAGGGCACCGCGCTCCTTCTGCGGTGACAGAAACGTTCCCAGACTGACTGTGGCGATGGCTGCACAGAGCTAAGAAACTGAAGCCTGAGAACTGTGCAGTTTAAATGGGTGAGTTGTGAATATATGAATTATATTTCAACAAAGCTGTCCTTAAGACAGTCCTTAGCACAATGCCAGCCACGTATTTAATACTGGAAGAATGTCAGCCATTATCATTTACTAATTTCTTCAAAAGGTATTTATTTAGCGTCTAGTATAATTCTGGCACTTCTAATATAACTCAGTTCTTCTTGTTCTTCCTATCATTTGTGTATCATTTTTACATTTGAAATTTTGCACGTCTGTGAAATATGCAAAGATGTGAATAATGCAGGAAAAGTAAAGTTTGACTAAATTGCCTCATTAAAAAGATAAAATTAATTTAGGTGAATAAGTTGTTTTAGATGTGAAGCTTTTACCTGAGAAGTAGTCACTAACACCTTGGAACCTTATAGGCATCTTAAGAATACCAACAAAATAAAAAGTCTTAATTTATTCAGAACTAGAGTTAATTTATTTATAGTCAACTTGGAAAGTTTTCTAAATGAGAAATACATAATTTAGTGATAGCAGAGCAATTCTGTTTCTGCAGATTCGAGCATTTCAGATTTAAGAAACACAGAAATGAAATGCTGCATTGACTGGTTTAAGCCCAACAACAAACAAACAAAATCTAAAAGCCATTTCTGAATCTCAGAAGACATAAGACAATTATTCTAAGTAGCTCTGCAAATGCCATCACCCCTACTATATTTTCCATGACTTGCATAGAACAATCAAATCCTACTTCTTTTGGCCTTTCTCTCCACCTTCAATCACTCTCATGTCTTCCACCAAAGACTGCAGGTAGTGGATAAAATAATAGATTTGCAACCAAAAACGAAAGAAAAGAGAAGGGGAAAAAAAGGGCTGTAAAAATCTATCTCCAAATGGGAAATTCTTTTACAAAAAAAACATTTGCATGTACTTCGGCAAGTGCAGAGATTTAAATGGTGTTGGGCTATGCCAAGCTGGCATGCATGCCTGCTCAAAGCTGGTTGTTTTAACCATAATTGGGACCCTGAGCACAAAAGAGAACAAAGAAGCAAACTAGAAAGACAAAGCAGCCAGCCGCCAGCTTGCCCCCGGTGAATCCTAACTCTATTTTTTATTTCAGATCAGATAGGCGGCTCACTAGAGAGCTCCCTCGACTTTCCAGTAAATTCTCGGAAACCCGGGCCAAATGCAAAGCATTTGAAGGCACCTGTGAAATCCAGTTTCTCCTAGAAATTCACCGACACCTTGGTTGCTGGGGCCAGAACCCAGGTGAAAAAGCACATCTGTGCTGATGAAAGGTTTTTATTCTAAAATGATGCTCTCCAGGCGCCCTCTCTTCATAAACACTCCGTGGGGTTGTCCCTACCACCAACAGCCACTGAAAAAAAGGAGGAAAATTTCCCTAAAAATATGGTATCCCAGGAAATAATTTCTTCCTGATAGACATATTCAGAATTCCTTCCCAAGCAGATTCTGAAGCAAAACAAAGAAACCGAGCAGACAGAAAGTAAGGATCAACTCAAGGTCGAGGGACAAACTGCCCACGAGGATCACACTCATTTCTTTTCTCCTTGAATACATGGCCAACTTACTTAGCCTGCTATACTAACAACACAGCAAACTTAAATCATTTAAATTCTTTAATAATGGTAACAATAATAATAGGAGCCACAAGTGAGCTTCGGCTTCTATTAAGACAGATATTTTTATAACTATGTCCCTGTAAACAGGACTGCTGCTGCTGCTAAGTCGCTTCAGTCGTGTCCGACTCTGTGCAACCCCATAGACGGAAGCCCACCAGGNAATTCTTTAATAATGGTAACAATAATAATAGGAGCCACAAGTGAGCTTCGGCTTCTATTAAGACAGATATTTTTATAACTATGTCCCTGTAAACAGGACTGCTGCTGCTGCTAAGTCGCTTCAGTCGTGTCCGACTCTGTGCAACCCCATAGACGGAAGCCCACCAGGCTCCCCCATCCCTGGGGCTCTCCAGGCAAGAACACTGGAGTGGGCTGCCATTTCCTACATTTATCTTAATACGCGTATTTGTCAGGAAGTCTTTTTTGAAGTATATGGTTGTTTCGTCCAACAATCGCATTGTCCATGAGATTTCCCAGGCAAGAATTCTGGAGTTGGTTACCATTTCCTTCTCCAGGGGCTCTTCCCCACCCAAGGATCAAACCTGTGTTTCCTGAATTGCCAGGAGGGTTTTTTTGTTTTGTTTTGTTTACCACTAAGCCACCATGGAAGCCCCTTATTGAAGTGTTCCTATTGAGTTGCTAAGTCGTGTCTGACTCTTTGCAACTCCAAAAACTGTAGCTTGCCAGGCTCCTCTGTTCATGGGGTTCTCCCAGCAAGAATACTGGAGTGAGTTGCCATTTCCTTTTCCACTTATTGAAGTATAGTTGATGCATAATATTATATAAATTACAGATGTACAATATAATGATTTACAATTTTTTAGATTATATTCCATTTACAGTTACTAATAAACATTTGCTATATCCCCTGTGTTGTACAAGATTCTTGACAAGTGCCTTCTTCCCATGTTTTTAACTTTATGATCGCTTGCTGGCTCAGCTCAACCTGAAGTTTCTTGAGAAAAGTGACTGCTTTTTGTGACTTATGTGTTTCATTCCCTCTTCCTTCACACAGTGCTTGGCACATAGTATGGCTTCAGAAATTGCTTTCGAAATATCTGAGTTACTGATGTATAGCTGGTATAATTTTGAGGCAACTGCTCTCAAACAATGTTAGCTTAAAACCATTAAAAATTTCCACTGATTGATGCCCAAATTATAATTGATAAAGGATCTTCACTCTGCTTCCCCCTCTCAGTAGGTTTTGAAAGCTGTTGGAAAAGACCTTGATGCTGGGAAAGATTGAAGGCAAAAGGAGAGGGCAGCAAAGGATAAAACAGTTGGATGGCATCACCTATTCAACGGACATGAACTTGGGCAAACTCCAGGAGACAGTGAGGGACAGGGAGGCCTGGCGTGCTGCAGTCCGTGGGGTCGCAAAGAGTCGGACACGGCTTAGAGGCTGAATAATAACAGGAAGAGGGAGAGTCATCCAGGGCCATTTCATCCCATTCTGGCAAACGTCTCCTGTCACTCTGCGGTCTGCGACGTGATAAGCGTGTCTAGTTGGTTGGCTACCATCTCTTCAGTTGCCCACTAGTTCCGTTTTACTCCCAGATCCATTTTACTCCCAGAACCCTGCCGTCAAGGGAACCCAGAATGGTAGATAAATATGCAGATACAGGCCTTTCCTCTTTGCCTGCAGTCCCAGGCGCTGACAGGGAGCCTGGCTTCAGGATGGAATGCATGCCCTGGGCTCCTGACAATTGCTGGATCCACGCTCTGTCTCTCTCTTTCACATGCTTCATTCTTTGCTTTCTGTTAAGGTTATGTATTGACTCTGCGGAACACTGCAGTGAGCTGTAAATGATGCATTTAATGAAAAATCCTTGCCCAGCACTTTGAAAGAGAACACACCGTCGGGTGATCATTGTTGGGCAGTGACGGGTGTTGTAATATCAGATTCATCTGTTTCACCGGCAAGAGAGACATGCTGATTGGCAATATTTCAAGAGTATGTAGTAAGAAAACATCAACTGATATTTTAATCATATTCATTATTCGCTGTTTCTCCGCTCCCTATCATGGTAATCTTTGATTCTTTAAAGATCAGGGACTTTTATTTCTGTCTTAGCTGTGCCAAAGTTGTGTGGGCAGTCTGATTCGATGCCAGCACCCACTAACAGACAATGATGCTGGGCACCGAAGGTGGGGAGGGGTTCGTGGCAAAGGTCCGGGGCATGCCTTGGTCTTACTCGGCAGACGAAGTGTAGCAGTTATTTTTCAGACTGCAAAATGCAAAACGGAGCTCAAGGTATTCGTTTCATCTACACCAGAGAAGGCAGACCGAGTGGCAAGGCTTTTGTTGAACTCGAATCAGAAGATGAAGTCAAACTGGCCCTGAAAAAAGACAGAGAAAGTATGGGACACAGATATATTGAAGTAGTCACGTCAAACAACGTTGACAAGGATTGGGTGTTAAAGCATACTGGTCCAAACAGTCCTGACACGGCCAATGATGGCTTTGTGTGGCTTAGAGGACTCGCCTTTGGATGCAGCAAGGAAGAAATGGTTCAGTTCTTCGTAGGGTTGGAAATCGTGCCAAATGGGATAACATTGCAGGTGGACTTCCACGGGAGGAGTACCGGGGAGACCTTTGTGTGGTTTGCTTCACAAGAAATAGCTGAAAAGGCTCTAAAGAAACACAAGGAAGAATAGGGCGCAGGTACGTCGGAATCTTTAAGAGCAGTCGAGCTGAAATTAGAAGTCACTGTGGCCCACCACGAAAACCTACGGCTGTGCTGCAGCCAGGTCCCTATCACAGACCTGGGGCTGGCAGAGGCCACCACAGCACGGAAGAGAAGCTGGCTTTGGAAGGACGAGGCGTGGTGCTTATGGTGGAGGTTATGGAGGCTATGATCATTCAGTCAGTTCAGGTCAGTTGCTCGATCATGTCTGACTCTTTGCAACCCCATGAATCAGGGNTGGGGCTGGCAGAGGCCACCACAGCACGGAAGAGAAGCTGGCTTTGGAAGGACGAGGCGTGGTGCTTATGGTGGAGGTTATGGAGGCTATGATCATTCAGTCAGTTCAGGTCAGTTGCTCGATCATGTCTGACTCTTTGCAACCCCATGAATCAGGGAACGCCAGGCCTCCCTGTCCATCACCAACTCCCGGAGTTCACTCAGACTCACGTCCATCAAGTCAGTGATGCCATCCAGCCATCTCACCCTCTGTTGTCCCCTTCTCCTCCTGCCCCCAAATCCCTCCCAGCATCAGAGTCTTTTCCAGTGAGTCAACTCTTCGCATGAGCTGGCCAAAGTACTGGAGTTTCAGCTTGAGCATCATTCCTTCCAAAGAAATCCCAGGGTTGATCTCCTTCAGAATGGACTGGTTGGATCTCCTTGCAGTCCAAGGGACTCTCAAGAGTCTTCTCCAACACCACAGTTCAAAGGCATCAATTCTTCGGCTTTCTTCACAGTCCAACTCTCACATCCATACATGACCACTGGAAAAACCATAGCCTTGACTAGGCGGACCTTTGTTGGCAAAGTATAATGGCTATAATGATGGCTATAGATTTGGGTCAGATAGCTTTGGAAGAGACCTCAATTACTGTTTTTCAGGAACGCCAGATCACAGATACGGGGATGGGACACCGTGGAACAGGACACAACAGGACAGTCTGCACACATGCAGGGACTACCTCACGGAGCTCCCGAGAACGGCACTTAGAATTCTTTTTCACCACTCAGCCCTGTGAGAGTACATACTGAGACCGGTCCTGATGGCAGAGCAACTCGTGAAGCAGATGTCGAGTTTGCAACGCATGAAGATGCTGTGGCAGCTATCTCAAAAGAGAGCAAATATGCAACACAGATATGCAGCACCCTTCCTGACTTCTAGAGCAGGAGCAAGCGGGGTGCTTATGCAAACCATCCAGTTACGGCGGCCCAGCCAGCCAGCAGCTGAGCGGTGGTTATAGCGGCAGCTGTGGTGGCCAGGGCAGCATGAGTGGGGATGACCCAGTTTCACAGGAAAATCCACTGATTTTCAGTCAAACATTGGATGGGCACCTACTGCAGTAGTAGGAGCCGAGTATCCGGGGGAGTGAATGGAACGGGAGGGATGTCCAGCATGTCCAGCATGAGTGGTGGATGGGGAATGTAACTGATCCTGATCACTGACCTTGGTCAACATTTTTAAAAGAAAAACTTAAGTGTTAGCTGTTTGGTAATACAAGCTTGTGATCTGTGCTTACTCTAAGTGGAAATCAGGATTGTTTCAAAGACTTCAGGTTTGGTATTTTTGAACACATTCATCTAGGATGTAACAACCAGGTTGAGTAAACTATTACTGTTAAACAATTTTCAGCTTTTCTCAAGTTGGTTCTATTGCAGGATGTACTTGAGCAGTAAGTGTATTTGGGTTAAAGCTGTTGAATTCTGTTAAATGTTGCTCTTACATCATATTACATTGAAGCCTGTTTGGATGCATGTTGAAAGACACGCTTTTCTATAAAACTCAACATAAGAGTTATGTCTATTAAAAGTGAAACTTTTGGCATGTTTGTTCATTCTAGTTTCATTTAATAACCTCTATGGCACGTAAGCTTAAGCTTTTTTTTAAGTTATTGGGGGAAATTTGACATGCAGTACCAATACCTTAGCATTTTGGTTTTGGTGTTTGTATGAAATTCTGAGGCCTTGATTTAAAGTTTTCATTGTATTGTGATTTTTCTTTTAGGTGTATTGCACTAAGTGAAACTTGTCAAATAAATCTTCTTTTAGGGAAAAAAAAAAAAGATCAGTGACTTTTGTCTGAATGTCCCAAATCCCATACTCTGAAAAGACGCACTAAAGGATTTTGAGTGACTAACACTTTTGGAGGAATTATATTAAAATTTTGATTTCCACGGGGCTACCGTCCTTGCATTTCAAAATCAAACTTCAGGTTACTGAAAAGACTTAGGTTTCTTCCAGTTTCTCTTTTTTTCTTTCTTTCCATTTTTCTCTTAAAACAGAAACAAAATAAACAGGACTCGCTTCAACAAGTCCAGAAAGAACCACGCGAGTGACGAAGTCCAGGTGAAACAGCCGCCTGATACCGGAGCATCTGGGCAGAGCCGGCGCTGCAGGAGCCTGGGGGCGCTCCGGCGCCTGCGGGCCGGCCTGCCCGGGCCCCGCGCCCCCGCCGTTCACCCCGGGGCTGCTGCCGGGCCTCCCATCGAGCGCGATGAGCGCGCACAGGGCCCGGCGCTCCGGGCACGCATTCCCGCGGGAGCCCCGCCGCGGCCGCCAGCTTGGTTAAGAGGCCTCCCTCCCAGCATCGCGCGCGGGACCGCCCGCCGCAGGCCGCGCCCCGGGCCTCGCGCGCCACTGCCGTCCGCAGCCGGTGGGCCGCGCCCGGGCGTGGGGCGAGGCGCTGGGTGCGCGCCCGGCCCGCGCTCCGCGGAGGCCGCCTCGCGCTCGTCCTGGAGACGCGCGTCCTGGAGACGCCGCCGTCCGTCCAAACTGCAGCCCATCATCCGTGCTTCACTGATGTTACCGTCCACTCTGCTGATTAAGGGACATGCTTCCTCGTGGGCTTTTCTTTTCTTTTTACATAATCCAACCACTAGAGCGCGTTTCCAAGTGAAGACAAAAGTACTCTCTACATGGTACCTAAACATTTGGCCAATTTTGAAAGGGGAAAAAAATGCGTCACCTGTGGCCTGGGTGTGGCAGACCGGAAATAACTGCTTGACAGGATTTCGCTGCTGGTTGTTGCCTCGGCTTGACATAGGTGGAGTACGAGCTACAGAAACGGTCACTCATTTCTTTCTATTTGTGTCTAACTTTGACAGGTTTCCCAGTCTCCTGAGTGGCACGCGCATCTCCAGCCAGCCTAGAGCATGGCTGGGTCTTCAGAGAAACCTAATTAAATTTGTGGTTAAAAATAATCTTCATTTTAAGTGTATATAACTGCAGAAATCTTATCATGTAGAGATCCATACTGGATGACTAGGATCCTATTACGTTCAAATATTAGAGATTGCCTCATGTTTATAGGTTTTTTAAAATTCAAATGATTCCCTTTATTTCCTATCTGGATAAACTATAAAATAATTCGTCTATAACTTATAGATTTATATTTTTCCGAGAACTGTAGGCTGCATCCAACTCTCACAAACTCAGGACGCTGATGTTTTTATTGAAGTCATCACTTGTTCTGTCTAGTTTTCTATTTGCTTGATCCATCTTACTAGCACTTTCGGACTCTTAATAAATCACGCACGGATCCTCGTTCAGTCGTGTCCGGCTTTTTGTGACTCTGTGAACTGGAGCCCGCCAGGCTCCTCTGTGCACGGAATTCTCTAGGCAGGAGTCCTCCAAAAGCACACACAGCCTTCCACACTCAAGCTGCACTGGGCTACAGAGGCCACTCAGATCCTGTTTCCATGGACTTTCTCTCCAAAGAGAGCTTCTTTTGCCCGCTTCTGCTTGCCTCCTCTTTCCCCGACAGTCCTTCCTGCTCGACCTGAAAAATCCGCCGCCGCGTGACGCTGGGGCGAGGGGACGGTGTGGCTCCCGCCTGACACTCTTCCTGGGAGACGGTTGGGATCTCCTCGGGGGCACCAGGCTGGCTTCCGGGAGAGGCCTGCTGTCTGAAACGCTGCCTGAGATTCCGGTGCTTTGACCTCGCTTTTCTATTTCCTCAAGCTTTTTAAGGACGATTTGAATGTTCCCACTCTAAATCCCACAATTTCTATTTTGTAAGTTCAAACATTCTTTGACACGTCTTTATGGAACGTCGCTGGCTTGCCCTGTAAGATGTTCAGCCTTTATCTGCCCGCTCCCTTGTCTCCCTCGCCAAGTCCCTCCGGTTGCCCATCTCTTCCAGCTTTCCAGAACATCTGTTCTTTTGCAGACATTCCTTTTTGCGGACAACTAAAACAAAAAGCGCGCCCCAGAGTTATCACATTCTACTCCCTGAGCAGAGAATTGTACAGAATCCAGGAACATCTCACCACTAGTTAGAGCCTGCAGCAAAACATGTCATTAAATTTACCCAGAGTTCCCACAGAGCTCAACAGAAAATGTTCAACTAATAAAACTAAATATGTGTTTTCTAATAATTGCCCATCAATGTCCAATATTTTTTTTTCTACATCTTTATTTTCATTTCTGTTTGGCCTCTTGTATCACTCTAAACTGCATGTCCAAACTCTTACTATCCTTGATCTTGTTGAATGAATTTTCAAGACTTTCCATTTTCTTACAATTTTGGGGTGTTTGCCTTTGTTTAAGGGTCACATAGTCAGCATTTTGGGCATAATCCTTACATTTCATGTATTGACTCTCTTTTTCTTATTGCCAGTGGGACGTTGTCTGCATATGTTAATGTGGCATTTAGGCTACCCAATATTTCTTTTCCACCTTAAACGAGATAACTGGTTATCTCCCTGCTTTTTGCCCCTGAAAAAATATCTAAAATTCACAATATGGCAAGGGCTAAGACATACTTCTTACTCCTGTCATTTTTTTCTCTCTCCACCATTGAGAGTAAAGATGGATGTCTTTCATTTCTGTGTAGACTCTTCATACATTACAGCAACTTGGCTGGCACACAGCTTTGAATCATCTTAAAGAAAAACTGTGCTTGCTAGATCCAAAAGTTGTTCTCCGTCTAAACCTAACAAAATCCCGCCCCCCTTTGGCACCTTTCTTTGTTCCCCTCCCCCAAGACCAGCATCAGTCATCTGACTGCCACTACGTAAACAAGATCTGGAGAAGTGCTTAGAAACCTGTTTAAAACTCACTGGTACTGCCAAGCTTTCCAGCAGGCAGAATTCTCCCACAAATTCCGTGTAATCAACATTGGAAATATCAATGAAAGCACACTTTCCTACTGCCTTCTCCTCCTTCTCCCTACAGATCATCTCACTTTCCTCATCACATGCCATGAAGAGCGTTGAATATTTTGTTCACCTCAGCTTCCAAAATGCAGAAAGAAACCATCTAAGTTAGAGATGTTTGCCTTGCCTAAGAACTTGATCACATTGCTAACTTGGAGCTGAAAGTAAGTGATATTTCAAAAGATGCTATCAATGTTCTTTGCAGAACTGTCTCAGTGACAGGAAACTAACTGGCTTCCTTTAATACACACACACACTTCACACACCCCGACCCCTCTTAGTTCATTCTCCCTTGGTGATTATGCCTGTCCTCTCAGCCTGGAGTATCTGAGTTTAACTTTATAAGGTGAGCTGGGTTTACCCAGTGAAAACAGTCAGGTGATCTGGGAAATCCCCAAGAGCAGCGCCTCTCAAGGAACCTGAGCTGGGACAAGAAGGTCCAGTGGACCCTCCCCTCGCCGAGACCCTACTTTGTCTCTACTCGCGGAGACCCAGCATTTCTTTGCCATGAACTCCTTTACTTCTTTAGTCTTTCTTCGTCATTTCTCCACGAGCTTTCATCTCAAAGTGTAGCTTTTCCTGCTCTAAAAACAGTTCTTAAAAGTACTCCCTTGTTCACATTACTCTTTCAGCCCCATTGAATCTATTTGTTTTCCTCTCCAGTTGAGCACCCCTTCTCTGCTTGCAAATCAGATGGAGTTGCCATTGCTCAACCTCTTTTCTTTATCAGCTTCCTCCTATATATAAATCTTCCGTTATTGCTCTGTGATTTCGGTTACTCATGCTCTAATTTCCTCATTGTTTTCCTATACAAATAAATTTCTTCTCTGAAAGCCTTTAATTTCATCCCCCATCTTGCAAACATTCTGTCTCTTGCTGAATGAAGACATTCCCACTCTTCCACGATTTTTTAAATAGAGTTTCAGCTTTTACGGATTCTGAAGTGAGCTTATTCCTCCACCACAGATATTAATTAAATTTTCCTGATTCTTCTAATTAACTTGACTTTCATCTTTAGAAGGACAATGCATTATTCATTCAGAGGTTAGGAAACTTTTTTCCAAAAAACATCTGTCTAGTAAACCCTGTACAAGATATTTGAGCTAGACAGATGATGGAGAGACCTGTCATGTTGACTGTGGAGCTAGGTGAGCCAAGAAACAACTGCATCCAGTGAAACATGTACCTCTAGGGAGGCTGGCCCGAGAGGTACCCATTGATAAGAAGTGATCAAAGAGTTCCCCAAATAAAAGGAAGTGAAATGTCGAAAATGGAGCTGAACTCTGCCCATTAGCACACCACAGAGCGGTAAAGACGACAGGAGAGGGCAATCATTGCTTTAACTCTATTTCCAAATATAATTCCAAATTCCAGCCCATTCCTGGCCAGACGTGTAATCCTCTTGACAAGTGTTTTCAAGCCGCACGTCTGGCTTCTTACTCTGCAGGAACACACACGGTGAACCTGCCGCATCCCACCGCTCGCCGGGCCTCCTCCAGCAGACAGCTCCACCGACCTCCTGCCTTGCTGAATTATGTCTCTTTCAGATGGTGGCTTTTCTCAGGCCCCAGCCTCCTCCCCGCTCCTGCGGTTTCTCTCCTTGGTGCTCACCTCAGGGATCGGGGCCCACGTTCTGCCGGTTAACCACCTTCACTGCCTTGGGTCTCCCTGCTGATGACAGCCAAAGCTCGCCTCTCCTCCCCCCGCAGACCCGTGGCTTCTGGAGCAGTGGGTTCTCGGCTCTTTCGTGCAGCGGGCACGGCCCGGCCGGCTCTTCCGGCTCCTCTCCGCAGTGCCCCTGCCCTTCCCAGCCCGGCTTCCCTCCCGCTCAACCCCTCCTTCCTGGCCCCTCAGCCCATCTCGCCGTCCACCTCTAGGTGGGGCAGCTGCACCGGGGGGGCAGGGGGCAGGCGCTCTAGTGCTTGAAGGCCTCATGCCAGAGGGTCCTCCCAAGGTCCTCCCAGAGGGTCCTCCCAAGGTCCTCCCAGACGGTCCTCCCCGACGGTCCTCCCGGACGGTCCTCCCAAGGTCCTCCCAGATGGTCCTCCCAAGGTCCTATCAGAGGGTCCTCCCAGAGGGTCCTCCCAAACAGCCACAGGCTCGCCCTTCTTCCTCACACAGACTCTAAGCCTTCCATGTAAAGAATCATCACTGGCTCCTTGTTCGCCACACTGGAAGACTTCCGCTAACAGCATATTTACTGGAATAATTCCTTAAACTATACGCATAATCCATTCGTCTTTGGACCCTGGTAAAATTAGTTCAGCTCAGTAAATCCCACTGTCCTTGTCTATGGGGATAGGAGTAGTAGCTACCTGAAACTGTGATGATGCAATCTAAATGTGTATACAAATGTTAGGTACCGTCTCAGTCCCATAGTAAACAAGCGGAAAATGCCAGACCTAGATGTTATTAGATGGGGAAACAATGGAAACAGTGAGAGACTTTATTTTCTTGGGCTCCAAAATCACTGCACATGGTGACTGCAGCCATGAAATTAAAAGATGCTTGCTCCTTGGAAGAAAAGCTATGACCAACCTAGACAGCATATTAAAAAGCAGAGACATTACTTTGCTGACAAAGGTCCATCTAGTCAAGGCTATGGTTTTTCCAGTGGTCGTGTATGGATGTGAGAGTTGGACTGTGAAGAAAGCTGAGCATCAAAGAGTTGATGCTTTTGAACTGTGGTGTTGGAGAAGACTCTTGAGAGTCTTGGACTGCAAAGAGATCCAACCAGTCCATCCTAACGAAATCAGTCCTGAATATTCATCGGAAGGACTGCTGTTGAGGCTGAAACTCCAATACTTTGGCCACCTGATGTGAAGAGCTGACTCATTGGAAAAGACCCCGATGCTGGGAAAGATTGAAGGCGGGAGGAGAAGGGGACGGCAGAGGATGAGATGGTTGGACGGCATCACCGACTCTATGGACAGGAGTTTAGGTGGGCTCCGGGAGTTGGTGATGGACAGGGAGGCCTGGCATACTGCAGTCCATGGAGTTGCAAAGAGTTGGACACGACTGAGCGACTGAACTGAACTGAAATATTATCATCATTGGTGTCATCATCAGCTCTGTCATATGCCAACTGTAGTCCTTCTTTGCTAAGTGAAAATTCCTGGAATGTCATTCTAACTCCATCTTCCCTGAGTTTTGGTTCCCTGTCCCCAAATACTCTTTTTCTTTTCCAAAAATATCTCCACCCCCAAAGAAGCCCCAATTGCTCCTACTGTTTTATTTCTGGAAAGAATGGTGAGAATTTTTAGTCCTAAACATGCTAAGTAAAATCACAACAAATTTCTCCTGAGTCCTGTCCCTTTTTCTCCTATAAGATTTCCAAAATAAATCTATTTTCTTTATTCATCTAAAGTTCACATTGTATTTCTTATGGGGAAAATTTTGGTTTATTGAAAAATATTTCCCTTGGATTCATCCTAATTGAGCTCATAGGGTACGTAGCCATATTACCTTTTTTTGGACAGCTGTTCCTGCCCCTTGTTAAAAGAATTCTTGCAACAAATGTGCCTTTGATGCCATGTTTATGGTGCTCCCTTCCTCTTTCACAAACTTCCCAGATTTTCCCTACTTCCCTATTTTATTCCTTTCTATCTATATGAGCAAAATGGACAGAGTAACGATTAGGACTGCAATCATCCCTTTTCCTGCTCACCCTTCTTCACCCTCACCCAGCTTTTCAACTTTCTGCTGTCTCTTTCTCCTCAAGCTCCCACTGTAACGGACTCTAACCTGGCTAAAACGTCATACCCAGAAGCGTCTGCTCCAAAATAGGGCATTCACGCAGATAACTGACCCCAGGAAGTTGTAAGAATCAGACCCACCCCAAGCTGTAACAGACTATATCTACTTCTTGAGCCTCTTTTGCAATTTTAGTAATGTCTACAACCTCTTTCTGGGAGATCTTTCAGCTGAAACTGTTCTGAGCTCCTGACCACACTGGGAGATAGTTTTACCAGATGTTAGACTCATAGATCAGAGAAGGCAATGGCACCTCACTCCAGTACTCTTTCCTGGAAAATCCCACGGATGGAGGAGCCTGGTGGGCTGCAGTCCATGGGGTCACTAAGAGTCGAACATGACTGAATGACTTCACTTTCACTTTTCACTTTCACGCATTGGATAAGGAAATGGCAACCCACTTCAGTGTTCTTGCCTGGAGAATCCCAGGGACGGGGGAGCCTGGTGGGCTGCCGTCTATGGGGTCGCAAAGAGTCAGACACGACTGAAGCGACTTAGCAGCAGCAGCAGCAGACTCATAGATGAGAAAGTGCAATCAAAAGAAATGAAGAACATGCCTAAGGTCCACTGAGTGATAGAAAAAGCAATAAACTCATGATCCCACAACTTTTCCTATAAGAAAAAGGGAGCATTTTTTGAGTATTTTCAACAGGATGCCTCAGTGCACATCGGCCTCTTGTGAAAAACAAATTTCATTCTTTCGTCTCCCTCCCTTCTGTTATTTCACAATGACGAAGCTTGCTCCTCCTTCCAAGAGCAAGAATCAGACTGATTGGTTCTGTAAAGTTGATTCGGTTCATGAACCCACGTGAAAAGGAGAAATACCCGCTCTACACGTGGAGAGGAAAGATGGTGTGACTTTGGGCAAGTTCTTTAGATCCTTTGCATGCATCTGTGCTGAGTCGCTTCAGTCATGTCCAGTTATTTGTGACCCCAGGGACTGTAGCCTGCCAGGCTCCTCTGTCCATGGGATTCCCCAGGCAAGAAGACTGGAGTGGGTTGCTATTTCTTCCTCCAGGGATTTTACCCTCTACATCTGAGTTTTCTCAATAACAAAATAAGAGTGCTGAGTCTGACTGTTTCTAAGACCCCTCATGTTGAAACATTCTGTGATATTATTATTTTAATAATGATTCAAATAATACTGAAGACAATATTTCAGTCTCCTTTCTTGACAAACACGATATTTAAAAAGCAGAGAAACACGTGTATAACTCGTTTATTAATAATAATGGATCATCTTTAACATAAGCTTATCACGTGCCAGTGCTAAATAATTGTTAGGATTATCTCCTTTAACCCTTGCTTGCAACATGTTTCAAGCAAGCAAGGGTTTCAAGCTTCTTGATTTGTAAGAACGCTATGTAGCTCTATTTATACCCATTTTACAGATGAGGAAATAAAGGCACAAGATTAAATAACTTGCTCAAGGTCACAGGCAAGTAGCTGAGCCAAGATTTAAACTCAGACAGTGAGACTTCAGGGGCAGCCACCACCACCTTCCACTGCTTTCACTTTCTTAATGCTCTTCAGTGAAAGAGAAATAATAATTAGCAGCTATTAATTTTTTGGATACAGCACTAATCCGCTAAATCACTTACAACTTTACCTTTAACAGGTTATCAATAAGCACTTCTAGAGCTGTTTCTGGCAATTATTTGTTGCATAAGGATTTCAGAATAATATCAAGAATAACAAATAGTTTTTTACTTACAAAAGGGCTGGCAAATTGAGTTTCCTTCATCTGTAAAACCTCTTCACATAAAATTAGCCATCCTATTCTATACCTTATTTTTAGGCTGCTTTATGTCCTCTTAACATTTGTGCAGTTGAATATCAAAAATCACAGCAATTTTATCTCTGAGGAGTTACTTACCAGAAGCTCATGTTCAAATATTAATTGACAGCCCATGCTAATTTTAGGAATTAGTGCTTTTATAAATAACATGTACCTTGCCCAGCTTTTAAAGGATCTGTTATGAACAAAGAGTGATCATTATGCATGTATATCATCCTGAGTGTCCCTGTGTATCATCCTGAGTGTCCATGTGAGTTGAACAGTGAATGTGTTTTCAACATTTTTTCTGCCATTTACTCTCTTCTTTGAAAAAACATCAAAACTAAATGATAGGCCAAACCCATATGTTGTTAAAAACACAGAAATTCCCACTCAGTTACTCACAACTTACATTTTTTCTATGAAGATACAACATTTAACATTATTATTACTCTCATTTTTGAATTATTAAGTCATTTCACATGACACTTGCAATATGAATAACAATAATGAAAGTAAAAAAAGAAATTAAAGTGTACTTCCCGACGATCTAACACTTGGAAGTGAACTATAAAAATGAAAATTCTTAAATGACTGCTTTGTTTCAGCAAAGCACAATTTGGGGTCTCAGACAAGGTTATAAATACACATTGTGATCTTTGAGTATTCATGCTGTGTTTCACAAGTACTCCTTACAGGAGGACTATCTGAGGGACTGAATAGGAAGCTTAATTTAAAACCATCAGCCTCTTCACTGTACATGGAATGACATAATTAAAGGACATACACTCTGCCTTCATACCACTAAAGCTGTCACAGTTATTATAGCCAGGCCAAGATTGGGATTTGATAACAAAACAGACTTCTGTGGTTGAATCTAGGACATTATACAAACCATAACTCATGTAGTCTGGAGTACCACGTAGCCTAATATTTAAAAATAAACTATAATTATTACAAAAATAATAATAAATAATCCATTAACTATCAAAATATTTAATTTTTATAATAATTTAATGAATCATTAAATAATAAATGTTATTTTATAATAATAAATATAATACATAATAATATATTTGACAATAATGTATTAATATAAATAATAATAAATTAAAACGTGTTTACAAGTAGTAAGCATGCTGGTTATCCTGTATTGGTTTTTTATCACCGTTATAATAAATAACACAAGTCTAGTGGTTTAAATGACAACCCACTCCAGTACTCTTGCCTGGAAAATCCCATGGACGGAGGAGCCTGGAAGGCTGCAGTCCATGGGGTCACTGAGGGTCGGACACGACCTGTCTCTTATACACATCTAGATGTGTATAAGAGACAGTCTTTAACATAAGCTTATCACGTGCCAGTGCTAAATAATTGTTAGGATTATCTCCTTTAACCCTTGCTTGCAACATGTTTCAAGCAAGCAAGGGTTTCAAGCTTCTTGATTTGTAAGAACGCTATGTAGCTCTATTTATACCCATTTTACAGATGAGGAAATAAAGGCACAAGATTAAATAACTTGCTCAAGGTCACAGGCAAGTAGCTGAGCCAAGATTTAAACTCAGACAGTGAGACTTCAGGGGCAGCCACCACCACCTTCCACTGCTTTCACTTTCTTAATGCTCTTCAGTGAAAGAGAAATAATAATTAGCAGCTATTAATTTTTTGGATACAGCACTAATCCGCTAAATCACTTACAACTTTACCTTTAACAGGTTATCAATAAGCACTTCTAGAGCTGTTTCTGGCAATTATTTGTTGCATAAGGATTTCAGAATAATATCAAGAATAACAAATAGTTTTTTACTTACAAAAGGGCTGGCAAATTGAGTTTCCTTCATCTGTAAAACCTCTTCACATAAAATTAGCCATCCTATTCTATACCTTATTTTTAGGCTGCTTTATGTCCTCTTAACATTTGTGCAGTTGAATATCAAAAATCACAGCAATTTTATCTCTGAGGAGTTACTTACCAGAAGCTCATGTTCAAATATTAATTGACAGCCCATGCTAATTTTAGGAATTAGTGCTTTTATAAATAACATGTACCTTGCCCAGCTTTTAAAGGATCTGTTATGAACAAAGAGTGATCATTATGCATGTATATCATCCTGAGTGTCCCTGTGTATCATCCTGAGTGTCCATGTGAGTTGAACAGTGAATGTGTTTTCAACATTTTTTCTGCCATTTACTCTCTTCTTTGAAAAAACATCAAAACTAAATGATAGGCCAAACCCATATGTTGTTAAAAACACAGAAATTCCCACTCAGTTACTCACAACTTACATTTTTTCTATGAAGATACAACATTTAACATTATTATTACTCTCATTTTTGAATTATTAAGTCATTTCACATGACACTTGCAATATGAATAACAATAATGAAAGTAAAAAAAGAAATTAAAGTGTACTTCCCGACGATCTAACACTTGGAAGTGAACTATAAAAATGAAAATTCTTAAATGACTGCTTTGTTTCAGCAAAGCACAATTTGGGGTCTCAGACAAGGTTATAAATACACATTGTGATCTTTGAGTATTCATGCTGTGTTTCACAAGTACTCCTTACAGGAGGACTATCTGAGGGACTGAATAGGAAGCTTAATTTAAAACCATCAGCCTCTTCACTGTACATGGAATGACATAATTAAAGGACATACACTCTGCCTTCATACCACTAAAGCTGTCACAGTTATTATAGCCAGGCCAAGATTGGGATTTGATAACAAAACAGACTTCTGTGGTTGAATCTAGGACATTATACAAACCATAACTCATGTAGTCTGGAGTACCACGTAGCCTAATATTTAAAAATAAACTATAATTATTACAAAAATAATAATAAATAATCCATTAACTATCAAAATATTTAATTTTTATAATAATTTAATGAATCATTAAATAATAAATGTTATTTTATAATAATAAATATAATACATAATAATATATTTGACAATAATGTATTAATATAAATAATAATAAATTAAAACGTGTTTACAAGTAGTAAGCATGCTGGTTATCCTGTATTGGTTTTTTATCACCGTTATAATAAATAACACAAGTCTAGTGGTTTAAATGACAACCCACTCCAGTACTCTTGCCTGGAAAATCCCATGGACGGAGGAGCCTGGAAGGCTGCAGTCCATGGGGTCACTGAGGGTCGGACACGACTGAGCGACTTCACTTTGACTTTTCACTTTCATGCACTGGAGAAGGAAATGGCAACCCACTCCAGTGTTCTTGCCTGGAGAATCCCAGGGACGGGGGAGCCTGGTGGGCTGCCGTCTGTGGGTCGGACAGGTTGGACACGACTGAAGCGACTTGGCGGCAGCAGCAGTGATTTGAAACAGCAGCAGTTCATGAGCTTGTGGGTCTGCAGATCAGAAGTCTTGCACGCCACTGGGGTAAGAATCCAGGTGTCAGAAGAGCCCCGTTCTCCCCTGAAGGAGCTCCGGGACAGCGTCTCCTTGCGTCTTTCAGTTTCCCACGTCTGCCCGCATCCCTCGGCTCAGGGCCCCTTCCACCGTCTTCAAAGCCAGCATCTGCCAGGAGAGCCCGTCTCCCGTTAAGGACACATGGCGGCACTGAGCCATCTGGATAACACGGAGGTGAAGGTGACGTCGCTCAGTCGTGTCCGACTCTTTGCGACCCCATGGACTGTAACCTACTAGCCTTTTCCGTCCATGGGGTTCTCCAGGCAAGAACAGTGGAGTGGGTTGCCATTTCCTTCTCCAGGGGATCTTCCCGACCCAGGGATCGAACCTGGGTCTCCCGCATTGGAGGCAGACGCTTTAACCTCTGAGCCACCAGGGAAGCCCCCGCATAACACGGATAAGCCCCCTCTTAGAACGCTGGCGGATAGCACCCTGCGTTCCCCTAGCCGTGTAACCTAACATAGCCACAGTTTCTGGGGAGCAACACTGAGACATTTTGGAGGGACCAAGATTATTATTCTGTCCACCACACCTTCTAAGGAGTTAAAAGGCAACCTTGATAAGCTGTCCTGAGTTCACATGAGAAGGTATTTTTCAGACCTCAGAGATGAGATCTATTCCAGCCATGGGGTTTTCCAGCTGAGCCCATCATGAGGTCCAACGGATGCTTGCATCTGCTCAGAATCAGAAGTCATCTTCAGGCTCAGACATGCTGTTTTTCCCAATGCCAACTAACAAGGGACACGGGAGAACTTTTGTAGTTTGCCTACCCAAACCCAGCACTAGCCAGGACCAATATTTTGCAATTCCTCATTTTCTCTGATGCCCCACATCAATTGTTTTTTATTATTATTACATTCAGTAAACAGTTATCTAGTGCCAACAAAATGCCTGGCACCATGCTAGGTGCTGAAATACAAAGAGAAAAAAACGCAAACCATATTCCTGAGGCGCTCACTGTGTGTATGTCCCATACGTGCCTGTGGGGGCATGTGTGTCATTGTCTAGTCCCTAAGTGCTAAGTTGTGTCTCGCTCTGCGACCCCACGGACTGTAACTCACCAGGTTCCTCTGTCCATGGGATTTCCCAGGCAAGAATACTGGAGTAGCTTGCCATTTTGTTTTCCAGGGGATCTTCCTGACCCAGGGATCGAACCCGTGTCTCCTGCACTGACAGGCAGACTCTTTACCACTGAGCCTCCAGGGAAGCCCATGCCCGTGCGTATGTGTCCATGTGTGTGCATATTTGTACCATGTGTATCTGTGGCGTGTGCTTGGGCGTGTGGGTGTGAGAGAGCGCTGCTGAGACAGAGCATCGAGGACAGGGAGAAGACGCCACTGCCGCGTGCTCTCGACACACACGCTATGCCCCTTTCCTCTCTGCTCCCCTTTCCCGGGTCCTGCAGCCACATGCCTGGCGCAGGCCACTATCACATTTTGCTTCCAGCCGTGAGGCTCCCAGCTGGTCCCCTTCCTCTCAGTCTCCCGCTTCTGAAACGTTCCACGCTCTAAACATAAACACAGGTCTAGCTGAGTCACCCCCTGCCTCAAAAGCGACACCTTCTCCATGGCCTGTGGAAAAAGGAGAGACTACGCCACGTGCTCTCCAAAGCCCTCTGGGGTCCTCCTACCTTCCTCACTTTATGCCCTTTTAATACCATGCGTATTGGGGCTGACCACAATCACAGAAATCCCGCAAAACTGTCCTGTGCTTTCCCAGGCCACTCGATCCTTTTGCCAATATCCAAGTAATATCCATTCTTCAGAACATGGCAGGCTACAACCCATGGGGACGCAAGGAGTTGGACACGACTGAGTGACTAAGCATGCATGCATTCGTAGCACAGACCAACCATCACTGCTTCCACAGAACAGCCTCCTGTCCCTTCTCCAAAGAAAATAAGCTGTCTCTGCCTGGGGTCCCACAGCGCTTCATATTTTATTCTTTAGATCTTTTCCTTTGCTAAATATCAAGGCCCCTCTCACAGATTATAACCTCCTTGAGAGCAGTCACTGGTTTTCTTTCTCTGAAACATCTCCAGTAACTAGTACAGCACCTTGCCTATAGCAAGGACACGGTGCTCAAGTTTGTCAGATTCCACCAAGTGGATCAGCAGCGGCATCTTCCAGAACGTTGTCACAAGCACGGAGTGTTTCTCTGACTAGCTCTCCTTGGAGGTGATGGTCGGTGGGTACAATTTTCTCCATGATATTCACAAACTCAGTGAAACAGACAGGACCTGACAGACATCAACAGTGAGAGAACCAATTTCTTCTGAGAATGAAAGTCACTGATCAACCCACATTCAAAGACCAGAATGAATGCGCACGTTACATAAAAGCAAAAGTGAGGTAACATAGAGCCTCAAACGGCCTCAGTACATCATCAGTCTAGAAGCACCACCTAATTTCTACATCAGTGCTACAGGAAAATAAAGAACATATTTACTAACGGGAATTCTCGATGTTGTGAATGTGCATGTGTATCCAAAAGAACTGTTTCATAATGAATATTTACGGTAAGATGGGCTGCAAAGCTGCAAAAGTGTTTTTAGTTGTCACTGTCATCAGTTCTACTAAATAATTACCATCTCAACTCCAAAAATATCCTGAATGGGTAGTACCGAATAATCTAGATCATGAAATTGCATTAGAAGGGTATTAGCTGACTCAGGAGACTAATTATAACGAGGTATTGAGCTGTTTATCGCTCATCTCAATTGTAAAACCATCAACCACACGGTGTGGGCAGTGGCTGCCAGTCAGGATCAGTGTGGAAGAGTGAAACAGCGCTCTCCCTATCGAACGAGGGTGGGGAGTCCCAGCTCCGTCAGTAACGCGGTGACCTTGGGAGCTCTTCATAAAGATCATCCCACAGGAGGAAAGCGGATTCCGGCCTCACAGAAATATGGCTATACTAGCAGCTGACGCTGCTCACGCACAGAAAACACTCTTAACGCTGCAGAAAGGTTGCACACATTCACTCACCTTTCCCAGGCTAATATCCTCTTGCTTAATGGGCCAGTTTAGTACTACTATTAACCAGATGATTATAATATGAGCAAATGTTATCCATCCATGTCCTAGAGCAAGTGTTATCCATCCATGTCCTAAATAACAGTAGCTGACAAAATTACCAAACTGCTTTCTCACCCATGGTGTTTATCAGCCAGAGGTTGAGGCTACAATTATTTATATTTATTTCTAAATCTACTTTTTAATAATAGTAAAAATAATAATGTCATTCCAGAGTGTTTTTACTGATAAATTTCCAAAGCACCTGCCAGTTATTCCATTTAATCCTACTAGCCCAGTAAAGTCAATGGGACACATTTTGGAAAGCATGCAAAACTGGTGTTGGAGCGCTTTCTGAGCACCTTCAACTAAGCTGAATTTGAGGATAGAAAAATGATTAAGACAAGGTTCCTGGCTTCAGGTTGCTTTTGGTTAGTGGTGGAGACAAGACATTGTGCTCCAATTACTCCTTATCCATCTTAGAAGTCCTAAGGGAACACAAAAGGTGTGTGTGTATGTCTGTGCGCGCAGCGGTGCAGTGAGGCAAGTGTTGGACAGAGGGAGACATTAAAGACAGCTTCACCGAGAAGGGGACTTTGTCACTGGATTAAGGTCCCCGTTCTCTTTGTTCCTGGGAGAAGCTCTGAGAGTTACTGAGCCTCTGTGTGCTTGAGAGTCCGCACTGATTGACTGTGGATAACAGTGCTGAGTTCACAGGGCTACTAGGAGGATGGAAACGTGGAGCATGGCTGCGGTGTGGTTTAGTCACTAAGTCACGTTTGACTCTTGGGGCCCCACGGACTGTATCCCACCAGGTTCCTCTGTCCATGGGATTTCCCCAATAAGAATACTGGAGTGGCTTGCCACTTCCTTCTCCAAGGGATCTTCCTTAACCAGGGATCGAACTCACATCTCTTGTGTCTCCTGCATTGCAGGCAGATTCTTTACCACTGAGCCGCCAGGGAAGCCCATGATGGAGCATATGGGAGAGCAATTTGTACGTATGAAAGCACCCAGTAGATATGATATTATTATTTCCACCTTGCAGAGGCACCAGCTAGGTCCACTCCAAGACTGAACGGCTGGTCCAAGATGGCCCCGCCCCCGTGCGTGCGCTCAGTCACTCAGTTGTGCCCAGTGCTTTGTGACCCCGCGGACCAGAGCCTGCCAGGCTCCTCTCCAGGCAGGAACACTGGAGTGGGGGCCACGCCCTCCTCATCCCACCCCCTTCCCTGGTCCCACCTAGGACTCCAGCGGTCCTTCCATGACAGTGTCCACTTCAAGTTCAGAGTACATATTGAAAGCACACATCCTAATGCCATTTGATGGGCCCTAAAATCACATTCAGATATTCATATCAGTAAACATTCCAACATCTGAAGACTTCTCTTTGAAATGTTGCCTCCAGCTCATAAGAGGATACTCTCCGTAAAAGAAGGCTCCAACAGAGATCCTTGTAAGGGAGGAACTGCAATGCAGAAAACTCAAATATTTAATACAGGGATAAAGCTGTATATACTTTTTTTAAGACAAAGGGTTTTAAACTACGCAGAGTTTCAGAGAATAAAATATAGCAGATCCTCAACTGTTTTAAGTGATTCAGCTGTGAACTTCAATAGAAAATATTTGAATAGAAATGTGACTTGCATTTAATAGATACTCAATGGCTGTTGAATTCAGAGATCTAATCTGATCATTTTTTACCCCTAAAATTGGAATAATAAAAATTTCCCCTCAGATAACATCTATCAATCTTGTTTTGAGTCAATCCATTATAGTCCACTACTTAGTTCCTCAAAGGTAAAATTTTATTTAAATCTAATAAAAAGGCTGAAATTCGAAAAAGGAGTACATGAAGGCTGTATATTGCCGCCCTGATTATTGAACTTATATGCAGAGTACATCATGAGAAACGCTGAACAGGATGAATCACAAGCTGGAATCAAGACTGCCAGGAGAAATATCAACAACCTGAGATGTGCAGATGACACCACTCTAATGGCAGAAGAGGAACTAAAAAGCCTCTTGATGAAAGTGAAAGAGGAGAGTGGAATAGCTGGCTTAAAACTCAGCATTCAAGAAACAAAGATCATGGCATCGGGTCCCACCATTTCAGGGCAAATAGATGGGGAAACAGTGGAAACAGTGACAGACTTTTTCTTGAGCTCCAAAATCACTTCAGATGGTGACTCTAGTCATGAAATTAAATTACTCTTGCTCCTTGGAAGAAAAGCTACGACAAACCTAGACAGCATATTAAAAAGCAGAGACATCACTTTGCCAACAAAGGTCCATACAGTCAAAGCTATGGTTTTTCCAATAGTACAGATGTGAGAGTTGGACCATAAAGAAGGCTGAGCTCCAAAGAACTGATGCTTTCAAACTGTGGTGCTGGAGAAGACTCTTGAGAGTCCCTTGAACTGCATGGAGATCAAACCAGTCAATCGTAAAGGAAGTCAATCCTGAATATTCATTGGAAGGACTGAGGCTGAAGTTGAAGCTCCAATACTTGGCCATCATATCAATGAAGAGCTGACTCAATGGAAAAGACCCTGATGCTGGACAAGACTGAGGCAGTAGAAGAAGGGGATGACAGAGGATGAGCTGGTTAGATGACATCACCAACTTGATGGACATGAGTTTGATCAAACTCTGGGAGATGGTGAAGGACAGGGAAGCCTGGTGTGCTGCAGTCCATGGGGTCACAAAGAGTCGGCTACAACTGAGCAACTGAACAACAACAGCAAATAAACCTCACCCATATATATATAATTGTTCCTCCCTCGTTAATAAGAAATCTGGAAAATCTTAAGTAAAAAATGTTTATTTACTGTATATTATGTATCAGGCAATGTGTTGAGAGATGGAAATATTTAGACATTCATGGGAATTTCACAAATAATTGTATTTACTGAATATATCGATCTGTATTAGTCAGGATTCCCCAGAGACACAGACCAGCAAGCCATAGATAATAAGTAAATGACTCATAAAATTATGGAGGCTGGCAAGTCTAAAATATGCAGAGATGATGTCCGAGCTACAAGCTCATCAAGTGGAAGAATTCTCTCACCCAGGCGAAGGTCAGGCATTTTCCTCTATTAAGGCCTTCAACTGACTGAATGAAGCCCACCCCCACTGAGGACGGGAGTCTGCTTTACTTAGTCTAAATGTTACTCTCATCCAAAAACATCCTCACAGAAACACCTAGTACGTTTGACCAGATCATCAAGCACCCTGTGGCCCAATCAAATTACACATAAAAATAGCCATACAAAAGAAAAAAAAAAAAAAACCTCTTTTTCCCCCAGCTCTAAATTTCAGTAAGAAATTAGTCACCAAGGACAAGTCACCTCAACAAAACATCAAGAGACTGGCTCTATTTTTAGATAAGGGGGCAATATGGTCTGCCAATGAACTGAGGGCTCAAACATATTAGACTGCTTGGGATCAGAGTTTGTTTCCACCACTTAAGACCTATGTGATGTGGACACCCGATTTCGCTATCTGAGCCTCACCTTCCTCATCTATTAAAGTAAGAAAATAATAGTGTATATTGAATAGAGTAGCTGGAAATTTTAAATGAGAGGACTTGTCTAATGCACATCACATACTAAATTCTTGAGAAACATTAGCTGCTCTAACATTAACAATGCCTCCTCTTTCAGTGAGCTCCAACTCCAGGCCTTACTAAACCTATTAAAATACACACAACCGCCTTAGTCAGGTATTCCTCTCTATTCGCACACACGGGGATGGTATCAGTTACTTACACATATAGTGTTATCAGTTGTTGATACACATAGATCATTGACTAACAATTCAATCAAAATAGCTTTCTGTATTCAAAAACTCTGTGATGCGGGAGGAAACCCTAAAATACCCGAAGATTATAAAGAGAGATTTGGATAAAGTACTGGGCAAAGATATCTTCTCTCCCACTGGCTAAACCCAAATTGTCATCAGTAACTGTGAAGGGCCTGGCATTCCGGGGTAGGAGGCAGGAAGAGAGAGGTTGTCCCTCCTGCCCACCTTGTCTGTTCGGCCACCCAGATGGAGAAGCTTGGATCTTTATTGGGAATTACCTTCTAGAGTGGCCCTGCCATAGTCACTGTGTGAGTTGAGAAGCTCTCTTCATCCCAAGGCGGTCTCAGCTTCCTCCTTCGAAACTTGAGACCTTTAGACCCCTCTGTTCCATCTCTCCTTCCCCCAGATGCTTAAAACCCAATGGTTTTGCTATGAGGACAAAAGAAGACGATCTGAACGCTTGGAGAAACTCTAAAAGTCGGTGACTGAGGTCTTCCTCTCCGTCCGCCAAGCCTCCTCACTCCTCCTCCTGAAACGATTAGCGTCCTCAACATCCTCAAGGTCAACGTTTAATCCAGGCTGAGACTCATCTCCTTCCCATCCTGTCTGCCCCTCTTGCTGTTCTCACCAACTGCCTCTTGCAGAATTCACAATGTGGGCAGAGTAAGTGACTTCAAGTTCAGGGGGAGTCTAGGGGCAGAAGCGCCCCCTGCGCCTGTTTGCCCGGTTTCTTTCCTCTCCCTTGTAACGTTTCCTTACTCCGTCAGCCAGTAGAGCAGCATTTAAATGCGGCTCTAAACTGCCTTTAAAGAATTAACCCATTGTGCCCTTCACTGGTCTAAACCACAGGGTGCCAACCGGACGCTAATTGCTTTCTTCTGGTGGGGTTGGTTCCAGACGGCTCCCAAGAAGGCAGGAGCGCATATTCCTGGCACCAATTGGCTCATTCAATTTGCTCGCACTGCATTCGCCTCTGCCGGAATATTCATGAGCAGGGGAATGAGGACCCGCGCAGGCAGGCGCCAGCCACTCGGGCTGGGGAAGGCGCGAGGGAGGGGACGCGGGCCGCGCGCCGCGCTCGGGGGCCGGTGACCGCGCCGGGGGCCTCTGCTGGCGGCCGGGCGCAGCGCCGGGCACCGCGGCGGGCGGGTCCGGGGGCAGCGCCTCCAGCCGGGGCGAAGGGACCAGCGGGACCGCGGCCGCCCGGCGCGCGGGGCCACCATGTGAGCCGGCCGCCGGCCCCGGGGAGTCTGGACCGAGCGGCCCCAGAGAGGCGCCGGCCGTGCCAGGTAAGCGGGGCGCTCCTGGGCGGGGGTGCCGCGCGTTTGTCCCGGGCTCGGGTGCGGGGCTGCTCGGGGCGCCGGGGTCCGCGCTCCCGGGAGCCCCCCTCGGGCGCTGCGCGCGCTCCGGCCCCGCGCCGCGCTCTCCCCGCAACTCCCGGCCACCGCGGCCGGCCTGCCAGCCGGTCGGAGCTGCACTTGCTCGGACTTTGGGGGCAGGGGACGCTAGGGCGCTCCCTTCGCGCTGAGGAGCCGCTTTCTGCAAGCGGGAGGGCGGTGGGGACCCGAGACCCTCGGGGGCGCCGACCCTGGCTGCACCCTAGTCGCCCCCGGGCGGCGGCGCCTCTCCCCGGCAGCCGCGGGCTGGAGGGGGCCGGCCGCGTCCCCGGCTCGAAGGTGCGCGCCGGCGGGGGGCCCGAGACCTGAGCTCCAGGGAGGCTCGGGCGCCGCGCGGTCGGCCCGCGTCCGCGCCTGGCGCGGCACCCACGCCCGAGTCCGGCCGCGGGAGGAGCCCGTGGCGGCAACTCGCTTCCCCGCCACCTGCCGGACGCCGCCAGCTCCCCGGGCCCGGATGCCCCGGGGACGCTCTGGATGGCGCGCGGGTTGTTTGGGCTTTGCTCCCTCTAGTTGCTGTGGATGGAGACCGGGGGTGGGGCGGCGGAGGACCAGAGGGGGTGAAAGTTGCTGATGTGCAGAGGAAACGCTCTCGCGGAGTGCCAGGGTGCCCTTAGCAACACAGAGGGACTGTAGGCTGGACCTACGACAGAGCATAACTCTGCCTGGCTATCCTCCTTGGGTTGGGCTGGAGGATGGAACCCAGAGGACAGCCGGGAGGCAGCGCCGAGCTGGTTTTTGCGCCCCACTCCCAAGACAGGCTGAGAGTAACAAGGCTGGCATCAGACCACTGAGGGGTTGGTCTCCTAGCAGGTTCCGAGTTTCCTATGCCATCATTAGTACTGCTATTAATGCTGTTTTTATTGGCACGGATGCCAGAAAGGATTTTGTCTTCTGATTGTTATAAGTCGCCTGGAAACTGAGTCTGCCCCTCCCCGCTCCCAAATGTCCCTTGATGCTCTTCCCCATCAAAGAAAATTATCCCTCAGATCTGTGGGGGTGTCAGGGACAAACCCTCCCCCGCCCCCGCCCGCCCCGCAAAGGAACTGGAGGCTCCGTANGTAAGGTTATAGCGACACAGCTCATTTCTCCTTACAAAACAGGAAGGGCCAGCCACGCCAAATACAGATGTCAGAGCCTTGTACCTGTCTCTTATACACATCTCCCGCCCGCCCCGCAAAGGAACTGGAGGCTCCGTAAGAACACACCAGAAACAGCAAAAAGTCGCAATTCCACAACGTGCTGGCACCAGCGCTCTAGATGAGGGTTATATATTTCTATCTGCTCTAGCGTCCTTTGGCTCCAGAACAGTGGAGGCATTGCCAATCTCTAACCCATACTGGACTCAGCTGTCTCTTTTGGTGTATTCCTACAATCTGGAAATATATTTTTCTCCTGTTGTGACCCTCGCCATCCCACTGGGCACGTCACCTGGCCGCGGCAGGCTCCAGCTCCCAACACCAGAGGCTCCACAAGGGCACCTGCGGTGGCCTCCCCGGGGCTTGGCCCCTGGTCCGAGCTGCTCCTGGGTGCAGAGCTGGCCAGCTGATGACGCAGAAGACAGGGCAGGAGGGTGGGAGAACAGCGTGTGAGTCAAGCCAAGAACAGGAGATGAGGTCAAGCCTCCTGGCTGGCCACATCCCTTCCTGCCAGAGAAAAGAGAGAGACAAATGGCGGGCAAACGGAAGTATTAGAAATTGGAACCAAGCTCCCAGAGTCTGCTTAGGCTGTTGCCACTGACTTTGCTGTGACCTTCCCTTGCCGGTGCTTCCGATTTTCCCTGTTTGCCAATGCCCGAGTAGCCCTGCCTTTCTAATAGGACGGTCACGGTGAGATGATCTAATTTTGCATCCCCAAAATGCTGCAAGCATCCTGGGAAAAGACAGTCTATAAAATACACAGTTTTAACGTTTTGTGGGAAAAGTTTGCTACACTGCAGGTTACGGAGCTGCATTTTTAGCATATGTGCCATGTGGCAGGGTAAAATTAAAGTGGAAAGGGAACGTGCAAACATAAAAATGACTTAGCACTCTTGACATTCTTGTAGAAAAATTATCTTTCATTTGGGGAGAGTTGCCCAGGAGTTTGATCAGTGTTTATACTACTGAAACGCCCCTTCTACCTTCCTCCCCAGTAACATTTTATGACCCAGTTCTCCCAGGAAAGGCAATGGGGATGCAGAAAGTGAGCATGGAAGGGTTGCTAGGGGACCCATCGCAGACTGGAACAGGAAGAAAGACGCCGTCCTTGCGGAGCAGGGAAATGTTCTTCTGGAAAAAACAGTTTAACAGTGTAGGGCAATCGACCCAGCCCTGGCTGTTGTCCATCCGCAAATTCAGGACCAGAACTCAATGCTCCAAAGAGGGCTAAGCAGGGGGCCTTGCTCGCCTGCCCAGCTCCGCTCTTGGGATTGCTGTTAACTTCTCTCTCCCTGCCTGCTCACTGCAATCGTTTCCCTTGCCTTTGCAAAGCAATTCAGATGTACTCTGTCAGTCCCTTGTATATTTGTAAATATCTCCCAAGTTCTGAAGCTTCTCAGAGACGTGCAGCTGTCGGCAAATTCAAGGAACTAGTTGGAAGTAATGAAGAGAGTCACTGAAAAGTCGGTATGTTTTTCCCTAGCAGAGGAGTTTTTGAATGCCTTCTGAGCTAGAACATTAGCAGTTTAGAAAAGCAGAAGGGATTTCCTTGACTTCCCTCTACTCAGAAGCCAGGAGCTGTGTTTTTCTTTCCCTCATAGTAGTGAGCACTGTTTGGTTAAGCATTTTTTTTTACAATTTTGGACTTAAAATGGGCTTCGGCCTGATGGTGTTCTATGGAGAGAGGAAAAATGTAGAGATACGGAAGGAAGAGATGCAGTAGCTGGGACATAAATCAGCCAGAATATATGGGGGA
Organism: Oreotragus oreotragus; assembly: GCA_006410675.1. NCBI lineage: Eukaryota > Metazoa > Chordata > Mammalia > Artiodactyla > Bovidae > Oreotragus > Oreotragus oreotragus. The sequence goes on from SJYX01012128.1 coordinate 105,603, forward strand.
GCGATGAGAATAGGTCTTTTCACCCTAAAAAAAGAGTGTCCACTCTGGAAGAAAAAGAAGTCTGATTATTGGCATCCAAGGCTGAGACCCAGGCAGCTGACGCTGAGAGGAGGCAAAGGGCGGTTCTTCTTAGTTTAGAAACAGCAAGACGTCTCTGCCAAAGGTTGCTGTGAACACGGAATAAAGAGTTCATTGTGGGCTGGTGTGACTGGAATAATTAGACAGCTAATTGTTCATTCGGATCTGGTGGTGGTGCAATCAGTAGTACAGAGCAGTGAAAATAAGAGCAAGGGAGAAATAGGAAAGTAACACATCACTTTTATCTCACTCGTTTTACTCTGAGGGTATTAAGGAAATCCTGGTTAGCTTTTTTTTTTTCTCTCTTTTTAAAGTGTGTTCATCTCCCCAGAACCCTGAGAATGCTGGCAGTCTGAGGTCCTCTGCTGCCATTTTCCCCTTTCCAGGTTTCACTCTGGTTATGGACACAATTTCTCATCTTCTAAAATCAGCATGGGAAACTACAGTAGGAATGAACGCATTAGGCAACTCCAGTTTTAATTAATAGGCTTGCTATGTGCAAACCTTAGTATCAGCCCAATCAAAATATACACAAATAGCACCACATTTTTGTGCTTCTCCAACAAATATTTCACAGATATATAAGCTTTAAGAAGTAAATATTCCATTTTTGACATTTAATTATATTTTCTGTTGTGAACCAAATTGCCTAGTGATTAATCTTTCACATTAATTGAAGAAATGGCCTCTTCAGTATTTTCATAGTAATTTAGGATGGAAAAAAGGCAAACGTAAGCAATAAAGGTGATTTTTAACTGATTGAGCAGCTACAGTTCTTATAGGCAGTGGACTGTGACGTATTGTTATTTACTAAAAGATGGCACTGTCATAAATCCCTTCTGAAATGACTTCTGCAGTGAAGAAATGAGTAAAGGAATGGAGAGCACTATGTACTGAGCGTCTGGCGTGCAGGAAAGGAAGAACCAGGTATTCGTTAGTTCAAACCCTCCCTGAATCTCAATGTTGACATAGACTATGGAGCAAATTCTCATTATTTGAATTTTAAAAAGGAACATTTTTAAGTGTCAATGTTAAGTATAATTGTTCTGGGAATGAAAACACTATGCTATAAAGAAAGCATAATAAATCACATAAGGTCATAAAGTCTCATAAAGAGAAATACTTAGTTTCTCCAGGATACTCATTCTGTCTCAGTTTGTTTAAGAGGTGCACAACTGTCCTCCTAACCTTTAGTTTCTTTTATCCATCCTGAATCAAAAAGGACTGCAAAGGAAGAACACTTACTGAAGTGTTAAAAAAGCAAAATTGGTACAAAACTACTGAGCTCTCAGAAGGCAGAATTCTGCTTTACAAAACGCACTGTCTACAGCAATTAAAAATAGAAAATCATATTTCCACATTAAATTATAGAAACAACCCATTTTAAAGAGAAATTTAGCCTTTTCTCATTGAATTGCTATTCATGGTTTGCTAAATAGTTTTTCAGAGTAATCTGCCAATCTGCTAACCAGGACTGTCTAGTTAAGAATATTCCTAATTACATATGGATTAACTTAATTTTAGAACCCTAAGAATATTCAGCTCAAAGCATTACTCAAGTGCAATGCAAAACAGAAATGGTCCAATTTGCCTAAAGGTATATGTAATATTTTTAAGTTTAAAGACTCATAAAAGAGTGAACATTTGGTATGGGAGTACATCAATGAATAACTACGATAAAAGAGTAAGGGAAGCTGTAAACTGTTGGATCTTTTAAATGTATGCAAAGTAAGGTTATAGCGACACAGCTCATTTCTCCTTACAAAACAGGAAGGGCCAGCCACGCCAAATACAGATGTCAGAGCCTTGTACTACACTGCCTGAAACGGAAGTATTTTTGCTATTTATGAGAATGTTTGACAGTCTAATCAAAAGTTAAAAATGTATTCCAACAGATGCCATTATCATGTTAAGCGTAAAGAGGTATCTTGTATGGAAGAGATATTTCTTTATAGTTCTATGCTCCTAACTGGAATCGTATACATAGTAGATTCTCAATAGATAGGTATTTATTTCATTTTTATAAGGAAAATAAAACTGAATTAATGGAATTTCCAAGATAGATGAGTTTATAGTAAGTCAAAAACCTGAATGTTCTTTGTTACTTCAAATTCTTCCTCTAAACTGGCGAGATGTGCTTGGGACCAATAGTCATAATTATAGGCAATATTCTGGTCTGGGTATGAGGGAAGTTTAAAAAAAAAAATAAAGAGGAAAAATGTAAAGGCTTTCCTTTTACTTTAGTTTTACCTGAGTATTAGGTGTGTTTCCGCATACTCAAGTTGCCAAAATGCATAGCGTCTCTGCATAATAAAGCCGCATGTCTGTGCTCAGCCGCTCCATAATAAAGATGACACTTTACCAAATGGTTATTATTTACAAGAAGTCCGCACACCGAGTCTGTCTTTGAAGTACTGACGTACTGACCGATTATGACTCAAAGGCTGCTGTGGCAGCTAATAAAGGGTAATTCATACACTAACTTCATTCCACGGCAGTGGCCCCTTGGGTGTCACAGACACTTGTTTGACACACAGCCCAACGGTCAGACCCAACCATGCAACTGCAGCCGGGCTCAGCACCAGACGGGAGGGCAGAAGCCTGCAGGAGGTCCCCTCTGCGCAGCCCACTCCAGCCACCTGCGCCGATGACGCAATGAGCTCCGTTGACTGTCCCCAGAATGAAACGCAGGGGCCCTAAGGAGCCTCAGTGTCCACACGCGTACATCACACTGTGGTTTGTTTGTTTGTTTATCTTTGAGGTCTGACCTTCGTTCAGTGAACAAGGTGGCCTCAGAGTTTTCCTGGAGAACAGTACATAGTATAATACGTTGGCATGCTGCTGCTGCTGCTAAGTCGCTTCAGTCGTGTCCGACTCTGTGCGACCCCATAGACAGCAGCCCACCAGGCTCATCTGTCCCTGGGATCCTCCAGGCAAGAACACTGGAGTGGGCTGCCATTTCCTTCTCCAATGCATGAAAGTGAAAAGTGAAAGTGAAGTCGCTCAGTCGTGTCCGACTCTTAGCAACCCCATGGACTGCAGCCTACCAGGCTCCTCTGCCCATGGGATTTCCCAGGCAAGAGTACTGGAGTGGGGTGCCATCGCCTTCTCCGATACGTTGGCATAATTGGGAGCGAACAGTCAAGAGAAAACCAGGCTAGAGTTAGCAAGAAGATTCAACTACCTCTTGTTCCCAGAGGCAGCCGCTTACCAAGACCGGTGCTAGAGTTGTGGTCAAAACAGGATGGGGAGATGGGCAGTGCAGCTTATTTGTTCTCTAGCTGATATCTTTGGATGGAACCAAACCTTGGTTTCCACTTTTCACCAGTAAATCAAAACACAGCTTATTACATAGCAGCTGATAGAAATTGCTGAATGCACACTTTAAGAGTACAGCTGAACATAAGTATTTTAGATGTATTTATAAAAATTTGTGGTTAAAGATATTGTAACATACTATTTTTCTCTGATGGAATAGTGTGCATTTCATATCATATTCATTATTCCTTTTTTTCATTTTATAATGCTAGTGACTTGGAACCCCTATCAATTCCTAATGTGGGGTTAATGTACACATATTATGAATAATCAATGAACCTACCATAATCTGTTTGTAAAAAACCAACAAGAAGTAATTTTATTTAGCACATTTAATTAGAAGTTGGCTGAAGGAGTTTCATTGAGATGTAATCTCTGAAGGAAACCAAATATGTGTTTTTTTTTAATTTGAAAGATCCTCAGCACTCTGATAAGAAAGATTATTATCAATAGCACCCAAAACAGATGGAAGTGAACACTCAGTTTTTGCATCTAAGATCCTTTTCCATTCAGAGGTTTTGAGGAGACATGTGGAACGCACAGTATCACCTACTTAGTACCTTTTAACTCTGGCGGGGGTGGAGCGAGGGGGAAGCCAGCAGAACATGCCAGCCATTTCTGTGCCCACCTTTACACAGACCCAAAGGTTTCCTTCATTTTGCTTGTGTTGTTAAGAAACAAGGCCGGTTTCAATATCTCGTTTTCAAATTCCTTGATCCCTTACACCCAAGGCCTCCTTGGAAGTATGAATTGCAAAGGCATCATCATTACCTCATTGACAGAAGAAGCCACACTGGAGAGCATGTGTCTTGTAAGCTTTTTTTGGATATTGAATAAGACTCTAAATCTGTGCCATACTTTTTTGCACAAACTGGCAAGAACTCCCAAGGATGCTCATCTTATAAATAAATACGAAATAAGATTTATGCTGTCATTAGTCTCACTGCTTGGCTTCCCAGGTGGTGCCGTGATAAAGAATGCAGGAGATACAAGAAACACGGGTTCAATCCCTACAACCCCTAGAGTAGGAAATGACAACTCGCCCCAGTATTCTTGTCTAGAAAATTCCATGGACAGAGGAGCCTGGTGGGCTACAGTCCATGGGGTTGCAAAACAGTCAGACACGACTGAGCAACTTAGCACAATCTCACTACAAATTGTATTTAAAGCAAATGGTATCTAGCAAAGTACTTCTTCATTTAATATTATAGTTTTGAAATATTATAACGGTATCTACCTTTATCCATAGCCTATGTTCTCCTCTCAATAATATTGGGAACATTTATTCAGTCTAAAAATATGAGGCATACTTGTATTTGGAAATAAAATCCTTGAGTAGTCATTAAAAAATTAATCCTTTTGGCAGTTCAGCACCTCAGTAGAATACTTCAGGCAGCTAAGCACAGAGGTGATCATCTGATTCACGGGGCTGGTGAGTATTTGAGGTCAAATTGCAGAGGCTTCTTTCTTTGAATGCAGAAAAACAACAGATTTCTTCATGATATAGAAATGCTGTCCATTTCTTTAGATACGTCTATGAAGCATGCCTATGTCGATTAGAATGCATTCAGAGAGAACGCAGAAAGGGCCGTGCAGGCAGCCAGCACTGAGCTAGTCCTTGCCTCTGCGCCAGACACTGTGCTGCGTGCTTCAGAGGCGCGACCTCATCAATCCTCTTTGTGAAACCAGTATTGTTGTCATCTTTTTTTAACAGATGCAGAATCCGAGACACAGGATTATGTGGTCTCCTAGGCAGATTTCAAACCCAGGAGTCTCCGGCTCCCAAGTTTGGGGTTCTAATCATGCAGCTATACTCTCTCCCCTACAGCAGGGTTTCTTATCCTTGGTACTAAGGACATGTTGAGCCAGATAATTCTTAATTCTTTATTTGTTGTTCAGCCGCTCAGTCGTATCTGACTCTCTGTGAGAGTCGGACAGAACACGCCATGGACTGCAGCATGCCGACCTTCCCTGTCCTTCACTATCTCCAAGAACTTGCTCAAATTCATGTCCATCAAGTCAGTGATGCCATCCAACCTTCTCCTCCTCTGTCGTCCCCTTATCCTGCCTTCAGTCTTTCCCAGCACCAGAGTCTTTCCAACGAATCAGTTCTTCGCATCAGTATTGGAGTTTCGGCTTCAGCATTAGTCCTTCCAATGAACACCCAGGACTGATCTCCTTTAGGACGGACTGGTTGGATCTCCTTGGAGTCCAAGGGACTCTCAAGAGTCTTTTCCAACACCATAGTTCAAAAGTAATTCTTTATTAGAGGAGTGTAAAGGAGCTGTTTTGTGCATTTTAGGACATTTAGCAACATCTCTGGTCTCTACTTGGGTTGGGAAGATCCCCTGGAGGAGGGCACAGCAACCCACTCCAGTATTCTTGCCTGGAGAATCCCATGGACAGAGGAGCCTGCTGGGCTACAGTCCACAGGGTCGCCAAGAGTGGACATGACTGAGCAACTTGGCATGCACGCATATTGTATTTTCTCTAATTCACATATTCAGAGTCACTGGAGTAAACGGAATAGAATAAGCTGGAGAATTTTACCACATGCCACACAGAATAAGAATAACTTCCTGTGTGCCAAGCCTATGTAAAGCATATCACTAGCATTATCCCACTGCTTTCTGACTTGAGCTTCATGAAGCAGGAACTGGTATCATCACCACTTTGTAACTGAGGAAACTGAATCACAGAGAAGCGACATAACTTCTCCAGGCTCACACAGCTAGGAATCCCAGCCTTTCTACTTGGAACCTGAGTCAGTCCAAAGTTACAAAATCTGTCATGCTCCTCACCCTGCCAGCATATGGGAGTACGCTATTATGTTTGAAATGACTTTTTTCTAGAATTTAAAATGTGTGGTTATTTAAATGCAAATACGTAAAACACCTTTCAAGAACTAAAATACATCATTTTAAAAATTATTTGGTTTTTTCTATTATCTATGATGTTGCTTCCTTCAAAGAGTGTAAATTGCTCTAAGTCAAGTAAATAGGGAAAACAGGGTTTTTAGGGTTTTCTAAGATGTCTTTAGAAGAAAGATTGGTATTGGAATTTCAGACACTATTCTCTACGTTAGAGAATTAAAACCTAGGCCTCCAGGTTGAAAGTACTAGTGTGAAAACAGGACTGTGGATTTCCACACATTTAGGAAATTCTAATGGTCAAGTTATTTTAGCCGATTATATCATTAAAGATTGTGCTTTCTTCTCATCATGAGTATCTTGTTGGATGATCTTCTGTCTTAATGATTATCTTGTTAGATATTTCATAAAACCAAACTGATTTTCAAATGACTTTCTCTGCCTTTATTATTTCAATGCCAAAATGATGCCAAAAAGCTTTAAACCATTCTGCCTGAGAGCACTAGACTCAGCCCATCTGTGACTCAGATTTAGTGGAAAATAACTTCCACTTTGCAACTCAAGTCTGGTGACTTCCTGCTCTTAGGCAGTACATCTTCGTGCCCACCTTTCCAGACAACAATCATCTAAAGACTTAAAACACTCTTCAGCTTCTGCTTTCTAAACTTATTGCTACCCTGGTGCTTGCAAGACTTCAGCACTTACTGAAGTCCACACTTCTCTATTTATCATTCTTGTAAAGCATCAAGGCGGGTGTCAGGAGGTTTAGGCACGTATCATAAAACTTTGTGGAGTCCTAGGCAGCCGTCTTGTCACAAGGAAGGAAGCTTCACCGGACCCTGTGGCTTCTGCCGTCCAGACGAGGACGTCGGACGTCATCCGCTGGTAACGAAACAGTCTGTGCGCAGGGTGCTCACAGCCCACCGAGGCTCGTGTCTGAAATGCCAGCCTTGCTGAGCCTCTTACCGTAACGTATTGTCACCAGGGTTTCATTCTCCCTCGTCAAACTGTGGCTTGTGGGGCCTTTGTATGACTTTGTGAAGTGGAGTGGAGATTATCGCACTGATGTTTTATTCACAAGTACCTGCCCCTGGGTTTTTACTTTATTCCATAGGGGGAAACTGATACAAAGAGTGCTCTCAGTATCCTTCATGGTGGGAAGTATTGCCAGTCAAGAAGCAAGACGTCTCCTCAATGACCACGAGTCATTGGAAGCATCTCTGCAGCCTGAAGCAGTATGGAAGCATGAAGCTGTGCTTCCCATCATGTGTGGGCCACTCAGAATGTAGGATCGGACAGGTTATTCAGGGCGTTTGGACAGAACGAGCTAGGAATGAACCTGGGAAAGAGGCCTCCTGCAAGCACTGAAGGATGTAGCAAGCAAATGCTGCTACCAGTACCTGACCCCGGACTTCAGGCTTCTTGGGTCAAAGTGGGTCAAAAGCCATATGGCTTTCTTCTCTACCCTCATTCATAGTTCTGAGAAGTGTAGATGGCCTTAAGTCCTGGTACCTTTAAAAGTCACTGGCTAAGGGGTATGAATAGCTGGGTTAGGATTAAATGATGTACAGAGGAGAAAACCAGTGACCACTAAGGCATGGTCTTACAGTATCACAGACTAGAGAGGAAATGTGCATTAGGAGCATGTTTTGTTATAATATGCAGCCTTCAAGTTAAGAGATGTTACCTTCTCTTTCCCATCCCAACCTCACCTCTACTAATGTCCAGGAGATACCAAAGATAGCTCTTGCATCTTTAAGATAAAAGGAAAACTTTCATACATTTGGTGCTAGGTAAAAGAAATACTTAAGCCAAATTGAAGACATCAAAAATAAGCAACTGCATTGAAAACTCACAGCCATATTGAACAATAAACAATTTACGGAAGGAGCCCAGAAAAATTCTTTAAAAAAAAAATTGAAAAGTATAGCTTCTGACAAGTATTCCTTATTTATGAGTATAAGTAGAGTTTTTTAAGAAACACAAAAATGCTAAAATAAAATTCAAGTTGGACATTCCCCTCTGAGGCCTGGCATAAGAGGGAAATCTAGGCACATATGAGGTTAATTGCAGAGTGTAATTCAGTGATCATTATCTACACTAATTGAGAGAACAGAAGGTCAGGATTACGTGAAATTGCGAATCATTTATGGTTGACTGGGGAAGAGCTTTTGGCCTTTGACTTGAGTATTGGTAAGCCTGGGGATCTAGCCGCTCCGTTTCTAAAACGAAGGGACTCTCTCAAGTGAAGTCTAGGTGCCCAAGCGTAGCGCCTGCTCTCGTTTGAGCCTGGTTTAGTTAGCTGTGTCAGGACTTGCGCGCGCGGGGTGGTGTGTGAGGCGGCCTCTTCTGTGTGGGCTGTGCTCCCAGGGCCTCAGCAGCTGTGGCATGCGGGCTTAGGCGCTCTGAGACCTGGGGGACCTCAGTTCCCTGACCAGGGATCGAAGCCCTGTCCCCTGTGTTGCAAGGCGGGTTCTTAACCAGGGGGCCCCCAGGGAAGCCCCGAGACACTTCTCATGTTCCCCCTCCTCTCTTAGCTCAGCTCCCCTCGACTTGTCCGGGCGAGCTCGTGGGCCGCACTCCGCAGACCAGTGCTGGGCGTAGTTTCCACTGAGGACGCCGGAGAACCGGACGGTGCACTGGCTGTCCTCCTGCTTCCCGTACGCCATACTCCTGTACTTCCTAGCCCCTTCGAGGACCCATGATCTTAGAAATGTGTGGCGTGGAGGGCAAGAAATCCCAGGAAGTGCTGAGGAAGAGTGCCCCAGTGACACCACCCAGAGCCCACAGACCCCAGGCTGTTTACCGCTACCAAACACACCGACTCTCTCAAATATTTCTCTGGTTCCAAGGCAAGCTGGAATACAAATTGTTTCCAAAGGATCCCGCGCATGCAAAGTGACTAGCTGTCAACAAAGCTATAATTAAGGAGATGAGATGCTGTCAATAAACTTGAAATAATGCTCTTCCTTGGAGCACTCGCTTTATGCCTTCTCTCTTCTCTACCCTCTCTTCACACAGCCTCCCTCCAGGATAATCTGGAGTTTTCTCAACACCATTTAGGAGGGAAAACTCCCTGCAGAGCCTTTTAGAGACTTGGAGAAATAACACAGACCGTGTTTTTTCTTCCTTTTGAGATGCTTGAGGTTGTTGTTTAGACCCCAAGTTGTGCCCGACTCTTTGCGACCCCCTTGACTGTAGCCCACCAGGCTCCACTGTCCATGGGATTCTCCAGGTGAGAATACCGGCGTGGGGTGGCATTTCCTTCTCCAGGGGATTTTCCCACCCAGAGGCTGAACCAAGTCTCCTGCACTGGCAGACTATTCACCACTGAGCTACCAGTGAAGCCTCTTTGAGATGGACATGTTGCTAATGTTTCCTTCAAATTCATGGTGTTTTCCTTTTTTAGCCAATTATTAGTATTTATCCTCCCTCCAGGGCATACTTTCATTAGTTGATGACTATAGCAATAAGTTACCCTCCTTGGTAAAGAGAGTTTTGTCTCTGTGAATTAATTTCACATGTGCTAATTCATGTTTTCCGCACCATCTGCCAACAACCCTTCTCTTGGCTACAACTGATTTCATATTCTTTCTTTCGTCCACTGGAACATTTTAGGTCTCAGCAAATGTGTTCAAATGAAAGTCCAGGCTTTCCAAGCCAAAAAAAGTCACTTTCTTTCCTCTTCCACTCTTAGGAGCTGTTTCTGCTACAGCCTTGCTCATCACCCTCTCTTCTTGAAGAAACCACAGTTCTTTGGACCTATGTCTGATCCTTTTCTGAGAAGATGACTCAAAACTTACCTTCCTAAAAAAAAAAAAAAAAAAAACTTACCTTCCTGAATGAGACCACAATTTGCCATAGATTTTCTGCCTCACCGCAAGACTCTGTCATTGTCCCCTATGCTAAATTTCATTTCTGCAGTGTATTTCATGCTGTTTTTGCCAACAATGGTGGCTGTCTCAGGTGGATATTTTCCCTCCCCCAAATGAGTCATAGCTCCCTCAAAGGACAGAAATGGTGTGTTTTCCTTTTCTGCAGCACAGGGTTCCCTGCTCCGGATGGTGGTGGCTCATCAGCACCAATGCTGGCTGCTTTATGATAGCCCTAAAGCATATTTTTTATTTTGTTCTTTCCTACCTTGAAACACTCTGTTGTGCCAGCTTGATGTTGTGAATGTTCTAAGTCCACACGCCCCTCAGCTCCTTGGCTGGCGTGGCCACAGAAAGATGGGAACCCCAGATGGTCATTGCTGTTTCCGGAAACAAGGAGCTGCAAAGGTCGATGGTGAGAGGCACAAGAGAACCACCAGCGCTAGAGAAAGGGAAATTATGAAGGGCATTGGAAAGGAGCTGTAAAGCAGAACTGCATGGGGAAAGGAAATTTCTCAGCCTTTAAAAGATGCATACGAATAATTACATTTATGTTTACACGTTGGGATCTAGGTATAGCTTTATGATGTGCTGGTGCAAGTGAATTTTCTCTTTAAACTGCACGAGGACTGTGCCTTGAAGGCTGAAGACTGCAGAGGCTAAAACGTGTGCTCTTTAGGAGTGGCTGTGCAAAGCATCAGAATTACCCAACAGCTAGCCATTGTCTCTACTCCTAAGTTCCAGGCACCAGAGGGCATTTTGGCAAATCTGTTCTCTGTGCCCTACCAGCTAAAAATTCTTCTGTTTGACTTCCACCATCTGCCTCCTCCTAGCAAACCCAACCCGAATCCAAAATAAGCAGGTGGATTTAAGTCCTGGAGATAGGCACTTTCAGGGGAAAACTGGAGAAATTTATTAACCATTAGCAGTTTGAAATACTCATTTGCAAGTTCAACCTAAAGCATAGTCATTCTCTGAATATGTCTTCCCAGGATGAGATGCTTGGATCTGAGACATCCAGGAAACAGGCTCATTTAGAAGAAATTTGAGTTCTTAATGAGTGTTTCCTACAGACTCTATAATAACTCCATTCTGTTTTTTCCGTGTAAAGAAGTATGCCCTTTCCATGGTTGTTAGCGTGTGTTTTTAGAGATTCACTCCTATACACTACAGTGACAACTAGTTTTACATGGTTATCTGCAGATTCAGTACCTATAGGTTCTGAACTGAGAATTAGAATCTGTTCATTCAAGCCATTGCTCTCCAAACCAAGACTAAAAACCAAACGCAGCAACGTCCCAAGTAAGACCTAAGTGCTAAACTCCTAAATAGCCACGTGTGTGATAAAAGAAAATATCGAAATTGGATGTTTTCATCACTTTCACACTGTAGCTTGTGACGCTGTAGTTTGGTTTATATCTTCACAAACAAACTGGAGCTGATGATTTAAAACGGATTCCTAGAGAATAAGGGCCGAGGTCAGGTATGAGCACGCTCAGGCTGCCATATCAAAATAGCACAGGCTGGGCAGCAAAAACGTTAAGTCCCAGCTCAGCAGAGTTGGGGTCTAATGAGGGCTTGCCTCCTTGGAGATCTCTCTGTGCATGTATGTAAGGAGAGAGAGAAAGAAGGGGAGGTGGGGAGGGAAGGAGAGGAGAGATCTACGTCTGTTCTTACAAGGACACTTGGACTGCAGCCTACCAGGCTCCTCTGCCCATGGGATTTCCCAGGCAAGAGTACTGGAGTGGGGTGCCATCGCCTTCTCCGATACGTTGGCATAATTGGGAGCGAACAGTCAAGAGAAAACCAGGCTAGAGTTAGCAAGAAGATTCAACTACCTCTTGTTCCCAGAGGCAGCCGCTTACCAAGACCGGTGCTAGAGTTGTGGTCAAAACAGGATGGGGAGATGGGCAGTGCAGCTTATTTGTTCTCTAGCTGATATCTTTGGATGGAACCAAACCTTGGTTTCCACTTTTCACCAGTAAATCAAAACACAGCTTATTACATAGCAGCTGATAGAAATTGCTGAATGCACACTTTAAGAGTACAGCTGAACATAAGTATTTTAGATGTATTTATAAAAATTTGTGGTTAAAGATATTGTAACATACTATTTTTCTCTGATGGAATAGTGTGCATTTCATATCATATTCATTATTCCTTTTTTTCATTTTATAATGCTAGTGACTTGGAACCCCTATCAATTCCTAATGTGGGGTTAATGTACACATATTATGAATAATCAATGAACCTACCATAATCTGTTTGTAAAAAACCAACAAGAAGTAATTTTATTTAGCACATTTAATTAGAAGTTGGCTGAAGGAGTTTCATTGAGATGTAATCTCTGAAGGAAACCAAATATGTGTTTTTTTTTAATTTGAAAGATCCTCAGCACTCTGATAAGAAAGATTATTATCAATAGCACCCAAAACAGATGGAAGTGAACACTCAGTTTTTGCATCTAAGATCCTTTTCCATTCAGAGGTTTTGAGGAGACATGTGGAACGCACAGTATCACCTACTTAGTACCTTTTAACTCTGGCGGGGGTGGAGCGAGGGGGAAGCCAGCAGAACATGCCAGCCATTTCTGTGCCCACCTTTACACAGACCCAAAGGTTTCCTTCATTTTGCTTGTGTTGTTAAGAAACAAGGCCGGTTTCAATATCTCGTTTTCAAATTCCTTGATCCCTTACACCCAAGGCCTCCTTGGAAGTATGAATTGCAAAGGCATCATCATTACCTCATTGACAGAAGAAGCCACACTGGAGAGCATGTGTCTTGTAAGCTTTTTTTGGATATTGAATAAGACTCTAAATCTGTGCCATACTTTTTTGCACAAACTGGCAAGAACTCCCAAGGATGCTCATCTTATAAATAAATACGAAATAAGATTTATGCTGTCATTAGTCTCACTGCTTGGCTTCCCAGGTGGTGCCGTGATAAAGAATGCAGGAGATACAAGAAACACGGGTTCAATCCCTACAACCCCTAGAGTAGGAAATGACAACTCGCCCCAGTATTCTTGTCTAGAAAATTCCATGGACAGAGGAGCCTGGTGGGCTACAGTCCATGGGGTTGCAAAACAGTCAGACACGACTGAGCAACTTAGCACAATCTCACTACAAATTGTATTTAAAGCAAATGGTATCTAGCAAAGTACTTCTTCATTTAATATTATAGTTTTGAAATATTATAACGGTATCTACCTTTATCCATAGCCTATGTTCTCCTCTCAATAATATTGGGAACATTTATTCAGTCTAAAAATATGAGGCATACTTGTATTTGGAAATAAAATCCTTGAGTAGTCATTAAAAAATTAATCCTTTTGGCAGTTCAGCACCTCAGTAGAATACTTCAGGCAGCTAAGCACAGAGGTGATCATCTGATTCACGGGGCTGGTGAGTATTTGAGGTCAAATTGCAGAGGCTTCTTTCTTTGAATGCAGAAAAACAACAGATTTCTTCATGATATAGAAATGCTGTCCATTTCTTTAGATACGTCTATGAAGCATGCCTATGTCGATTAGAATGCATTCAGAGAGAACGCAGAAAGGGCCGTGCAGGCAGCCAGCACTGAGCTAGTCCTTGCCTCTGCGCCAGACACTGTGCTGCGTGCTTCAGAGGCGCGACCTCATCAATCCTCTTTGTGAAACCAGTATTGTTGTCATCTTTTTTTAACAGATGCAGAATCCGAGACACAGGATTATGTGGTCTCCTAGGCAGATTTCAAACCCAGGAGTCTCCGGCTCCCAAGTTTGGGGTTCTAATCATGCAGCTATACTCTCTCCCCTACAGCAGGGTTTCTTATCCTTGGTACTAAGGACATGTTGAGCCAGATAATTCTTAATTCTTTATTTGTTGTTCAGCCGCTCAGTCGTATCTGACTCTCTGTGAGAGTCGGACAGAACACGCCATGGACTGCAGCATGCCGACCTTCCCTGTCCTTCACTATCTCCAAGAACTTGCTCAAATTCATGTCCATCAAGTCAGTGATGCCATCCAACCTTCTCCTCCTCTGTCGTCCCCTTATCCTGCCTTCAGTCTTTCCCAGCACCAGAGTCTTTCCAACGAATCAGTTCTTCGCATCAGTATTGGAGTTTCGGCTTCAGCATTAGTCCTTCCAATGAACACCCAGGACTGATCTCCTTTAGGACGGACTGGTTGGATCTCCTTGGAGTCCAAGGGACTCTCAAGAGTCTTTTCCAACACCATAGTTCAAAAGTAATTCTTTATTAGAGGAGTGTAAAGGAGCTGTTTTGTGCATTTTAGGACATTTAGCAACATCTCTGGTCTCTACTTGGGTTGGGAAGATCCCCTGGAGGAGGGCACAGCAACCCACTCCAGTATTCTTGCCTGGAGAATCCCATGGACAGAGGAGCCTGCTGGGCTACAGTCCACAGGGTCGCCAAGAGTGGACATGACTGAGCAACTTGGCATGCACGCATATTGTATTTTCTCTAATTCACATATTCAGAGTCACTGGAGTAAACGGAATAGAATAAGCTGGAGAATTTTACCACATGCCACACAGAATAAGAATAACTTCCTGTGTGCCAAGCCTATGTAAAGCATATCACTAGCATTATCCCACTGCTTTCTGACTTGAGCTTCATGAAGCAGGAACTGGTATCATCACCACTTTGTAACTGAGGAAACTGAATCACAGAGAAGCGACATAACTTCTCCAGGCTCACACAGCTAGGAATCCCAGCCTTTCTACTTGGAACCTGAGTCAGTCCAAAGTTACAAAATCTGTCATGCTCCTCACCCTGCCAGCATATGGGAGTACGCTATTATGTTTGAAATGACTTTTTTCTAGAATTTAAAATGTGTGGTTATTTAAATGCAAATACGTAAAACACCTTTCAAGAACTAAAATACATCATTTTAAAAATTATTTGGTTTTTTCTATTATCTATGATGTTGCTTCCTTCAAAGAGTGTAAATTGCTCTAAGTCAAGTAAATAGGGAAAACAGGGTTTTTAGGGTTTTCTAAGATGTCTTTAGAAGAAAGATTGGTATTGGAATTTCAGACACTATTCTCTACGTTAGAGAATTAAAACCTAGGCCTCCAGGTTGAAAGTACTAGTGTGAAAACAGGACTGTGGATTTCCACACATTTAGGAAATTCTAATGGTCAAGTTATTTTAGCCGATTATATCATTAAAGATTGTGCTTTCTTCTCATCATGAGTATCTTGTTGGATGATCTTCTGTCTTAATGATTATCTTGTTAGATATTTCATAAAACCAAACTGATTTTCAAATGACTTTCTCTGCCTTTATTATTTCAATGCCAAAATGATGCCAAAAAGCTTTAAACCATTCTGCCTGAGAGCACTAGACTCAGCCCATCTGTGACTCAGATTTAGTGGAAAATAACTTCCACTTTGCAACTCAAGTCTGGTGACTTCCTGCTCTTAGGCAGTACATCTTCGTGCCCACCTTTCCAGACAACAATCATCTAAAGACTTAAAACACTCTTCAGCTTCTGCTTTCTAAACTTATTGCTACCCTGGTGCTTGCAAGACTTCAGCACTTACTGAAGTCCACACTTCTCTATTTATCATTCTTGTAAAGCATCAAGGCGGGTGTCAGGAGGTTTAGGCACGTATCATAAAACTTTGTGGAGTCCTAGGCAGCCGTCTTGTCACAAGGAAGGAAGCTTCACCGGACCCTGTGGCTTCTGCCGTCCAGACGAGGACGTCGGACGTCATCCGCTGGTAACGAAACAGTCTGTGCGCAGGGTGCTCACAGCCCACCGAGGCTCGTGTCTGAAATGCCAGCCTTGCTGAGCCTCTTACCGTAACGTATTGTCACCAGGGTTTCATTCTCCCTCGTCAAACTGTGGCTTGTGGGGCCTTTGTATGACTTTGTGAAGTGGAGTGGAGATTATCGCACTGATGTTTTATTCACAAGTACCTGCCCCTGGGTTTTTACTTTATTCCATAGGGGGAAACTGATACAAAGAGTGCTCTCAGTATCCTTCATGGTGGGAAGTATTGCCAGTCAAGAAGCAAGACGTCTCCTCAATGACCACGAGTCATTGGAAGCATCTCTGCAGCCTGAAGCAGTATGGAAGCATGAAGCTGTGCTTCCCATCATGTGTGGGCCACTCAGAATGTAGGATCGGACAGGTTATTCAGGGCGTTTGGACAGAACGAGCTAGGAATGAACCTGGGAAAGAGGCCTCCTGCAAGCACTGAAGGATGTAGCAAGCAAATGCTGCTACCAGTACCTGACCCCGGACTTCAGGCTTCTTGGGTCAAAGTGGGTCAAAAGCCATATGGCTTTCTTCTCTACCCTCATTCATAGTTCTGAGAAGTGTAGATGGCCTTAAGTCCTGGTACCTTTAAAAGTCACTGGCTAAGGGGTATGAATAGCTGGGTTAGGATTAAATGATGTACAGAGGAGAAAACCAGTGACCACTAAGGCATGGTCTTACAGTATCACAGACTAGAGAGGAAATGTGCATTAGGAGCATGTTTTGTTATAATATGCAGCCTTCAAGTTAAGAGATGTTACCTTCTCTTTCCCATCCCAACCTCACCTCTACTAATGTCCAGGAGATACCAAAGATAGCTCTTGCATCTTTAAGATAAAAGGAAAACTTTCATACATTTGGTGCTAGGTAAAAGAAATACTTAAGCCAAATTGAAGACATCAAAAATAAGCAACTGCATTGAAAACTCACAGCCATATTGAACAATAAACAATTTACGGAAGGAGCCCAGAAAAATTCTTTAAAAAAAAAATTGAAAAGTATAGCTTCTGACAAGTATTCCTTATTTATGAGTATAAGTAGAGTTTTTTAAGAAACACAAAAATGCTAAAATAAAATTCAAGTTGGACATTCCCCTCTGAGGCCTGGCATAAGAGGGAAATCTAGGCACATATGAGGTTAATTGCAGAGTGTAATTCAGTGATCATTATCTACACTAATTGAGAGAACAGAAGGTCAGGATTACGTGAAATTGCGAATCATTTATGGTTGACTGGGGAAGAGCTTTTGGCCTTTGACTTGAGTATTGGTAAGCCTGGGGATCTAGCCGCTCCGTTTCTAAAACGAAGGGACTCTCTCAAGTGAAGTCTAGGTGCCCAAGCGTAGCGCCTGCTCTCGTTTGAGCCTGGTTTAGTTAGCTGTGTCAGGACTTGCGCGCGCGGGGTGGTGTGTGAGGCGGCCTCTTCTGTGTGGGCTGTGCTCCCAGGGCCTCAGCAGCTGTGGCATGCGGGCTTAGGCGCTCTGAGACCTGGGGGACCTCAGTTCCCTGACCAGGGATCGAAGCCCTGTCCCCTGTGTTGCAAGGCGGGTTCTTAACCAGGGGGCCCCCAGGGAAGCCCCGAGACACTTCTCATGTTCCCCCTCCTCTCTTAGCTCAGCTCCCCTCGACTTGTCCGGGCGAGCTCGTGGGCCGCACTCCGCAGACCAGTGCTGGGCGTAGTTTCCACTGAGGACGCCGGAGAACCGGACGGTGCACTGGCTGTCCTCCTGCTTCCCGTACGCCATACTCCTGTACTTCCTAGCCCCTTCGAGGACCCATGATCTTAGAAATGTGTGGCGTGGAGGGCAAGAAATCCCAGGAAGTGCTGAGGAAGAGTGCCCCAGTGACACCACCCAGAGCCCACAGACCCCAGGCTGTTTACCGCTACCAAACACACCGACTCTCTCAAATATTTCTCTGGTTCCAAGGCAAGCTGGAATACAAATTGTTTCCAAAGGATCCCGCGCATGCAAAGTGACTAGCTGTCAACAAAGCTATAATTAAGGAGATGAGATGCTGTCAATAAACTTGAAATAATGCTCTTCCTTGGAGCACTCGCTTTATGCCTTCTCTCTTCTCTACCCTCTCTTCACACAGCCTCCCTCCAGGATAATCTGGAGTTTTCTCAACACCATTTAGGAGGGAAAACTCCCTGCAGAGCCTTTTAGAGACTTGGAGAAATAACACAGACCGTGTTTTTTCTTCCTTTTGAGATGCTTGAGGTTGTTGTTTAGACCCCAAGTTGTGCCCGACTCTTTGCGACCCCCTTGACTGTAGCCCACCAGGCTCCACTGTCCATGGGATTCTCCAGGTGAGAATACCGGCGTGGGGTGGCATTTCCTTCTCCAGGGGATTTTCCCACCCAGAGGCTGAACCAAGTCTCCTGCACTGGCAGACTATTCACCACTGAGCTACCAGTGAAGCCTCTTTGAGATGGACATGTTGCTAATGTTTCCTTCAAATTCATGGTGTTTTCCTTTTTTAGCCAATTATTAGTATTTATCCTCCCTCCAGGGCATACTTTCATTAGTTGATGACTATAGCAATAAGTTACCCTCCTTGGTAAAGAGAGTTTTGTCTCTGTGAATTAATTTCACATGTGCTAATTCATGTTTTCCGCACCATCTGCCAACAACCCTTCTCTTGGCTACAACTGATTTCATATTCTTTCTTTCGTCCACTGGAACATTTTAGGTCTCAGCAAATGTGTTCAAATGAAAGTCCAGGCTTTCCAAGCCAAAAAAAGTCACTTTCTTTCCTCTTCCACTCTTAGGAGCTGTTTCTGCTACAGCCTTGCTCATCACCCTCTCTTCTTGAAGAAACCACAGTTCTTTGGACCTATGTCTGATCCTTTTCTGAGAAGATGACTCAAAACTTACCTTCCTAAAAAAAAAAAAAAAAAAAACTTACCTTCCTGAATGAGACCACAATTTGCCATAGATTTTCTGCCTCACCGCAAGACTCTGTCATTGTCCCCTATGCTAAATTTCATTTCTGCAGTGTATTTCATGCTGTTTTTGCCAACAATGGTGGCTGTCTCAGGTGGATATTTTCCCTCCCCCAAATGAGTCATAGCTCCCTCAAAGGACAGAAATGGTGTGTTTTCCTTTTCTGCAGCACAGGGTTCCCTGCTCCGGATGGTGGTGGCTCATCAGCACCAATGCTGGCTGCTTTATGATAGCCCTAAAGCATATTTTTTATTTTGTTCTTTCCTACCTTGAAACACTCTGTTGTGCCAGCTTGATGTTGTGAATGTTCTAAGTCCACACGCCCCTCAGCTCCTTGGCTGGCGTGGCCACAGAAAGATGGGAACCCCAGATGGTCATTGCTGTTTCCGGAAACAAGGAGCTGCAAAGGTCGATGGTGAGAGGCACAAGAGAACCACCAGCGCTAGAGAAAGGGAAATTATGAAGGGCATTGGAAAGGAGCTGTAAAGCAGAACTGCATGGGGAAAGGAAATTTCTCAGCCTTTAAAAGATGCATACGAATAATTACATTTATGTTTACACGTTGGGATCTAGGTATAGCTTTATGATGTGCTGGTGCAAGTGAATTTTCTCTTTAAACTGCACGAGGACTGTGCCTTGAAGGCTGAAGACTGCAGAGGCTAAAACGTGTGCTCTTTAGGAGTGGCTGTGCAAAGCATCAGAATTACCCAACAGCTAGCCATTGTCTCTACTCCTAAGTTCCAGGCACCAGAGGGCATTTTGGCAAATCTGTTCTCTGTGCCCTACCAGCTAAAAATTCTTCTGTTTGACTTCCACCATCTGCCTCCTCCTAGCAAACCCAACCCGAATCCAAAATAAGCAGGTGGATTTAAGTCCTGGAGATAGGCACTTTCAGGGGAAAACTGGAGAAATTTATTAACCATTAGCAGTTTGAAATACTCATTTGCAAGTTCAACCTAAAGCATAGTCATTCTCTGAATATGTCTTCCCAGGATGAGATGCTTGGATCTGAGACATCCAGGAAACAGGCTCATTTAGAAGAAATTTGAGTTCTTAATGAGTGTTTCCTACAGACTCTATAATAACTCCATTCTGTTTTTTCCGTGTAAAGAAGTATGCCCTTTCCATGGTTGTTAGCGTGTGTTTTTAGAGATTCACTCCTATACACTACAGTGACAACTAGTTTTACATGGTTATCTGCAGATTCAGTACCTATAGGTTCTGAACTGAGAATTAGAATCTGTTCATTCAAGCCATTGCTCTCCAAACCAAGACTAAAAACCAAACGCAGCAACGTCCCAAGTAAGACCTAAGTGCTAAACTCCTAAATAGCCACGTGTGTGATAAAAGAAAATATCGAAATTGGATGTTTTCATCACTTTCACACTGTAGCTTGTGACGC
Organism: Oreotragus oreotragus; assembly: GCA_006410675.1. Taxonomy (NCBI): domain Eukaryota; kingdom Metazoa; phylum Chordata; class Mammalia; order Artiodactyla; family Bovidae; genus Oreotragus; species Oreotragus oreotragus. Next base: position 125,857 of record SJYX01012128.1, read on the forward strand.
TGTAGTTTGGTTTATATCTTCACAAACAAACTGGAGCTGATGATTTAAAACGGATTCCTAGAGAATAAGGGCCGAGGTCAGGTATGAGCACGCTCAGGCTGCCATATCAAAATAGCACAGGCTGGGCAGCAAAAACGTTAAGTCCCAGCTCAGCAGAGTTGGGGTCTAATGAGGGCTTGCCTCCTTGGAGATCTCTCTGTGCATGTATGTAAGGAGAGAGAGAAAGAAGGGGAGGTGGGGAGGGAAGGAGAGGAGAGATCTACGTCTGTTCTTACAAGGACACTAATCCTGTGGGATTGGGGCCCCATCCCTGCGATTTCATGTAACCTAATTACTTCTTCATTCCAAATATAGCCACACTGGGCAGTTAGGGTTTCAACGTATGAATTTGAGGCAGACATATACATTCTATCCATAAAAAGAACATTTTAACTTATAAAGCTTATTCGTGTTTTGTCCCATTTAGATCAACTCAAGCATTAAGAAACCCCTGAACGTTGTTTGAACTCGGTGAGTTTAAGCAGCTTTCCCAGTGGTTACACAGTAGCTGACTAACCTGAGACTGGGTTCCAGGACCCCACGCCATTGTTCCTGCCGGTGGAGGAGCTGTGCAATGCTCCTCCCCCCTCCTCCCCAACCTCCCACCACCCCAGCCAATGTGTCTCTGTGCTGCTTATGTGGCCTTTGAGTTTTTAGTTACTTAGTAGTGTCTACTGCTGTCAAGTCTTACAAAGTATCTAAAGAATCTAGCTTTTTCTCTCTGTCCTACTGCTTTATGTTCCATCCCTTGTCATTTGTGTCTAAATTTCTAGCTTAAAATTGTTCTCCATGGTGTTGGTGTTCTCCATGCCTCCATTATCTTTGTAGCAGACCACTGGACTTTCTATCAAGACTGTACTCCCTTCAATAACCCCCTTGGTTATAGACCTGGACTCCCGGGCTCTCAAGGTGACATGTCAAGGTAGCTATGGAGATGATAAGTGGATGACTGAAGCTTGCTGTGCTTTGGGAAAAGAAAGGGTGCACTGTGAGGGCTCAAGACCATTGCTGTAAGCAGTATTTAGGGTAATATCTGCTAGCTGCTATAACAAAAATGCCAGCTGTCAGTGGTTTAACACGGTGATTGTCTATTTATTCCTCACATCACAGTTCAGTGTCAAGTCAGGTGGACCTTCTGAGTGCTTTTTCTCCAAGCAGTGATTCCAGCTTGTGGCCCCACCTTACCTAGGGAACAGAAATTTTTGCACAAAGTCAGTAGAGAAGCAAAGACAGAAAGTGTGAGAGATCTTCCAGAATGTTTTGTAGTGAGTAATGAAAACTGTGAGGCCACTTCCAGCTGTCCTTTTTGGCCAGAACTCTGCCACATGACCCAAAACTAACAGCAAGGGAGACTGGGAAATGCACTCTTTTTAAAGAGTCTAGCAAGAGGAAACGGGACTCACTAGCCTCTGGTCAGTCTCTGACACAGCTCACAACCCTTTCTTTGGTACTTAGGCGAACTCCTTGATTCAGTGGCATTTGTTGTTGTTCAGTCACTCATTCATGTCTGACTCTTTGCAACCCCGTGGGCTACAACATGCCCGGCTCCTCTGTCCTTCACCCTCTCTCGGAGTTTGCTCAAATTCATGTCCATTGAGTCAGTGATGCTGTCTAACCATCTCATCCTCTGCTGCATCTTTCTCCTCCTGCCTTCAATCTTTCCCAGCACCAGGGTCTTTTCCAATGAGTCAGCTCCTTGCATCAGGTGGCCAAAGTACTGGAGCTTCAGTTTTAGCATCAGTCCTTCCAATGAATATTCAGGGCTGATTGCCTTTAGGATTGACTGGTTTGATCTCCTTGCTGTCCAAGGGANTGCTGCATCTTTCTCCTCCTGCCTTCAATCTTTCCCAGCACCAGGGTCTTTTCCAATGAGTCAGCTCCTTGCATCAGGTGGCCAAAGTACTGGAGCTTCAGTTTTAGCATCAGTCCTTCCAATGAATATTCAGGGCTGATTGCCTTTAGGATTGACTGGTTTGATCTCCTTGCTGTCCAAGGGACTCCCAAGAGTCTTCTCCAGCACCACAGTTTAAAAGCATCAATCCTTTAATGGCATGGGGAATGGGTAGTAAGGGTGGGAGAGCAGGAAATGATTGTCAATGATTCTGCATTACCTGCAACTTGAAATGCAAACTCCTTGGTGAGCCTCAGAAGACAGAACGTAACAGTGCTGTGTGATCATTAAGTGCGCGTCTCAGGACTCACACAATTTAGGGACGACTGACACTGCTGGCTCCAGGATCATACGCCGAGAACCACAGAGCAGAGCACGCCCCACACTCTGGACGTGAGTGTCCCTCTCCCCACTGCACGGTAAGCTGCACAGCATCAGCTGGGAGAGTAGCCAATAGACGCTGAAATCTGGTTGCTTTAGCTCACTGTTCCTGACCCTCCCTGCAGGCATGTTTCTTAAATTCCTGGACAAGTTATTTCATCTCTCTGAGCAAGTTCACTCATTTGAAAACTGGGAGTGATAATGCCAATCTCAAAGCAATAATGTTCAATTATATAAAGTATTTGCACTTTCCTTAATAACAAAGGAAACAATATTAAATACTAACTGCAAATATTATCAGAAGAAGGTAGGGACATGTAGAGTCCTCTCTCTCTCTCTCTTTCTCTCTCTCTCTCTCTCTATATATATATACACACACACACACACACATATATATCTTTAGGATTTTCTGTGTATAGTACCGTGTCATCTACAAACAATGACAGCTTTATTTATTTTCCAATTTGGATCCTTTTCATTTCTTTTTCCTCCCTTCTGCCACGGCTAGGACTTTCAACACCATGTTGAACCAAAGTGGTGAGAGTGGACATTCCTCGTCCTATTCCTGATCTCAGGGGAAATGCTTTCAGCTTTTGACCACTGAGCACGATGTCACCTATAGGTTTGTCACATATGGCCTTTTTTATCTTGAGTAGGTTTCCTCTATGCCCACTTTCTGGAGAGTTTTTGTCATAGATGAGTGGTGAGTTTTGTCAAAAGCTTTTTCTGCATCTACTGAGATAATCATATGGTTTCTATTCTCGTTTGTTGACATAGTGTATCACACTGATTGATCTGCAGATACTGAAAAATTCTTGCATTCCTTGGATAAATCCTACTTGATCATGGTATAGGACACACTGTCAGATTTGGTTTGCTAGTATTTTGCGGAAAATTTTTGTGTCTGTGTTCACCGGTGATATTGGCCTATGATTTTCTTTGTTTGCGGTGTCTTTTTTCTTCTTTTGTTGCCACACCACACAGCACGTAGGATCTTAGTTCCCTGACGAGGGATAGAACCCACACCTCCTGAAATGGACGCCGGTAGTCCTAACCACCTGCCTCCTGAGAAACCTGTATGCCGGTCAGGAAGCAACACTTAGAACTGGACATAGAACAACAGACTGGTTCCAAATTCAGAAAGGAGTATGTCAAGGCTGAATACTGTCACCCTGATTATTTAACTTAGATGCAGAGTACATCATGCAAAATGCCAGGCTGGATGAAGAACAAGCTGGAATCAAGATTGCCAGGAGAAACAGCAATAACCTCACATATGCAGATGACACAACCCTTATGGCAGAAAGCGAAGACCAACTCAAGAGCCTCTTGATGAAAGTGAAACAAGAGAGTGAAAAAGTTGGCTTAAAACTCAACATTCAGAAAACTATGATCATGGCATCCAGTTCCATCACTGCATGGGAAATAGATGGGGAAACAGTGACAGACTATTTTGGGGGGGGGGCTCCAAAATTGCTGCAGATGGTGACTGCAGCCATGAAATTAAAAGATGCTTACTCCTTGGAAGGAAAGTTATGACCAACCTAGACAGCATATTAAAAAGCAGAGACATTACTTTGCTGACAAAGGTCCATCTAGTCAACGCTATGGTTTTTCTGGTAGTCATGTATGGATGTAAGAGTTGGACTATAAAGAAAGCTGAGCCCCGAAGAATTGATACTTTTGAACTGTGGTGTTGAAGAAGACTCTTGAGAGTCCCTTGGACTGCAAGAAGATCCAACCAGTCCATCCTAAAGGAAATCAGTCCTGAGTGTTCATTGGAAGGACTGATGTTGAAGCTGAAACTCCAATACTTTGGCCACCTGATGCGAAGAACTGACTCACTGGAAAAGACCCTGATGGTGGGCAAGATTGAAGCCAGGAGGAGAAGGGGACGAGGATGAGATGGTTGGATGGCATCAGTGACTCAAAGGACATGAGTTTGAGTAAGCTCCGGGAGTTGGTGATGGACACGGAGGCCTCGTGTGCTGCGTCCATGGGATCACAAAGAGTCGGACACGACTGAGCAACTGAACTGAACTGAGTCCTGACCACTGGACTGCCAGGGAGGTCCCTTTTCTCTGGTTTTAAAGGAGTAATATGGTCAAAATGACCATACTGCCTGAGGCAATCTACAGGTTTAATGCAATTCCTGCGAAATCACCAATGGCATTTTTCACAGAACTAGAACAACAACAACAAAAAATCTTAAAATTTGAATGAAGACACAAAAGACCCCAAATAGCCATAACAATCTTGAGAAAGAAAATCGAGGCTGGAGGAATCAGGCTCCCTGACTTAATACTTGACTCCAAGGCTGTAGTCATCAAAACTAGAGATCAGTGGAAGAGGATAGAAAGCCTAGAAATAAACCCATGCACCTATGATCAACAATCTGTGACAAAGGAGGCAAGGCTATAACTGAAGTCTCTTCAGGAAACGGTGCTGGCCCTGATTTATGTCCCTGGATACACTCCAGTGTCTCCTGGTGTATAGTCTATGGGAACCTGAATAGTACTTTTATCCTGCTGTTGTGTGAAAATTGTATAAATCTTAATTACATTGAATTGGCTGATGGTGCTTTTCAGGTCTGCTATATCCTTCTACTTTTCTGTCTATTCATTCTATTAATTTTTGAGAGTTTGATATTGAAACAGCAATTAAAAATCTTAATTTATCTATTTAAAAAAGTAACAGTGGAACTATATGTAACTTTGTTCTGTATCTCCCAAGTCTCCTGTAAATGTGTTATCATACTTTCATAATTAAAAAAAAAAATAAAACATAAAAGATTAAAAGATAAATGATGCTGGGAAAACTGGATAGCTACATGTAAAAAAATGAAATTAGAACATTCTTTGACATCATACACAAAAATAAAATCAAAATGGACAAAGATCTAAATGTAAGACTGGATAATATAAAACAGAGGAAAACAAAGGCAGTACACTCTTTGACATAAATCGCAGCAATATCTTTTCTGAGCCATCTCCTAGAGTAACAGAAATAAAAACAAAAATAAACAAATGGGACCTAATTAAACTTAAAAGCTTCTGCACAACAAAGAAAACTATAAACAAAAAAGCAACCCACAGGAGGGAAGAAAATATTTGCAAATGATGCTACTGACAGGGGCTAGATCTCCAAAGTTTACAAACAGTTCATGAAGCTCAATACCAAAAAAAACAGACAACTCAATCAAAAAATGGGCAGAAGGCCTAAATAGATATTTCTCCAAAGACATACAGATGGCCAAGAGACACATAAAAAGATATTCAATATTGCTAACTGAGATATCACCTCAAAAACTACAATGAGATATCACTTCATACCAGTTAGAATGGCCATCATTTAAAAAACCTACAAACAATACATTTTGGAAAGGGTGTGGAGAAAAGGAAAGCCTCCTACAGGTTGGTGGGAATGTAGTTAGCACAGTCACTGTGGAGAACAGCGTGGAGGTTCCTTCTCCTTCAGTGAAGTCCGACTCTGTGCGACCCCATGGACTGCAGCCGACCAGGCTCCTCCGTCCATGGGGTTTTCCAGGCAATAGTACTGGAGTGCGGTGCCACTGCCTTCTCCAGGGGATCTTCCCGACCCAGGGATCGAACCCGGGTCCCCCTCATTGTAGACAGACGCTTTACATCTGAGCCACCAGGGAAGCCCCAGGAGGTTCCTTAAGGAACTAGAAATAGAGCTGCCAGATGACCCGGCAACCCCACTCCTGGGCAAATACCATGAAGAACACGGCTCAGAAGGAGACGTGCGCCCAGTGCGCGCTGCAGACGCGGAAGCCGCCGAAACGCGCCTCGGCAGGTGCAGGGCAGCGAGGGCGCGGCGCACGCACGCGGCGGAGAGGGACTTGGCCGCCGAAGAGACAGATGGAGTAACGCCGCCCGCAGCGACACAGAGGGACCCGCAGGCTACCATGCTCAGCGAAGTCAGGCAGGCAGAGAAAGACAAACTCTGTACGATATTGCTTATATGCAGAATCTAAAGAATGATACAAACGGACTTATTTACACAACATACACAGACTCACAGACTTAAAAGAATGAACTTGTGGTCACCGGAGGGGAAGGGCTGGGGGTATAGAATGGAGTTCAGGATTGACATGCACACATTTCTATATTTAAAATAATTACCAACAAGGACCTACTGTAGAGCACAGGGCACACTGCTCAATACTCTGTAATAACCTAAGTGGGAAAAGAGTTTCCAAAATAATAGATGCATGTATTTGTATAATTGAATGACTTTGTTGTACACCTGAAGCTAACACAACATTGTTAATTAACTATGCTCCAGATAAAATAATTTTTAAAAGAAACTGCAAATTGAAAGGAGAAGGCAATGGCACCCCACTCCAGTACTCTTGCCTGGAATATCCCATGGACAGAGGAGCCTGGTGGGCTGCAGTCCATGGGGTTGCTAAGAGTCGGACACGACTGAGCAACTTCACTTTCACTTTTCACTTTCATGCATTGGAGAAGGAAATGGCACCCCACTCCAGTGTTCTTGCCTGGAGAATCCCAGGGACGGCAGAGCCTGGTGGGCTGCCGTCTATGGGGTCGCATAGAGTCGGACACAACTGAAGCGACTTAGCAGCAGCAGCAAATTGAAACTTTTAAAATTATTTTTAGGTGGTATGGAGTAGTTTGGAAAAGCAGCAATTCTGCGATGCCTAAACCTGTGCACATGTTGTGTGACTTTGGCCAAGTAACTCGCCGTCTTTCTTTGCATTCCTATTACCTATGTCACTAGATTGAGGTAATAACCACCTATGTCATGAGATAGCAGGTAGAAGCTTCTAGCATAGTTTCTGTAACATGGTTTGTGTTCAATGTAGTTACCAAGTTTCTCTCAAAATGGTTCTACAATGGAAAGTAATGTTTCAAACTATGAGAGTGAGAAAAAGTCATCTTAGGAAGACATATTTTGAGAGAATTAAGTGATTATAGTTTCAGTCAGATGCTTATTAGGGTGATTTTTCTGTCTTTGACCTTCATCACATCCCCCCAGTCCCATCTGACAACAGCTTCTCAATGCTTTTATTCAAATGATAATCACTGTGCAAAAAATCAACGTCTCCTCATTCAGGAACTTACAGTACCCATCTTAATAAACCACAATGAACTGAAGACGTGAAGAATAACTGGATAAACAGGCCTCTCTCTCCAGCTGTCAAGTCTGTTTGTGACAGCAACTGGTATTTCATTGTAAAAGATGCTAATTTCAGTCCGAGCTGTGGCAATGTTGAGAGGAGCATAAAAGGAATTCTTGATTATCTGTATCAAGAACTGTGGTCCCTAGGGATACACGTGTAACCCTCAGATCACAGATGGCAAGAGTGCTATGATCAAATATGCATCAGTGAAGCGTCACGATTTGTGATAATTAAGAAATGGATAGTTTTGCCCTCTATGATAACTAACTGTGGCTGGCATGTTTCTCTTTTTACTATTTTGGAGGCTTTATAAGTGATACTTGTACTAATTATGACATCATTCTGTACTTGGACCACCATTTCATTTCTGTAACTGTTCTGTCAAATTCCTGGGGGCCTCGTATAATACTGTTTCAATAATAATGATTTTCCCAATCTAAATTTAAGAAATACTGATTACCTTAGCTGCTGGACCACATTAGCTGCCTCTCAGAGTTAAACAAGCACTAATTATTATTTCAGCTTAAATGTCATTGCTTACTAGCATTAGCCAGGCTACAGAGGAGGAGAGGGAGGTAGATGCTCTCAGAGACACATAGCGCCAAGCGAGGAGATGGGTAGGGGGTGAAATCAGGCTACACACTGTCTTTTCTTGAGAAAGAGCCACTGTTCACTTTAAAATTATGTCCTTCCTCTTTGGGGGGGCAGGAAGTGCTACGATGCCCTTTCTTGCCTTAAATAGTGGTAACACTAGATGGTTGGGTCGAGGAAAATGTTTAATATTCTTATTTGGCAAAATCAACACTTAGCAGCTCTAACTCCTCCCTTAATCGGTTTAGACCAGCCCTTGAGATCGCAAAATCTGGAAGTCAACTGAACTCTTCCCTGTAACATCCCAGCACACATCTTCGTTGGCCAAAGGCTTACTCACCATTTTACAAGTTATCTGTGACGGTCACAAAAAGCTCTCATTATTAGAAATTTACTCATTTCATTGATCCAAAATCTGCCTTCCTACACTGCAACCCTGGTTCAGTCCTCTGACACTACCCAGAGTAATTCTCCCCACTTGTGTTACAACAGCTCCATAAATATATAAAGAGGGTTGTTCTCCCAGTTGGCCTCCGCTAAGGTAACCCTCATCTGTGCCCGTGGTCCGCACTCCATGGCTTTCCCACTTCCAAACACCTCCACGACGGGTGCCTCGGTCTGATACATCCAACATTCAGTTGTCTAGAGAACAAAGCCCAACGTGTTCAGAGCAGCTCCAGCTTCTCTGCCATCTGCTTCCAAACCAGCTTTCCCTCCCAGAGCACTCCCTCGTGTGCAGCACGCACTGGTACATGGCCTCTCTCCACTCTCACACTGCCCTGACCTGGCCCCTTCCCACCCAAATGCTGAGCGCTGTCTCTTTGTCTCTTCTCAAAGCCCATCTCTTCCACAAAGCCCCTCAGATCCGTAGCTCGGGATCCACTGCTCCCTCCCTTGGACTCCCTTGAAATGGACTTTGTGCTGCAGCACCATCACTAGTGAGTTCTTCCCTTGTGCTCCCGTTGGTTTCAGTAGGACATTGCAGGCTCTGTGGTGGCGCAGACAGCCTGGCTTGCGTGTCAGTAGGCACACAAAGTCTCAACAGCTCTTTGGCCACTAGGCCCCGGTTTTCCAACCATGAAGATCGTTGAGACGTCTCTTGATCTTGATCTATCCTGACCAGTGCAGAAGAAACTGGCCACACGTGGCTATTCAATTTTAAACTCGGATCAATGAAAGTTAGATAAAATTAAATCTTCAGTTCCTCCGTCTCACTAGCCACAGTTCCAGCGCTCAAGAGCCACATGTGGCTAGAAACTCCCGTTGCAGCCAGCACAGATTTGGAACACCGCTGCAAACAGCTCCGCTGGGGGATGCAGGTCTGGGCACCTCCCCTGCTGTGTGATCGGCCCCACCACAGAGCTGGCAAGCATCATGCCAGCCTCTAATGAAAACCCCAGATCCTTTTCTTTCAATGAACAGCTTTTAAGTTACGATTCCTTCATATTGTACTTAGACAATTGCTTTTACGGACCTCAAGGCAATCCCCTTCCCCTCCATGAACTCTAATACATGTTTATCTCTTCTGTTTTTATCCCATCCATCTAGCTTATCAAGATACTCAGTTTTTTTAATTCTGACATCTTTTGAGGTATCCTATCCTAGGTTTGAGTCACCTGCACATTTTTAAAGTACTTCCTGTTTCTTATTAATTGTTGATTAAAATGTTGTCTGTAAATAGAGTGGTTATATAATTTGTCCTCTAAACCAGGACACTTTTCAGAGTGAATGGAATGCTGTAAAAATTATGCTAGGGCACCAGCATTAACTGGGACTCAAGTCTCAGTCTGGAAGGAGAGAGCTCTGCCCACAAGAGATCACATCCCAGACCCTTGCTCCGTCACTGGAGAACATCCCTCGGATTGACTGGGCTGTTTTCAAAAATCTGTTAATATGTTGACTCAATTTTATGTCATTTCAGAGTACATCATTCCACTGAATTCTTGAGGCTGTCATGAAAGAAAGTGAAAGTGAAAGCACTCAGTCATGTCCGACCCTTTGCAACCCCGTGGACTATACAGTCCATGGAATCTTCCAGGCCAGAATACTGGAGTGGGTAGCCATTCCCTTCTCCAGGGGATCTACCCAACCCAGGAATCGAACTCAAGTCTTCCACATTGCAGGCGGATTCTTTACAAGCTGAGCCACAGGGGAAGCCCAAGAATACTGGAGTGGGTAGCCTTTCCCTTCTCCAATGAATCTTCCCAACCCAGGGATTGAACCAGGGTCTCCTGCATTGCAGGTGGATTCTTTACCAGCTGAGCTCTCAGGGAAACCCACATGAGAAACAACCAATTATCTTACTTAAGTTTATCTTACTGCTGTTATCAGTTCTTTCGCTTGTTTCAGAAAAAGAAGAAAACACAATACAAATGGAAATAAAATTTGTGTATACACAAGAAAAATACGAGCAGAATAAACGAGGTTATAAAATTTGGATATAGTATCTTCCTTATTGTTATAGAAGGACTCCAGTTGTTCACAAAAGTCTGCCTTGTACAGGAAAGGCTCACAGTGGCCTAAAGCTCCATTTTAAGATTCCAAGAAGAGGAAGACAGTGTGTAGCAATTTTACTTGGGAAAGTTTTTCAACATATGTCACTTTAGTTGTGAAAGTGCCAATCCGGAGGAAACCTACAGCCCTAGTGGTCATGAACTATGACCTGCCATTCACCTATGGCCGCTGAGCCAACAAAATCCTTGTAATATGCTAAACCACAGAACGCGAGCCTTATATTTTAAGAAGGAAGCTCAGGGGCTCAGCACTGCCAAACTCACTTAGACGTAAAAGAAAGCAGATCATTATTTGGAAGTCTGTTTCCATAGATTTGTATCCACAGAAATATGAATAAATCTGGACAAAAATTAGACCGAAAGTCCCATAAATTAATGTAACTAAAAACCAGATCAGGCTCATGATGTAAGACTGAAAGAGAGGAAGGAACACTGCTAGACTGGAAGCTGGAGAGAGGGACCACGTCCGCCTCCGCCTCGAAGCGCCCCTGGAACCTTGGCCCGGGCTGCCTGATCGCTGCCCTCGGCTCTTCATCCATTCTGGAAGCGCTGTTTGTTCCCAGGGGTGACTCGGCAGGAATAAGGAGTGAGCTGACCCCTCCGGGTCTACACAGACTTAAACCCAAGAGTTCTCCAGCTTCAAAATTTTGTGATGCTGGACGTCGTTCAGGAGGAAATAGTTAAAACTTCTCGTATTCCCTGAAGAGATCATAACTATGATTAAAATAAATCCTTTTTGGAATTGTCATTTATTTCTTACGACCTCTACAATGTTCAGCAAGTATATACCATCCACTTTCCACTTTTAAGACATTTTAAACACTATATAGTCCTGTTCTACTTATGTCTTCTGCTTTTTTTCCCACGTTTTTCTCATGAGGGTTATTTTTTCTGAACCTTGAAATCAGATATTTGTAGTTAGGTATTTATAAGTGAAATGTTATTTCAACAAATCTTACTTCTATTGACCTTTGATAATAATATTAAAATGAGGAATATATTACTCTTCAGAAAATACTTATTTTCCTCTTCAGCCTATGAAAAACTTTCTAATCCATAATTTGTGGGATTAATATATGTTATCCTTTTATTTTGGTCTTTATATTCATCCCTAAGAAGTTCACAGGCAATTAAGAAACCCGATTTGATCAATTTTCTAAGTTCCTTCTTTTACATTAGGGTGAACCTGAAGGCGGGTGGCCTTGCATTAGTTTGGCCGACAGCTCTAGCTAATGTTTTAATGATCCCTAGCAAAGGAAACCAAAAAAGAGAGAGAGAGAAAAGGAGATTTACAATGGTGGGGATAAGCTAGATCAGGCAGGGAGACAGAGGACATAACCGCTAATTAACTCTCGTCACGGAAACATCTGCAAGCTGAACAGACGCAAGTGTCCCGGCTCTGCTGACAAGTCCTTGAGGCACATGCTACAGAGAGGAGCCTGCAGTCCTGCATTCCCAGACGCGTAGGAGGCTGTCAAATGGCCCTGCTAATACTACTATTACAGCAACTACTTTGGGGAGGTGGAACAAGTATACCAAGACACTTGTCATAAAACAAACGGAAGAGGCAACATCATCTCTTGCTACAGCCTTCTTTTTTTAAAAAAGGGATTTATTTATTCTTGGTTGCCCCTGGTCTTCTCTGCATGAGGGATTTCTCAAGTTAAGCAGGTCGGGGCGGCTCGCTGCTGCTGTGGGGGGTCTTTAACGCAGCGGCTTCTCTCCCNATGCTTTTGAACTGTGGTGCTGGAGAAGACTCTTGAGAGTCCCTTGGACAGCAAGGAGATCAAAACAGTCCATCCTAAAGGAAATTAACCCTGAAAATTCATTGGAAGGACTGATGCTGAAGCTGAAGCTCCAGTACTTTGGCCACCTGATAGGAAGAGCCAACTCACTGCAAAAGACCCTGATGCTGGGAAACCCTGAGGGCAGGAGGAGAAGGTGGTGACAGAGGATGAGATGGTTGGATGGCATCATCGATTCAATAACATGAGACTGAGCAAACTCCAGGAGATAATGAAAGACACTGAAGCCTGGCATGCTGCAGTCCATGGAGTCACAAAGAGTCGAACAAGACTGAGTGACTAAACAACAAATTTAAAAAAGGGGGTTGGTAGGCAGTACACTTGTTTTGTAAAATGCTAGGCAGTAACTGTTATAAGCTTTGCAAACCACATATGGTCTCTGTCATATAATACTCCCAAGTCAGTGATTTAAAAAGGTAAAAACTGTTCTTATTGTGGTTTGTTTGAAAACAACCAGTGGGTCAAATCTGACTCATGGACCATAGTTTATAAAACCCTCCTTGAAATATCTCAGCACCCTGAGAATATGTCCATTTCCTCAACTCATCCTAATATATGACTCTATACAAAATGATCAATAAGAAGCACTAATTAAGACAAAGACCAATCCAGATCAGTTCAGTGGCTCAGTCGTGTCTAACTCTTTGTGATGCCACGGACTGCCGCACGCCAGGCTTCCCTGTCCATCACCAACTCCTGGAGCCTACTCAAACTCATGTCCATCGTGTCAGTGATGCCTTCCAAGCATCTCATCCTCTGATGTCCCTTTCTCTTCCTGCCCTCAATCTTTCCCAGCATCAGAGTCTTTTCCAGTGAGTCAGTTCTTTGCATCAGCTGGCCAAAGTATTGGAGTTTCAGCATCAGCATCAGTCCTTCCCATGAATATTCAGGACTGATTTCCCTTAGGATGGACTGGTTGGATCTCCTTGCAGTCCAAGGGACTCTCAAGAGTCTTCTCCAACACCACAGTTCAAAAGCATCAATTCTTCAGTGCTCAGCTTTCTTTATAGTCCAATTCTCACATCCATACATGACCACTAGAAAAACCATACCTTTGACCAGATGGACCTCTGTAGGCAAAGCAATGTCTCTGCTGTATACTGTCTAGATANAGCATCAATTCTTCAGTGCTCAGCTTTCTTTATAGTCCAATTCTCACATCCATACATGACCACTAGAAAAACCATACCTTTGACCAGATGGACCTCTGTAGGCAAAGCAATGTCTCTGCTGTATACTGTCTAGATAGGTCATAACTTTTCTTCCAAGGAGCATGTGTCTTTTAATTTCATGACTGCAGTGATAGCTCAGTGGGTAAAAGAATGTGCCCACAATGCAGGAGACTCCCGTTTGATTCCTGGGTTGGGAAAATCCACTGGAGAAGGGAAAAAGCTACCCACTCCAGTATTCTAGCCTGGAAAACTAGTCCAGGGGGTTGTAAAGAGTCAGACAGGACTGAGCTGTTGTCATGATCCAGATCAGACCTTCAATAAAAACTCAGACTAGTTTAAGGGCCATGACAAAGGGCCATGCTATCTTTCAAAGGGCTTACTTAGACTTCTGTATTGTTCTTACTTAAAATAAGATCGTTACAAGGAACCAAATCCTGGTGTTTCAAACTCATGAGACTTCTTTCTGGAAGGCTGTGGTCAGGATTCTGGGACATTCCACAGACCAGGGGCAGCAGCTGTATGCATTCCTCACAGGAGTGGGACTAGGGTGTTTACTACTGTTCAGGAGGCTTTCAGGAGTACCCGTGACATGGAGNGGTTCAACACAGTCACTGAGGAACCTGCTCTGCCATCTGGCTTCTCCCTTCACTGTCCTTAACATGAGACTTTGTCCTCATTGTTACAAAACGGCTGCTCCACCTCCAAGCATCGTGTCTGTATTCCAAGCAAGAAGGAAGAGAAACTGCAGAGAATGAAAGTACTGCCTGCCAATGGAGTCAGTCACTTTTAATGAGGAAGAGTCATTTTTCCAGAACCCCCACCAGTAGTTATCATCTTGTTTCGGACAATTTCACAAGGCTACCGCAGTACAGGAGAATCACGTGTTTAAGGGCTCTTCTCTTCATTCCCTAATCTCTTCACTCCAGTCTGCATGGTCAGCCATCCTAGCCTCTGTTCCTAAAACTCCTCATTCTTCGCATACAGATGGCTAATCAACACATGAATAGATGTTCAACATCACTCATTATTAGAGAAATGCAGATCAAAACTACAGTGATATATACCTCACACTAGTCAGAATGGCCATCAACAAAAAAATCTACAAACAATAAATGCTGTAGAGGGTGTGGAGAAAAGGGAATTGATACAGCCACTATGGAAGATGGTATGGAGATTCCTTAAAAAGCTAGGAATAAAACCACCATATGACTCAGCAATCCCGTTACTAGGCGTATACCCTGAGGAAACCAAAATCAAAAAAAAAAACAAATGTACCCCAGTGTTCATCGCAGCATTAGTTTCAATAGCTAGAACATGGAAGGAAGCTAGATGTCCATCAGCAGATGAGTGGATAAAGAAACAGTGGAACGTATATACAGTGGAGTATTGCTCAGCCATAAAAAAGGAGTGCATCTGAGTCAGTTCTAACAAGATGGGTGAACCTTGTACAGAGTGAAGTAAGTCTTAAGACAAACATCACATATATGGAATCTAGAAAGACGGTACCGAGAGCCTATTTGCAGGGCAGCAGTGGACACACAGGCATAGGGAACAAACTTACTGACACCAGGACGCGGAGGGAGGAGAGGATGGGATGTATGGAGGGAGTAACATGGAAACATGCATTGCCGTACGTGAAACAGAAAGCCAATGAGAATTTGCTGTCTGACTCCGGGAACTCACACCCGGGCTCTGTACAGCCTAGAGGGGCAGGATGGGGAGGGAGGTGTGGGGAGGTTCAAGGCGGAGGGGACATAGGTACCCCTGTGGCTGATTCATGCTCATGTTTGGCAGAAGCCAACACAATATTGTAAAGCAATTATTCTTCAACTAAAATAAATAGATTTAATTATAAATAAATAAATCGAATACCCCTTCCTCACTCCTATCTCTTGATCCTAACACTTGAGGTTCCCTTTGCCCGAACTTCTCTCCAGATGACTGCGCGGGTCACACCTTCACGTCATTCAGACCTCTGCACTGAAGTCAACCCCTTCGGGCAGCTTTATCCGATCCCTCTAGCGAACAGTTTTTACCCCATCTGCGACTGCTCTCTTTCTCTTTGGTTTTGTTTCTGTTCTGGTATTACTTTCCTCACAGCATTTTTGTTATTTGAAATATTTTGTGGGTTTTGTGCTAGTTGTCTGCCCCATTAGCACATAACCTTATAATGGTGAGATTTTGTTTCTGTTTTTCCTGCCTTCTCCCTGCTACATCCAGTGCCTTGAACACTGTCTTGAGCAGAGTAGATGCTGAGTTAATAGTCTGATTCTGATTTAATGAATGGAACAATGGTTCTCCTATCTTGAATTTTCAACCCTTCTTTTCACTGCATTCCTAGACATTCTGAGTACTAGCATAATGCTGTTTGATTCTATTTGAATTTTTAAATTACATTTTGTGTTTTCTTAAATTACTATGTTGTTTAGTCAGCTTGGCTTTTGTAAGCCTGATTTTCTTGGTCATAAAATGTATTTGAGAAAATTCTTTCCAATTGTTTTTTATGTGCACTGGAGCTTTTTTTTGATTTTCCCATCATTTGTAAGTTTCTGTTTTAAATTATTCTAAGTATCTGTGCCATGAGCAATTCTTTCACATTTTATGAGTGACTCTGTGTTGTAGGGACTATTATTCAGAACTGGTCTCTTTTCTGTTTTAAAGTGCAAGAAAACACATTAAATAACATTTCACAAATATTTCTACATCTCTTATGAAGTAAACAATTAAAACATTCACTTTTTCACATCCTGCTGTCAGGCACATCACTAACCCTTGGCATATAAATATTTTTCACTGTCTGACTTTTCTCTCTGATTCAAATTTGGTAGATTGAGTAAGTGACTTTAATGTGAATTTTCTATTCTCCTTCTTGCATCCCTGTAATACATTTTGCAGAGCATTATAGAAGGACTCTATTTTCCTTATCCCAAAGATTTAACATTTATTATGCTCAAAGCTTCTAAAGATTTGTGTGTGTGTGTGTGTGTGTGTGTGTGTGTGTGTGTGTGTGTGTAGATTTTCCCTTTATATTCACTTGTCCCACTGCGGGGACAAAAAGCTAGGAGAGAGGAAGAAAAGAAAAAGAAAAAAATTGCACCAAGCCTAGAAATCTTTCTCGCTTTTCCTCACAGGCATAAGTGAGCACCTTTCGTAAGCAGCCTCCTAAGCATCACATTCCTTTTCACTCTGACGTCACTGATGAGGCTGGGGAGCGTGGATCACCAGCAAAGTGGAAGTGAAATCAGCACTAAACTGACACAGGTGCTTCCTGCCCATCCCGGGGATCGTCCTTTTCCACTTTTTTATCATCAAATTGTCCTAACCCTGGGATTTCTAAGAGACAAGAGTATTTGGATATACTGAGAAGGGGAATTAAACACGTGTGAAGACAAAGCTGTTCCTTATAAGTGAAATGAAAGTCGCTCAGTCATGTCCGACTTTTTGCGACCCCATGGACTATACAGTCCATGGCATTCTCCAGGCCAGAACACTGGAGTGAGTATCGTTCCCTTCTCCAGGGGATCTTCCCAACCCAAGGATCGAACCCAGGTCTCCCGCACTGCAGGCGGATTCTTTACCAGCAGAGCCACAAGCGAATACGGGAGTAGGCAGCCTTTCCCTTCTCCAGCAGATCTTCCCGACCCAGGGATCAAATCAGGGACTCCCGCACTGCAGGCGGATTCTCTACCAGCTGAGCCACAAGCGAATACGGGAGTGGGTAGCCTTTCCCTTCTCCAGCGGATCTTCCCGACCCAGGAATCGAATCAAGGACTCCCGCACTGCAGGCGGATTCTTTACCAGCTGAGCCACAAGCGAAGCCCTCATAGGTGAACCAGAATTGACCTTTCTGGCCGTGGGTTCCAGGCACTGGTCATCAGGCTGCCTGGCTGATGCTCTGAGTTTAGCATCAGGCCCTGGCTCCATCGCTATGCACCGAGGCCACAGACACAGGCGGCTGTCCTCTGAGCAAGGCCCGCGCTACCAGGGACAATGGGTCAATGCTTATTAATAATATCCCAAAGAAAGGGGTGCCTGTCAAAGTTTAGGGTGTGCAAGAACCCCTGCAGAGCTCATCGACGATGCAATCGTTTGTCTCTCACTCTCTCGCTCAATAAGGTGAGCGGCGCAGAAGTGGAAGTGAAGGCAATGCTAAACTAGGATCGGAGGGGGCCTCCCCGGTGCACAGTGGCCAAGAGCCTGCCCGCCGATGCAGGAGGCGCGGGCCCAGCCCAAGAGCCCGCCCGCCGATGCAGGAGGCGCGGGATCAGCCCCTTGACCAGGAAAATCCCCTGGAGGAGGAGGATGGCAGCCCACTCCAGTATGCTTGCCTGGAAGATTCCATGAACAGAGGAGCTGGTGGGCTACAGTCCGTGGAGCCACAAAGAGTCAGACATGACTGAGCAGCATGAGGTTGGCATTCGACAGGCCAGGTAGGAGCCTGGGCACTTGGGTTCAACAAGCACGCCGGGCAGTTCTGCTGCAGATGGTCTGTAACTAACACTTTGAGAAAAAGTGCCCCAAACTATTTGACTGGGGGGAAAGGGTGACGTGGCTCCTGCACGGAAGATCAAACTTGTTCCCCAGTTTTTATATGAGCTTGAGGAACGGGGAGTATGAAAAAAAGAATGGTGAAACGTTTCGTTCAGGAACATTTATGAAGGGAGTCCAAAGTGAAAGAAACAATCCTCGGCACAGAAGCTTTCAGTCTCTTGGGAGACGCTCGGAAGCGCATGATGGACACATGCAGAGCAGGGGCCCCGGGACGGGAGGCTGAGGTCTGCTGAGCTGCTGGGCGTTGTGGAGACGGGCGCCCTCCGTGCTCCGCCTGGTGGAATGGAGCCAGGCCTTGGAAGAGAGACGACATGTGAGCAATGAGTAAGGATTTCCCTGGTGGTTGAGAACATTCCAGGGAGAAGGATCAAAGAGTACCGATGGACAACGAGGCCAAAAAAAAAAAAAAAATCCAACATATTTCCAACTCCGCTTGCCCCAGGGCTGGGCACAGGCAGAGAAATGGTGGGAGACTATTTCCTTAAGCTGCCATCAAAACCACGAATGCTTCAATACACCAAAACTCTCCCTTAGCTGTCACAGGGCTGACACAGCTGCAGTTTGCAGAATCACTCCGTGTTTGCTACACTCGTGTCTGCAGTGAAGAGGCTACCATGACTCATGCCTCAGTTTTCAAGTGTTCGTAAGCCTCAGCCTGGGTGCTTGGCTATAGGTCATTAAGGTGGACAAGTCATCTGATCTGTCATTCAGACTCCTGCTCAGAATGTCTCTAACAAGCCCTGTAGAGAGGCTGCAAGCGTTCCCATTTGTTTGCTAAAGCTAATTCCACACACTTTTCCCCACTGATTCGTTGTCACCTTTCTCTTTGGCTGGAAGGAAGTGCAAGGGTAACAGAAGCCTGGAGAAGATGCTAAGGAGAAGAGGGTAAACGTGTGCGCTCAGGACATTCCCGTCATAAGTAACAGAATCCAGCACTGTCGGCGCTGCGCGCATGAATGAAAATTTAACCCTAAGGAGCAAATTTTCTTTTGAGATTTTACGCATTTTGCTTTGTTTTGTTTTCCAATCCATACAGTTTTTTTTCTTTTTTCTGTTGTTCAATTTACTTGACCTTTTTTTTTTTATTTTTTAATTTTTTTGTATTTATTTATTTTTTTTTTTACACGAACTCCCAAAATGAATTTTATCATCGAAATAATTAGCCTCTTGAATATATATATGCATCAAGGAAAATCTACCAACCATTGAACCAGGAACAGAAAACATTATTATATAAAATACACTTCTCTGATCACATTCATTGGTCACAGTAATAAATCTGAAGACTCCTTAATGGCCACCTACATAGCCACCAGCAATGGCCCATGGTCACCTATGCATAGACACTAGGAGTGTTTATAAACATTTATAGCAGTTTGAGAAATATTTTCTCTTTTAGTTCTAAAAGCAAATTTAAATTGGGACTTGTATTTTTTTTTTAATTATTTTTCCATTGCGTTTTTCTAGCCAAGTCTTTGTATTGTATAGAAACATCAGAACGTAATAGATTAGAAAATAAAAGTGGCTGATCCATCACAGATAATTTGAGATGCCCTGATCTAAGATAACCCTCAGACCTATGGCAATAGTAATTACAACATTTTTACAGCGGACAAAGCTTCATGTTTTGCAAATATTCCCTTGGTCTTCAGTGCAACCTTTTTAATTGTGAGTCTCCATTTTATAGAAGAAGATATCCATCTCCAGAGAGGTTAAGTGAATCATTCAAAGGTCAGATAGCAATTTTGAGGCAGACCTAGTACCAAGACCTATGACCCCTGACTCTGCGAAAGGCTTTCCTCTCTCCTACCAAGACTCAGAACCCTCTTTTAAAAAAAAAAAAATGAAATTTCAGAAAACTTGAGAAAATACCAACCTGAAGAAGGGATGTTTTCTAAAAGAGCTTCAGAGTGTGATTGAGTTGTAGTGTTTAAAAATACTTTTCTGTTTATACCTGACTTTCATGCCAGCAGAGATATCAGGGACCCATAGTACACATACCTCTCTTCCCATTATACAGATGGGAAAAACAGAGACCTAAAACAGGTATCCCCAGCTTCTTGAAAGTTCTCTTTAGGCCATTTCACGTTTATGAAAGACCTACATTAGCATCTGTTTTCACTAACCCCTAAAGAATCTAAAGAGGAGTTTCAGTTTTAGGAAAAGAGGTGAAACTCAAAAATAGTCCACATGCCTTTCACAGCCACCCGTTGGAAGCATCTTGCAGCCTTGGCCATAAGAACGGCGCCACCAGGCCCCTCGCCCGGAAGTACACTCAGCTTGCTCAGCGTTCAGCCCTGTAGCTTTGTACCGCGGGAGCCTCTGTGTTTTGTCCCTCTTAAGCATCGGTTGGCAAGATGAGTCTTAAGGTGATTGTTCCTCTGCTTTACTGCCCCTTCAGCTTAAGGAAGTTTTAACAGGAACACTCTCCTTTGGGATAGTGAGGTGGGGAGAAATCTCTGTAAGTATTGCATATCCACAGAGCCGGCGTTAAATAAATGCTTTGTCTCCTGAACCTGTGTCCTTTCCACCACTTGTAAACACAGCTTCTTTCATTATTTACAGCACATATTTGTTATTGATAGTACCAAGGGCTATCCTAGGTTTTAAGGATACAAAAAAAAAAAAAAATCCCAACCCTCCTCTAGTAGCTTACTTTCTCATGGGGAGGGACAAATAATAAATACAAGTGAGTTAAACATGTTAGACAGGATTAAGTGCTTGCAGATTAAAAGAGAGGAAAGGGGGTGTGAGGGAGTCAAAGTCACTCGGTCGTGTCCAACTCTCTGTGACCCCATGGACTAGAGTCCATGGGATTCTCCAGGCCAGAAAACTGGAGTGGGTAGCCGTTCCCTTCTCCACGGGATCTTGCCAACCCAGGGATCAAACCGGGGTCTCCTGCATTGCAGGTGGATTCTTTACCAGCTGCGCCACCAGGGAAGCCCAGTTAGAGGGAGGGTAACAGCAATTTTAAGGAGTCGCCTCGGTAGACATCATCGTCTTTGCTCACAGATACATATTTGCATAACATGTAAAGTGAAGTCGCTCAGTCATGTCCGACTCTCTGCGACCCCGTGGACTGTGGCCTACCAGGCTCCTCCATCCATGGTGTTTTCCAGGCAAGAATACTGGAGTGGGTTGCCATTTCCTTCTCCAGAGGATCTTCCCGACCCAGGGACTGAACCCAGGCCTCCCGCTTGTAGGCAGACGCCTTACTGTCTGAGCCACCAGGGAAGCCCTGCATGTAATTTATTTCTTCAGAGTTTCTCAAGATGTCATCACTCTTGACAAATGAGGGAAGCGCATTAGGTCAACAAAATCACCGTTCACTATTAATACCTTCACAGAGCACAGGAGACTCGGAAGACTGAAGCGCCCTGGAGAAGCTGTGTGCCGATCTTGCCATCTTCATGCTCCACGGGGCAGAAATGAAAGAGAACAGAGGCACCGTCTATGATTAGTCAATGAGCGTTTATCCTGCTCCCCTAACATGCCCAGATCTGTGGTGGAACTGTGGCAAAAACGAAAAGAAGATGGTTGGCCCTGTCTCTGGGGAGTTTATGGTCCAGCTGGGGTGATCATAAAGAATGTACTTAAAACAGTCCCAGAGTCCTCTGGGATGAAGGTAACGCAGTAGTGGCTGAAAGAAAGAGCAGGGCTGCCAGGTTTTCAGCAGAGCCCTAGGTGGGAATCGCCCTATTAAGTGGAGTACTTTCCACGGGCTTCCCAGGTGGAGCTGGTGGTCACGAGCCAGCCTGCCAATGCAGAAGAAGTAACAGACCCGGGTTTGATCCCTGGTCGGGAAGACCCCCTGGAGGAGGGCATGGTAACCCTCTTGCATGGAGAATCCCATGGACAGAGGAGCCTGGCGGGCTACGGTCCACAGCACCGCAAGGAGTCGGATATGACTGAAGTGACTTAGCATGCACACACACACACTTTCTATGAGATCCCCAAATCCTCCAACTAAGGGATCCTACCCTCCATCAAATAACAGTGTAACAAGGAGGCTGTGGCATCATCCCTTCCACTGTGGCTAATAAATAGGGGCAGAACAAAAGAGCATGTTCAAGGTTAAGAATTTAGGAAAAAATGAGTCGTCAGTAAAATAAAAGCATAGCATCCCTTTAATGTACTGGGTTTGCCTTGGAAACGGACAGAGATCAATCTGTTGTTTTTGAGATTGCATCCAAGTACTGCATTTCAGGCTCTTTTGTTGACCATGATGGCTACTCCATTTCTCCTAAGGGATTCCTGCCCATAGTAGTAGATATAATGGTCATCTGAGTTAAATTCACCCATTCCAGTCCATTTTAGTTCGCTGATTTCTACAATGTCAACCTTCACTCTTGCGATCTCCTGTTTGACCACTTCCAATTTCATGGACCTAACATTCCAGGTTCCTATGCAATACTGCTCTTTACAGCATCGGACCTTGCTTCCATCACCAGTCACATCCACAACTGGATGTGGATGAATCAAAAATGACAGAATGATCTCTGTTCGTTTCCAAGGCAAACCATTAATTATCACAGTAATCCAAGTCTATGCCCCAACCAATAACGCTGAAGAAGCTCAAGATGTTGAACAGTTCTGTGAAGACCTACAAGACCTTTTAGAACTAACACCCAAAAAAGATGTCCTTTTCATTATAGGGGACTGGAATACAAGAGTAGGAAGTCAAGAAACACCTGGGGTAACAGGCAGATTTGGCCTTGGAATACGGAATGAAGCAGGGCAAAGGCTAATAGAGTTTTGCTGAGAGAACACACTGGTCATAGCAAACACTCTCTTCCAACAACACAAGAGAAGACTCTACACATGGACATCACCAGATGGTCGACACCAAAATCAGATTGATTATATTCTTTGCAGCCAAAGATGGAGAAGCTCTATACAGTCAGCAAAAACAAGACCGGGAGCTCACTGTGGCTCAGATCATGAACTTCTTATTGCCAAATTCAGACTTAAATTGAAAAAAGTAGAGAAAACCACTAGACCATTCTGGTATGACTTAAATCAAATCCCTTATGATTATACAGTGGAAGTGAAAAGTAGATTTAAGAGACTAGATCTGATAGATAAGAGTGCCTGATGAACTATGGACGGAAGTTTGTGACATTGTACAGGAGAAAGGGATCAAGACTATGCCCATGGAAAAGAAATGCAAAAAAGCAAAATGGCTGTCTGGGGAGGCCTTACAAATAGCTGTGAAAAGAAGAGAAGTGAAAAGCAAAGGAGAAAAGGAAAGATATTCCCATTTGAATGCCGAGTTCCAAAGAATAGCATGGAGAGATAAGAGAGCCGTCCTCAGCGATCAATGCAAAGAAATAGAGGAAAACAACAGAATGAGGAAGACTAGAGACCTTCAAGAAAATTAGAGATACCAAGGGAACATTTCTTGCAAAGATCGACTCGATAAGGGACAGAAATGGTATAGACCTAAGAGAAGAAGAAGATATTAAAAAGAGGTGGCAAGAATACACAGAAGAACTGTGCAAAAAAGATCTTCATGACCCAGATAATCATGATGGTGTGATCACTCACCTAGAGCCAGACATCTTGGAATGTGAAGTCAAGTGGGCCTTAGAAAGCATTACTATGAACAAAGCTAGTGGAGGTGATGGAATTCCAGTTGAGCTATTTCAAATCCTGAAAGATGATGCTGTGAAAGTGCTGCACTCAATATGCCAGCAAATTTGGAAAACTCAGCAGTGGCCCCAGGACTGGAAAAGGTCAGTTTTCATTCCAACCCCAACAAAAGGCAATGCCAAAGAATGCTCAAACTACCACACAATTGTACTCATCTCACATGCTAGCAAAGTAATGCTCAAAATTCTCCAAGCCAGGCTTCAGCAATACATGAACAGTGAACTTCCAGATGTTCAGGCTGGTTTTAGAGAAGGCAGAGGAACCAGAGATCAAATTGCCAACATCTGCTGGATCATGGAAAAAGCAAGAGAGTTGCAGAAAAACATCTACTTCTCCTTTATTGACTATGCCAAAGCCTTTGTCTGTGTGGATCACAATAAACTGTGGACAACTCTGAAAGAGATGGGAATACCAGACCACCTGACCTGCTTCTTGAGAAACGTATATACAGGTCAGAAAGCAACAGTTAGAACTGGACATGGAACAACAGACTGGTTCCAAATAGGGAAAGGAGTCCGTCAAGGCTGTATATTGTCACCCTGCTTATTTAACTTCTATGCAGAGTACATCATGAGAAACGCTGGACTGGAAGAAACACAAGCTGGAATCAAGATTGCCGGGAGAAATA